>JANBXA010000019.1:0-329470 GCA_030556225.1 Cricetiscus sungorus | reverse complement strand
CCAGGTCTTCAGGTCCAGGTCCAGCTGGACCTCACGTCCCTGGTGGTCCTAAAGCTCAGGTCCACGTGCAGCTGGACGTCAGGTCCTGGTCCAGCTGACCTCAGGTCCAGGTCCAGCCTGACCTGAGTTCCAGGTGGTCCAGGAACTAAGGTCCAGGTCCAGCTGGACCTAGACTCCAACAGGACCTCAGGTCAAGGTCCAGCTGGACGTCAGGTCCCAGTGGTCCAGGACCTCAGGTCCAGGTCCAGCTGGACCTCAGGTCCTGGTGACCCAGGTCCTCAGGTCCAGGTCCAGCTGGACCTCAGGTCCAGGTTGTTCAGGACCTCAGGTCCAGGTCCAGCTGGACCTCAGGTGCAGGTGGTCCAGGACCTCAGGTCCAGGTCCAGCAGGACCTCAGGTCCAGGTCCAGCTGGACCTCAGGTCCAAGTGGTCCAGGACCTCAAGTCCAGGTCCAGCTGCATCTCATGTCCAGGTAGTCCAGGACCTCAGGTCCAGGTCCAGCTGGACCTGGACTCCAGCAGGACCTCAGGTCCAGGTCCAGCTGGACCTCAGGTCCAAGTGATCCAGGACCTCAGGTCCAGGTCCAGCTGGACATCACGTCCAGGTCCAGCTGGACCTCAGGTCCAGGTCCAGCTGGCCCTCAGGTGCAGGTGGTCCAGGACCACAGTTCCAAGTCCAGCTGGACCTCAGGTCCAGGTCCAGGGTGGACCTCAGGTCCAGGTCCAGCAGGACCTCAGGTCCAGGTCCAGCTGGACCTCAGGTCCAGGTCCAGCTGGACCTCACGTCCAGGTGGTCCAAAACCTCAGGTCCAGGTCCAGCTGGACCTGGACTCCAGCAGGACCTCAGGTCCAGGTCCAGCTGGACCTCAGATCCAAGTGGTCCTGGACCTCAGGTCCAGGTCCAGCTGGTCCTCAGTTCCATGTGGTTCAGGACCTCAGGTCCAGTTCCAGCTGGACCTCTGGTCCAGGTGGTCCAGGATATCAAGTCCAGGTCCAGCTGTACCTCATGTCCAGGTGGTCCAGGCCCTCAGGTCCTTGTCCAGGACTTCAGGCTAGGGCCTTGTAAGGACCTCAGGTCTAGGTTCAGGACCTCAGCTCCATGTCCAGGAATGAACTAGATTCAAACAGAAATGAGAAAGAAATAAGGGAATATGTAATGTCAATGGTGGCATATCCTCTTTGTAAAAGGACACTTTCATGTCCTTAACTGTAGCTAGATATGAGATGGGATAGAATCTTCTTTTTTCAACTTCGATTACACATAACATTGTGAAGATCAATGTGACTGTGCAGGTTGAAAACGTATAAGTTTCATGGTGAAATTGCGCCCGACACTGCAGTTTGGTTTTGAAACGTGTCCGCCTAAGATGTGTCAAGAACAGGACGTTGTGATTTCTAGGAGAGTGACAACTCATTTTCACTGAAATAGCATCTTCAAAAAGTGTTCTGATAAGAAATGATTTCTCCTGGGTAGGCAACGAGTAAGATCCTCTTTCGTCTGTCGCTACTAACTCAAATTGGTAGAGAGCATAGATTTACCAAAGCCAAACTCTGTTTCCGAATGATGTGTACTTCAGTCCACAAGTACAGTTAGTGCTAAATGCTGGGTAAAGGTACGGGTTCAACTTGTTGCTTGTGTTCGCGTTAGCGCATTAGGGTTATTGTTAACATTCGGGTTTGTGTCATGATTAGGACGATTGGTTTAGCTTTAGGATTACGTTCATACTTTGCATCAGGGTTAAGGTTAGCATTAGGTTCAGGAATAGATTAAGGGTAGTGTCGGTATTAAGGTTAGCGTTTGCGTTACTACCAGTGTTACATTTAGCATTTGGATTAAGTTTAGCTTTACCCCTTTTCCTTTGGGGTTAAAGTTAGCTTTTGTGTTTGTTTGTGATTAATTATCCATGCAATATTAACGTGCTGTCATTTATATGAAACGCATTCTTTTTACCATGAAAAGAGCCGTGTCTCTTATGTCTGTCTATGGAGAAGCACATATAAAATCGATATTTTCTTGTGGTGAGACGACGTCTCATTTGCAAACCATGAGCATGAAAACATCATTGTACACTTAAGTATTGCATTGTCATCTCTTTCTTCTCTGAAATGAGGCAGGGTTTCTTTCGACTTTAGTACGTTAAAGGAATCGAAAGAACATTGAGAACATGTCAGAGAAACTCATCCCTTTCAAGAAATAAAAGAAACAGATCTACGATTGTAGTTCTCAATGGAAAGTTAATGTGTTTGTGGCAATGTGAACCTCACTGCCTGTAATGATACCGCATGCCATCCACTCACAGTGTTTTCAGCAGAGTGTTCAAATAGAAACGATGTTCTGCAGAACTTGTGTTTTGTAGGTAAGAATGAACTAGATTCACACAGAAACGAGAAAGAAACAAGGGACTGTGTATTATCAATGGTGGCATTGGTAAAAGGACGTCTTCACATCAACTGTAGCTAGATATGCGATGGGATGGAATATATGTTTCCAACTTGGATTGCACGTAGAAATGTGAAAGTCAATGTGACCGTGCAGGTTGAAACTGGTAAGTGTCTTGCTGAAATGGAGCCCGACACTACTTTATATTTAGAAACGTGTTCCTTTAAGATGTTCCTAAAACAGGACGTTGTGATGTCTAGGAGAGTGAGTCCACGACCTGAAGTCCAGGTCCAGGACCTCAGGTCCAGGTCCAGGACTCATGTCGACATCCAGGACCAGGACATCAGGTCCAGTTCCAGGAACTCAGGTCCAGGTACAGTTCCAGGACTTTTGTCCAGTTCCAGGACTTCAGTTCCAGGTCCTCAGGTCCATGTCTAGCTCTAGGACTTCAGGTCCGGCTCCAGGAACTCAGGTCCAGGTCAAGGTCCAGTACTTTAGATTCAGGTCCAGAAACTAAGGCACAGGTCCAGGTCCCGGACCACAGGTCCAGGATCAGGACCTCAGGGATAGGTCCTCAGTTAAGGTCCAGGACCTCAATCCAGGTCCAGGACCAGGATCTCAGATCCAGGCCCAGGACCTCAGGTCAATGTGCAGGACCTCAGGTTAGGGCCAGGTAAGGACCTCAGGTCCAGGTGGTCGAGGACGTCAGGTCCAGGTGGTCAAGGACCTCAGTTCAGGTGGTCCAGGACCTCAGGTCCAGGTCTAGCTGGAACTCAGGTCCAGGACCACGTGGACTCTCAGGTCCAGGTGGTCCAGGACTTCAAGTCCAGGTCCAGCAGGACCTCAGGTCCAGGACCAGCTGGACCTCAGGTCCATGTGGTCCAGGACCTCAGGTCCAGGTCCAGCTGGAATTGATCCAGCTGGACCGCAGGTCCAGGTGGTCCAGGACCTCAGGTCCAGGTGGTCCAGGACTTCAAGTCCAGGTCCAGCTGGACCTCAGTTCCAGGTCCAGCTGGACCTCAGGTCCAAGTGGTCCAGGACCTCAAATCCAGGTCCAGCTGCACCTCAATTCCAGGTCCAGCTGGACCTCAAGTCCAGGTCCAGCTGGACTTCATGTCCAGGTCTTCAGGTCCAGGTCCAGCTGGACCTCACGTCCAGGTGGTCCAAAACCTCAGGTCCACGTGCAGCTGGACGTCAAGTCCTGGTCCAGCTGACCAGAGGTCCAGGTCCATCCTGACCTCAGTTCCAGGTGGTCCTGGACCTCAGGTCCAGGACCAGCTAGACCTGGACTCCAGCAGGACCTCAGGTCAAGGTCCAGCTGGACGTCAGATCCAAGTGGTCCAGGACCTCAGGTCCAGGTCCAGCTGGACCTCAGGTCCAGGTGATCCAGGAACTCAGTTCCAGGGTCCAGCTGGACCTCAGGTCCAGGTGGTTCATGACCTCAGGTCCAGGTCCAGCTGGACCTCAGGTGCAGGTGGTCCAGGACCTCAGCTCCAGATCGAGCTGGACCTCAGGTCCACGTCCAGCTGGACATCAGGTCCAGGTGGTCCAGGACCTCATGTCCAGGTCCAGCTGGACCTCAGAGTCCAGGTCAAGCTGGACCTCAGGTCCAGGTGGTCCAGGACCACAGAGCCAGGTCCAGCTGGACCTCAAGTCCAGGTCAAGCTGGACTTCCAGGTCCAGGTGGTCCAGGACCTCAGGGCAAGGTCCAGTTGGACCTGGACTCCAGCAGGACCTCAGGTCTAGGTCCAGCGGACCTCAGGTCCAAGTGGTCCAGGACCGCAGGTACATGTCCAGCTGGAAGTAAGGTCCAGGTCTACCTGGACCGACCTAGACCCCTAGGTCCAGCTGGCCCAGGACCTCACTCCAGGTCCAGCTGGACCTCAGGTCCAGGTCCAGCTGGACCTCAGGTGCAGGTGGTCCAGGACCTCAGCTCCAGGACCAGCTGGACCTCAGGTCCTTGTCCAGCTGGACTTCAGGTCCAGGTGGTCCATTACCTCAGGTCTAGGTCCAGCTGGACCTCAAGTCCAGGTCCAGCTGGACCTCAGGTTCAGGTGGTCCAGGACCTCAGGGCCAGGACAAGCTGGACCTGGACTCAGAAGGATCAGGTCCAGGACCATCTGGGCCTCAGGTCCAGGTGGTCCAGGACCTCAAGTCCAGGTCCAGCTGGACCTCAGTCCAGGTGTCCAGGACCTCAAGTCCAGGTCCAGCTGCACCTCAATTCCAGGTCCAGCTGGACCTCAAGTCCAGGTCCAGCTGGACCTCATGTCCAGGTCGTCAGGTCCAGGTCCAGCTGGACCTCACGTCCTGGTGGTCCAAAACCTCAGGTCCACGTGCTGCTGGACGTCAGGTCCTGGTCCAGCTGACCTCAGGTCCAGGTCCAGCCTGACCTGAGTTCCAGGTGGTCCAGGGAACTCAGGGTCCAGGTCCAGCTGGACCTGGACTCCAACAGAACCTCAGGTCAAGGTCCAGCTGGACGTCAGGTCCAAGTGGTCCAGGACCTCAGGTCCAGGTCCTGCTGGACCTCAGGTCCAGGTGACCCCGGTCCTCAGGTCCAGGTCCAGCTGGACCTCAGGTCCAGGTTGTTCAGGACCTCAGGTCCAGGTCCAGCTGGACCTCAGGTGCAGGTGGTCCAGGACCTCAGGTTCAGGTCCAGCAGGACCTCAGGTCCAGGTCCAGCTGGACCTCAGGTCCAAGTGGTCCAGGACCTCAAGTCCAGGTCCAGCTGCATCTCATGTCCAGGTAGTCCAGGACCTCAGGTCCAGGTCCAGCTGGACCTGGACTCCAGCAGGACCTCAGGTCCAGTTCCAGCTGGACCACAGGTCCAGGTGGTCCATTACCTCGGGTCCAGGTCCAGCCGGACCTCAGGTCCAGGTCCAGCTGGACCTCAGGGGCAGGTGGTCCAGGACTTCAGCTCCAGGTCCAGCTGGACCGCAGGTCCTTGTCCAGATGTACTTCAGGTCCAGGTGGTCCATTACCTCAGGTCCAGGTCCAGCTGGACCTCAAGTCCAGGTCAAGCTGGACCTCAGGTCCAGGTGGTCAAGGAGCTCAGGGCCAGGACAAGCTGGACGTGGACCCCAGCAGGATCAGGTCCAGGTCCAGCTGGACCTCAGGTCCAGGTGGCCCAGGACCTCAGGTCCAGGTCCAGCTGGACCTCAGGTCCAGGTGGTGCAGGACCTCAGGGCCAGGTCCAGCTGCACCTGGACTCCAGCAGGATCTCAGGTCCAGGTCCAGCTGGACCTCAGGTCCAGGTGGTCCAGGACCTCAGTGCTATGTCCAGCTGGACCTAAGATGCAAGTCCACCTGGACCGACATAGACCTTAGGGACCAGCTGGTCCAGGACCTCAGGTCCAGGTCCAGCTGGACCTCAGTTCCAGGTCCACCTGGACACTCAGGTCCAGGTGATCGAGGTCCTCAGGTCCAGGACCAGCTGGACCTCAGGTCCAGGTCCAGCTGGACCTATGGTCCAAGTGGTCCCGGACCTCAGGTACAGGTCCAGCTGCATCTCATGTCCAGGTAGTCCAGGACCTCAGGTCCAGGTCCAGCTGGACCTCAGGTCCAGGTCCAGCTGGCCCTCAGGTGCAGGTGGTCCAGGACCACAGTTCCAAGTCTTGCTGGACCTAGGTCCAGGTGGTGCAGGACCTCAGGTCCAGGTCCAGCTGGACCTCCGGTCCAGGTCCAGCTGGACCTCAGGTCCAGGTGGTCCAGGACCTCAGGTCCAGGTCCAGCTGGACCTCTGGTCCAGGTCCAGCTGGCCCTCAGGTCCAGGTCCAGCTGGACATCAGGTCCAGGTCCAGCTGGACATCACGTCCATGTGGTCCAGGACCTCAGGTCCAGTTCCAGCTGGACCTCACGTCCAGGTGGTCCAGGACCTCAGGTCCAGGTCCAGCTGGACCTCAGGTCCAGGTGGTCCAGGACCTCAGGTCCAGGTCCAGCTGGACCTCAGGTCCAGGTGGTTCAGGACCTCAGGTCCAGGTCCAGCTCAGACCTGGATTCCAGCAGGACCTCAGGTCCAGGTCCAGTTGGACCTCAGGTCCAGATCCAGCTGGACCTCAGGTCCAGATCCCGCTGGACCTCAGGTCCAGGTCCAGTTGGACCTCATTTCAGGTCCTCAGGTCCAGGTCCAGCTGGACCTCTCGTCCAGGTGGTCCAAAACCTCAGGTCCAGGTATAGCTGGACCTGGACTCCAGCAGGACCTCAGGTCCAGATCCAGCTGGACCTCAGATCCAAGTGGTCCTGGACCTCAGGTCCAGGTCCAGCTGGTCCTCAGGTCCATGTGGTTCAGGACCTCAGGTCCAGGTCCAGCTGGACCTCAGGTCCAGGTCCTACTGGACATCAGGTCCAGATCCAGATGGACATCATATCCAGGTGGTCCAGGACCTCAGGTCCAGTTCCAGCTGGACCTCAGGTCCAGGTGGTCCAGGACCTCAGGTCCAGGTCCAGCTAGACCTGGATTCCAGCAGGACCTCAGGTCCAGGTCCAGCAGGACCTCAGGTCCAGGTCCAGCTGGACCTCAGGTCCAAGTGGTCCAGGACCTCAAGTCCAGGTCCAGCTGCACCTCGAATTCCAGGTCCAGCTGGACCTCAAGTCCAGGTCTTCAGGTCCAGGTCCAGCTGGACCTCACGTCCCTGGTGGTCCAAAACCTCAGGTCCACGTGCAGCTGGACGTCAGGTCCTGGTCCAGCTGACCTCAGGTCCAGGTCCAGCCTGACCTGAGTTCCAGGTGGTCCAGGAACTCAGGTCCAGGTCCAGCTGGACCTGGACTCCAACAGGACCTCAGGTCAAGGTCCAGCTGGACGTCAGGTCCAAGTGGTCCAGGACCTCAGGTCCAGGTCCAGCTGGACCTCAGGTCCAGGTGACCCAGGTACTCAGGTCCAGGTCCAGCTGGACCTCAGGTCCAGGTTGTTCAGGACCTCAGGTCCAGGTCCAGCTGGACCTCAGGTGCAGGTGGTCCAGGACCTCAGCTCCAGGTCGAGCTGGACCTCAGGTCCACGTCCAGCTGGACATCAGGTCCAGGTGGTCCAGGACCTCAGGTCCAGGTCCAGCTGGACCTCAAGTCCAGGTCAAGCTGGACCTCAGGTCCAGGTGGTCCAGGACCTCAGGCCCAGGTCCAGCTGGACCTCAAGTCCAGGTCAAGCTGGACTTCAGGTCCAGGTTGTCCAGGACCTCAGGGCCAGGTCCAGTTGGACCTGGACTCCAGCAGGACCTCAGGTCTAGGTCCAGCGGACCTCAGGTCCAGGTGGTCCAGGTCCTCAGGTCCAGGACCAGCTGGACCTCAGATCCAGGTGGTCCAGGACATCAGGTACATGTCCAGCTAGACCTAAGGTCCAGGTCTACCTGGACCGACCTAGACCCTAGGTCCAGCTGGCCCAGGACCTCACTCCAGTTCCAGCTGGACCTCAGGTCCAGGTCCACCTGGACTCTCAGGTTCAGGTTGTCGAGGTCCTCAGGTCCAGGTCCTGCTGGACCTCAGGTCCAGGTGGTCCAGGACCTCAGGTCCAAGTCCAGCTGGACCTCAGGTCCAGGTTGTTCAGGATCTCAGGTCCAGGTCCAGCTGGACCTCAGGTCCAGGTGGTCCATTACCTCGGGTCCAGGTCCAGCTGGACCTCAGGTGCAGGTGGTCCAGGACCTCAGCTCCAGGTCCAGCTGGACCTCAGGTATTTGTCCAGCTGGACTTCAGGTCCAGGTGGTCCATTACCTCAGGGCCAGGACAAGCTGGACCTGGACTCCAGCAGGATCAGGTCCAGGACCAGCTGAACCTCAGGTCCAGGTGGTCAAGGACCTCAAGTCCAGGTCCAGCTGGACCTCAGGACAAGGTGGTCCAGGACCTCAGGGCCAGGACAAGCTGGACCTGGACTCCAGCAGGATCAGGTCCAGGAACAGCTGGACCTCAGGTCCAGGTGGTCCAGGACCTCAAGTCCAGGTCCAGCTGGACCTCAGGTCCAGGTGGTCCAGGACCTCAGGGCTATGTGCAGCTGGACCTAAGATGCAAGTCCACCTGGACCGACATAGACCTTAGGACCAGCTGGTCCAGGACCTCAGGTCCAGGTCCAGCTGGACCTCAGTTCCAGGTCCACCTGGACACTCAGGTCCAGGTGATCGAGGTCCTCAGGTCCAGGACCAGCTGGACCTCAGGTCCAGGTCCAGCTGGATCTATGGTCCAAGTGGTCCCGGACCTCAGGTACAGGTCCAGCTGCATCTCATGTCCAGGTAGTCCAGGACCTCATGTCCAGGTCCAGCTGGACCTCAGGTCCAGGTCCAGCTGGCCCTCAGGTGCAGGTGGTCCAGGACCACAGTTCCAAGTCCAGCTGGACCTCAGGTCCAGGTGGTTCAGGACCTCAGGTCCAGGTCCAGCTGGACCTCCGGTCCAGGTCCAGTTGGACCTCAGGTCCAGGTGGTCCAGGACCTCAGGTCCAGGTCCAGCTGGACCTCTGGTCCAGGTCCAGCTGGCCCTCAGGTCCAGGTCCAGCAGGACCTCAGGTCCAGGTCCAGCTGGACATCATGTCCAGGTGGTCCAGGACCTCAGGTCTAGTTCCAGCTGGACCTCACGTCCAGGTGGTCCAGGACCTCAGGTCCAGGTCCAGCTGGACCTCAGGTCCAGGTGGTCCAGGACCTCAGGTCCAGGTCCAGCTGGACCTCAGGTCCAGGTGGTCCAGGACCTTCAGGTCCAGGTCCAGCTAGACCTGGATTCCAGCAGGACCTCAGGTCCAGGTCCAGTTGGACCTCAGGTCCAGATCCAGCTGGACCTCAGGTCCAGATCCCGCTGGACCTCAGGTCCAGGTCCAGCTGGACCTCATTTCAGGTCCTCAGGTCCAGGTCAAGCTGGACCTCTCGTCCAGGTGGTCCAAAACCTCAGGTCCAGGTATAGCTGGACCTGGATTCCAGCAGGACCTCAGGGCCAGATCCAGCTGTACCTCAGATCCAAGTGGTCCTGGACCTCAGGTCCAGGTCCAGCTGGTCCTCACGTCCATGTGGTTCAGGACCTCAGATCCAGGTCCAGCTGGACCTCAGGTCCAGGTCCTACTGGACATCAGGTCCAGATCCAGATGGACATCATATCCAGGTGGTCCAGGACCTCAGGTCCAGTTCCAGCTGGACCTCAGGTCCAGGTGGTCCAGGACCTCAGGTCCAGGTCCAGCTAGACCTGGATTCCAGCAGGACCTCAGGTCCAGGTCCAGCAGGACCTCAGGTCCAGGTCCAGCTGGACCTCAGGTCCAAGTGGTCCAGGACCTCAAGTCCAGGTCCAGGTTGCACCTCAATTCCAGGTCCAGCTGGACCTCAAGTCCAGGTCCAGCTGGACCTCATGTCCAGGTCTTCAGGTCCAGGTCCAGCTGGACCTCACGTCCCGAAGGTCCAAAACCTCAGGTCCACGTGCAGCTGGACGTCAGGTCCTGGTCCAGCTGACCTCAGGTCCAGGTCCAGCCTGACCTCAGTTCCAGGTGGTCCAGGAACTCAGGTCCAGGTCCAGCTGGACCTGGACTCCAACAGGACCTCAGGTCAAGGTCCAGCTGGACGTCAGGTCCAAGTGGTCCAGGACCTCAGGTCCAGGTCCAGCTGGACCTCAGGTCCAGGTGACCCAGGTCCTCAGGTCCAGGTCCAGCTGGACCTCAGGTCCAGGTTGTTCAGGACCTCAGGTCCAGGTCCAGCTGGACCTCAGGTGCAGGTGGTCCAGGACCTCAGGTCCAGGTCCAGCAGGACCTCAGGTCCAGGTCCAGCTGGACCTCAGGTCCAAGTGGTCCAGGACCTCAAGTCCAGGTCCAGCTGCATCTCATGTCCAGGTAGTCCAGGACCTCAGGTCCAGGTCCAGCTGGACCTCAGGACAAGGTGGTCCAGGACCTCAGGGCCAGGACAAGCTGGACCTGGACTCCAGCAGGATCAGGTCCAGGAACAGCTGGACCTCAGGTCCAAGTGGTCCAGGACCTCAGGTCCAGGTCCAGCTGGACCTCAGGTCCAGGAGACCCAGGTACTCAGGTCCAGGTCCTGCTGGACCTCAGGTCCAGGTTGTTCAGGACCTCAGGTCCAGGTCCAGCTGGACCTCAGGTGCAGGTGGTCCAGGACCCTCAGCTCCAGGTCGAGCTGGACCTCAGGTCCACGTCCAGCTGGACAACAGGTCCAGGTGGTCCAGGACATCAGGTCCAGGTCCAGCTGGACCTCAAGTCCAGGTCAAGCTGGACCTCAGGTCCAGGTGGTCCAGGACCTCAGGCCCAGGTCCAGCTGGACCTCAAGTCCAGGTCAAGCTGGACTTCAGGTCCAGGTTGTCCAGGACCTCAGGGCCAGGTCCAGTTGGACCTGGACTCCAGCAGGACCTCAGGTCTAGGTCCAGCGGACCTCAGGTCCAGGTGGTCCAGGACCTCAGCTCCAGATCGAGCTGGACCTCAGGTCCACGTCCAGCTGGACATCAGGTCCAGGTGGTCCAGGACCTCATGTCCAGGTCCAGCTGGACCTCAAGTCCAGGTCAAGCTGGACCTCAGGTCCAGGTGGTCCAGGACCACAGAGCCAGGGTCCAGCTGGACCTCAAGTCCAGGTCAAGCTGGACTTCAGGTCCAGGTGGTCCAGGAACTCAGGGCAAGGTCCAGTTGGACCTGGACTCCAGCAGGACCTCAGGTCTAGGTCCAGCGGACCTCAGGTCCAGGTGGTCCAGGACCTCAGGTACATGTCCAGCTGGAAGTAAGGTCCAGGTCTACCTGGACCGACCTAGACCCTAGGTCCACCTGGCCCAGGACCTCACTCCAGGTCCAGCTGGACCTCAGGTCCAGGTCCAGCTGGACCTCAGGTGCAGGTGGTCCAGGACCTCAGCTCCAGGTCCAGCTGGACCTCAGGTCCTTGTCCAGCTGGACTTCAGGTCCAGGTGGTCCATTACCTCAGGTCTAGGTCCAGCTGGACCTCAAGTCCAGGTCAAGCTGGACCTCAGGTTCAGGTGGTCCAGGACCTCAGGGCCAGGACAAGCTGGACCTGGACTCCAGAAGGATCAGGTCCAGGACCATCTGGGCCTCAGGTCCAGGTGGTCCAGGACCTCAAGTCCAGGTCCAGCTGGACCTCAGGTCCAGGTGTCCAGGACCTCAAGTCCAGGTCCAGCTGCACCTCAATTCCAGGTCCAGCTGGACCTCAAGTCCAGGTCCAGCTGGACCTCATGTCCAGGTCGTCAGGTCCAGGTCCAGCTGGACCTCACGTCCTGGTGGTCCAAAACCACAGGTCCACGTGCAGCTGGACGTCAGGTCCTGGTCCAGCTGACCTCAGGTCCAGGTCCAGCCTGACCTGAGTTCCAGGTGGTCCAGGAACTCAGGTCCAGGTCCAGCTGGACCTGGACTCCAACAGAACCTCAGGTCAAGGTCCAGCTGGACGTCAGGTCCAAGTGGTCCAGGACCTCAGGTCCAGGTCCTGCTGGACCTCAGGTCCAGGTGACCCCGGTCCTCAGGTCCAGGTCCAGCTGGACCTCAGGTCCAGGTTGTTCAGGACCTCAGGTCCAGGTCCAGCTGGACCTCAGGGTGCAGGTGGTCCAGGACCTCAGGTTCAGGTCCAGCAGGACCTCAGGTCCAGGTCCAGCTGGACCTCAGGTCCAAGTGGTCCAGGACCTCAAGTCCAGGTCCAGCTGCATCTCATGTCCAGGTAGTCCAGGACCTCATGTCCAGGTCCAGCTGGACCTGGACTCCAGCAGGACCTCAGGTCCAGGTCCAGCTGGACCTCAGGTCCAGGTGGTCCATTACCTCGGTCCAGGTCCAGCTGGACCTCAGGTCCAGGTGGTGCAGGACCTCAGGGCCAGGTCCAGCTGCACCTGGACTCCAGCAGGATCTCAGGTCCAGGTCCAGCTGGACCTCAGGTCCAGGTGGTCCAGGACCTCAGTGCTATGTCCAGCTGGACCTAAGATGCAAGTCCACCTTGACCGACATAGACCTTAGGACCAGCTGGTCCAGGACCTCAGGTCCAGGTCCAGCTGGACCTCAGTTCCAGGTCCACCTGGACACTCATGTCCAGGTGATCGAGGTTCTCAGGTCCAGGACCAGATGGACCTCAGGCCCAGGTCCAGCTGGACCTCTGGTCCAGGTGGTCCCGGACCTCAGGTCCAGGTCCAACTGCATCTCATGTCCAGGTAGTCCAGGACCTCATGTCCAGGTCCAGCTGGACCTCAGGTCCAGGTCCAGCTGGCCCTCAGGTGCAGGTGGTCCAGGACCACAGTTCCAAGTCCAGCTGGACCTCAGGTCCAGGTGGTGCAGGACCTCAGGTCCAGGTCCAGCTGGACCTCCGGTCCAGGTCCAGATGGACCTCAGGTCCAGGTGGTCCAGGACCTCAGGTCCAGGTCCAGCTGGACCTCTGGTCCAGGTCCAGCTGGCCCTCAGGTCCAGGTCCAGCTGGACATCAGGTCCAGGTCCAGCTGGACATCATGTCCATGTGGTCCAGGACCTCAGGTCCAGTTCCAGCTGGACCTCACGTCCAGGTGGTCCAGGACCTCAGGTCCAGGTCCAGCTGGACCTCAGGTCCAGGTGGTCCAGGACCTCAGGTCCAGGTCCAGCTGGACCTCAGGTCCAGGTGGTCCAGGACCTCAGGTCCAGGTCCAGCTGGACCTCTGGTCCAGGTCCATCTGGCCCTCAGGTCCAGGTCCAGCTGGACATCAGGTCCAGGTCCAGCTGGACATCATGTCCATGTGGTCCAGGACCTCAGGTCCAGTTCCAGCTGGACCTCACGTCCAGGTGGTCCAGGACCTCAGGTCCAGGTCCAGCTGGACCTCAGGTCCAGGTGGTCCAGGACCTCAGGTCCAGGTCCAGCTGGACCTCAGGTCCAGGTGGTCCAGGACCTCAGGTCCAGGTCCAGCTAGACCTGGATTCCAGCAGGACCTCAGGTCCAGGTCCAGTTGGACCTCAGGTCCAGATCCAGCTGGACCTCAGGTCCAGATCCCGCTGGACCTAAGGTCCAGGTCCAGCTGGACCTCATTTCAGGTCCTCAGGTCCAGGTCCAGCTGGACCTCTCGACCAGGTGGTCCAAAACCTCAGGTCCAGGTATAGCTGGACCTGGACTCCAGCAGGACCTCAGGGCCAGATCCAGCTGGACCTCAGATCCAAGTGGTCCTGGACCTCAGGTCCAGGTCCAGCTGGTCCTCACGTCCATGTGGTTCAGGACCTCAGATCCAGGTCCAGCTGGACCTCAGGTCCAGGTCCTACTGGACATCAGGTCCAGATCCAGATGGACATCATATCCAGGTGGTCCAGGACCTCAGGTCCAGTTCCAGCTGGACCTCAGGTCCAGGTGGTCCAGGACCTCAGGTCCAGGTCCAGCTAGACCTGGATTCCAGCAGGACCTCAGGTCCAGGTCCAGCAGGACCTCAGGTCCAGGTCCAGCCTGACCTGAGTTCCAGGTGGTCCAGGAACTCAGGTCCAGGTCCAGCTGGACCTGGACTCCAACAGAACCTCAGGTCAAGGTCCAGCTGGACGTCAGGTCCAAGTGGTCCAGGACCTCAGGTCCAGGTCCTGCTGGACCTCAGGTCCAGGTGACCCCGGTCCTCAGGTCCAGGTCCAGCTGGACCTCAGGTCCAGGTTGTTCAGGACCTCAGGTCCAGGTCCAGCTGGACCTCAGGTGCAGGTGGTCCAGGACCTCAGGTTCAGGTCCAGCAGGACCTCAGGTCCAGGTCCAGCTGGACCTCAGGTCCAAGTGGTCCAGGACCTCAAGTCCAGGTCCAGCTGCATCTCATGTCCAGGTAGTCCAGGACCTCATGTCCAGGTCCAGCTGGACCTGGACTCCAGCAGGACCTCAGGTCCAGGTCCAGCTGGACCTCAGGTCCAGGTGGTCCATTACCTCGGGTCCAGGTCCAGCTGGACCTCAGGTCCAGGTGGTGCAGGACCTCAGGGCCAGGTCCAGCTGCACCTGGACTCCAGCAGGATCTCAGGTCCAGGTCCAGCTGGACCTCAGGTCCAGGTGGTCCAGGACCTCAGTGCTATGTCCAGCTGGACCTAAGATGCAAGTCCACCTTGACCGACATAGACCTTAGGACCAGCTGGTCCAGGACCTCAGGTCCAGGTCCAGCTGGACCTCAGTTCCAGGTCCACCTGGACACTCATGTCCAGGTGATCGAGGTTCTCAGGTCCAGGACCAGATGGACCTCAGGCCCAGGTCCAGCTGGACCTCTGGTCCAGTGGTCCCGGACCTCAGGTCCAGGTCCAACTGCATCTCATGTCCAGGTAGTCCAGGACCTCATGTCCAGGTCCAGCTGGACCTCAGGTCCAGGTCCAGCTGGCCCCTCAGGTGCAGGTGGTCCAGGACCACAGTTCCAAGTCCAGCTGGACCTCAGGTCCAGGTGGTGCAGGACCTCAGGTCCAGGTCCAGCTGGACCTCCGGTCCAGGTCCAGATGGACCTCAGGTCCAGGTGGTCCAGGACCTCAGGTCCAGGTCCAGCTGGACCATCTGGTCCAGGTCCAGCTGGCCCTCAGGTCCAGGTCCAGCTGGACATCAGGTCCAGGTCCAGCTGGACATCATGTCCATGTGGTCCAGGACCTCAGGTCCAGTTCCAGCTGGACCTCACGTCCAGGTGGTCCAGGACCTCAGGTCCAGGTCCAGCTGGACCTCAGGTCCAGGTGGTCCAGGACCTCAGGTCCAGGTCCAGCTGGACCTCAGGTCCAGGTGGTCCAGGACCTCAGGTCCAGGTCCAGCTGGACCTCTGGTCCAGGTCCAGCTGGCCCTCAGGTCCAGGTCCAGCTGGACATCAGGTCCAGGTCCAGCTGGACATCATGTCCATGTGGTCCAGGACCTCAGGTCCAGTTCCAGCTGGACCTCACGTCCAGGTGGTCCAGGACCTCAGGTCCAGGTCCAGCTGGACCTCAGGTCCAGGTGGTCCAGGACCTCAGGTCCAGGTCCAGCTGGACCTCAGGTCCAGGTGGTCCAGGACCTCAGGTCCAGGTCCAGCTAGACCTGGATTCCAGCAGGACCTCAGGTCCAGGTCCAGTTGGACCTCAGGTCCAGATCCAGCTGGACCTCAGGTCCAGATCCCGCTGGACCTAAGGTCCAGGTCCAGCTGGACCTCATTTCAGGTCCTCAGGTCCAGGTCCAGCTGGACCTCTCGACCAGGTGGTCCAAAACCTCAGGTCCAGGTATAGCTGGACCTGGACTCCAGCAGGACCTCAGGGCCAGATCCAGCTGGACCTCAGATCCAAGTGGTCCTGGACCTCAGGTCCAGGTCCAGCTGGTCCTCACGTCCATGTGGTTCAGGACCTCAGATCCAGGTCCAGCTGGACCTCAGGTCCAGGTCCTACTGGACATCAGGTCCAGATCCAGATGGACATCATATCCAGGTGGTCCAGGACCTCAGGTCCAGTTCCAGCTGGACCTCAGGTCCAGGTGGTCCAGGACCTCAGGTCCAGGTCCAGCTAGACCTGGATTCCAGCAGGACCTCAGGTCCAGGTCCAGCAGGACCTCAGGTCCAGGTCCAGCTGGACCTCAGGTCCAAGTGGTCCAGGACCTCAAGTCCAGGTCCAGTTGCACCTCAATTCCAGGTCCAGCTGGACCTCAAGTCCAGGTCCAGCTGGACCTCAGGTCCAGGTCTTCAGGTCCAGGTCCAGCTGGACCTCACGTCCTGAAGGTCCAAAACCTCAGGTCCACGTGCAGCTGGACGTCAGGTCCTGGTCCAGCTGACCTCAGGTCCAGGTCCAGCCTGACCTCAGTTCCAGGTGGTCCAGGAACTCAGGTCCAGGTCCAGCTGGACCTGGACTCCAACAGGACCTCAGGTCAAGGTCCAGCTGGACGTCAGGTCCAAGTGGTCCAGGACCTCAGGTCCAGGTCCAGCTGGACCTCAGGTCCAGGTGACCCAGGTCCTCAGGTCCAGGTCCAGCTGGACCTCAGGTCCAGGTTGTTCAGGACCTCAGGTCCAGGTCCAGCTGGACCTCAGGTGCAGGTGGTCCAGGATCTCAGGTCCAGGTCCAGCAGGACCTCAGGTCCAGGTCCAGCTGGACCTCAGGTCCAGGTGGTCAAGGACCTCAAGTCCAGGTCCAGCTGGACCTCAGGACAAGGTGGTCCAGGACCTCAGGGCCAGGACAAGCTGGACCTGGACTCCAGCAGGATCAGGTCCAGGAACAGCTGGACCTCAGGTCCAAGTGGTCCAGGACCTCAGGTCCAGGTCCAGCTGGACCTCAGGTCCAGGTGACCCAGGTACTCAGGTCCAGGTCCAGCTGGACCTCAGGTCCAGGTTGTTCAGGACCTCAGGTCCAGGTCCAGCTGGACCTCAGGTGCAGGTGGTCCAGGACCTCAGCTCCAGGTCGAGCTGGACCTCAGGTCCACGTCCAGCTGGACATCAGGTCCAGGTGGTCCAGGACATCAGGTCCAGGTCCAGCTGGACCTCAAGTCCAGGTCAAGCTGGACCTCAGGTCCAGGTGGTCCAGGACCTCAGGCCCAGGTCCAGCTGGACCTCAAGTCCAGGTCAAGCTGGACTTCAGGTCCAGGTTGTCCAGGACCTCAGGGCCAGGTCCAGTTGGACCTGGACTCCAGCAGGACCTCAGGTCTAGGTCCAGCGGACCTCAGGTCCAGGTGGTCCAGGACCTCAGCTCCAGATCGAGCTGGACCTCAGGTCCACGTCCAGCTGGACATCAGGTCCAGGTGGTCCAGGACCTCATGTCCAGGTCCAGCTGGACCTCAAGTCCAGGTCAAGCTGGACCTCAGGTCCAGGTGGTCCAGGACCACAGAGCCAGGTCCAGCTGGACCTCAAGTCCAGGTCAAGCTGGACTTCAGGTCCAGGTGGTCCAGGACCTCAGGGCAAGGTCCAGTTGGACCTGGACTCCAGCAGGACCTCAGGTCTAGGTCCAGCGGACCTCAGGTCCAGGTGGTCCAGGACCTCAGGTACATGTCCAGCTGGAAGTAAGGTCCAGGTCTACCTGGACCGACCTAGACCCTAGGTCCAGCTGGCCCAGGACCTCACTCCAGGTCCAGCTGGACCTCAGGTCCAGGTCCAGCTGGACCTCAGGTGCAGGTGGTCCAGGACCTCAGTTCCAGGTCCAGCTGGACCTCAGGTCCTTGTCCAGCTGGACTTCAGGTTCAGGTGGTCCAGGACCTCAGGGCCAGGACAAGCTGGACCTGGACTCCAGAAGGATCAGGTCCAGGACCATCTGGGCCTCAGGTCCAGGTGGTCCAGGACCTCAAGTCCAGGTCCAGCTGGACCTCAGGTCCAGGTGTGCAGGACCTCAAGTCCAGGTCCAGCTGCACCTCAATTCCAGGTCCAGCTGGACCTCAAGTCCAGGTCCAGCTGGACCTCATGTCCAGGTCGTCAGTTCCAGGTCCAGCTGGACCTCACGTCCTGGTGGTCCAAAACCTCAGGTCCACGTGCAGCTGGACGTCAGGTCCTGGTCCAGCTGACCTCAGGTCCAGGTCCAGCCTAACCTGAGTTCCAGGTGGTCCAGGAACTCAGGTCCAGGTCCAGCTGGACCTGGACTCCAACAGAACCTCAGGTCAAGGTCCAGCTGGACGTCAGGTCCAAGTGGTCCAGGACCTCAGGTCCAGGTCCTGCTGGACCTCAGGTCCAGGTGACCCCGGTCCTCAGGTCCAGGTCCAGCTGGACCTCAGGTCCAGGTTGTTCAGGACCTCAGGTCCAGGTCCAGCTGGACCTCAGGTGCAGGTGGTCCAGGACTCAGGTTCAGGTCCAGCAGGACCTCAGGTCCAGGTCCAGCTGGACCTCAGGTCCAAGTGGTCCAGGACCTCAAGTCCAGGTCCAGCTGCATCTCATGTCCAGGTAGTCCAGGACCTCAGGTCCAGGTCCAGCTGGACCTGGACTCCAGCAGGACCTCAGGTCCAGGTCCAGCTGGACCTCAGGTCCAGGTGGTCCATTACCTCGGGTCCAGGTCCAGCCGGACCTCAGGTCCAGGTCCAGCTGGACCTCAGGTGCAGGTGGTCCAGGACCTCAGCTCCAGGTCCAGCTGGACCGCAGGTCCTTGTCCAGATGTACTTCAGGTCCAGGTGGTCCATTACCTCAGGTCCAGGTCCAGCTGGACCTCAAGTCCAGGTCAAGCTGGACCTCAGGTCCAGGTGGTCAAGGACCTCAGGGCCAGGACAAGCTGGACGTGGACTCCAGCAGGATCAGGTCCAGGTCCAGCTGGACCTCAGGTCCAGGTGGTCCAGGACCTCAGTGCTATGTCCAGCTGGACCTAAGATGCAAGTCCACCTTGACCGACATAGACCTTAGGACCAGCTGGTCCAGGACCTCAGGTCCAGGTCCAGCTGGACCTCAGTTCCAGGTCCACCTGGACACTCATGTCCAGGTGATCGAGGTTCTCAGGTCCAGGACCAGATGGACCTCAAGCCCAGGTCCAGCTGGACCTCTGGTCCAGGTGGTCCCGGACCTCAGGTCCAGGTCCAACTGCATCTCATGTCCAGGTAGTCCAGGACCTCATGTCCTGGTCCAGCTGGATCTCAGGTCCAGGTCCAGCTGGCCCTCAGGTGCAGGTGGTCCAAAACCACAGTTCCAAGTCCAGCTGGACCTCAGGTCCAGGTGGTGCAGGACCTCAGGTCCAGGTCCAGCTGGACCTCCGGTCCAGGTCCAGATGGACCTCAGGTCCAGGTGGTCCAGGACCTCAGGTCCAAGTCCAGCTGGACCTCTGGTCCAGGTCCAGCTGGACATCAGGTCCAGGTCCAGCTGGACATCATGTCCATGTGGTCCAGGACCTCAGTTCCAGTTCCAGCTGGACCTCACGTCCAGGTGGTCCAGGACCTCAGGTCCAGGTCCAGCTGGACCTCAGGTCCAGGTGGTCCAGGACCTCAGGTCCAGGTCCAGCTGGACCTCAGGTCCAGGTGGTCCAGGACCTCAGGTCCAGGTCCAGCTAGACCTGGATTCCAGCAGGATCTCAGGTCCAGGTCCAGTTGGACCTCAGTTCCAGGTCCAGCTAGACCTGGATTCCAGCAGGACCTCAGGTCCAGGTCCAGTTGGACCTCAGGTCCAGATCCAGCTGGACCTCAGGTCCAGATCCCGCTGGACCTCAGGTCCAGGTCCAGTTGGACCTCATTTCAGGTCCTCAGGTCCAGGTCCAGCTGGACCTCTCGTCCAGGTGGTCCAAAACCTCAGGTCCAGGTATAGCTGGACCTGGACTCCAGCAGGACCTCAGGTCCAGATCCAGCTGGACCTCAGATCCAAGTGGTCCTGGACCTCAGGTCCAGGTCCAGCTGGTCCCTCAGGTCCATGTGGTTCAGGACCTCAGGTCCAGGTCCAGCTGGACCTCAGGTCCAGGTCCTACTGGACATCAGGTCCAGATCCAGATGGACATCATATCCAGGTGGTCCAGGACCTCAGGTCCAGTTCCAGCTGGACCTCAGGTCCAGGTGGTCCAGGACCTCAGGTCCAGGTCCAGCTAGACCTGGATTCCAGCAGGACCTCAGGTCCAGGTCCAGCAGGACCTCAGGTCCAGGTCCAGCTGGACCTCAGGTCCAAGTGGTCCAGGACCTCAAGTCCAGGTCCAGCTGCACCTCAATTCCAGGTCCAGCTGGACCTCAAGTCCAGGTCCAGCTGGACCTCATGTCCAGGTCTTCAGGTCCAGGTCCAGCTGGACCTCACGTCCTGGTGGTCCAAAACCTCAGGTCCACGTGCAGCTGGACGTCAGGTCCTGGTCCAGCTGACCTCAGGTCCAGGTCCAGCCTGACCTCAGTTCCAGGTGGTCCAGGAACTCAGGTCCAGGTCCAGCTGGACCTGGACTCCAACAGGACCTCAGGTCAAGGTCCAGCTGGACGTCAGGTCCAAGTGGTCCAGGACCTCAGGTCCAGGTCCAGCTGGACCTCAGGTCCAGGTGACCCAGGTACTCAGGTCCAGGTCCAGCTGGACCTCAGGTCCAGGTTGTTCAGGACCTCAGGTCCAGGTCCAGCTGGACCTCAGGTGCAGGTGGTCCAGGACCTCAGCTCCAGGTCGAGCTGGACCTCAGGTCCACGTCCAGCTGGACATCAGGTCCAGGTGGTCCAGGACCTCAGGTCCAGGTCCAGCTGGACCTCAAGTCCAGGTCAAGCTGGACCTCAGGTCCAGGTGGTCCAGGACCTCAGGCCCAGGTCCAGCTGGACCTCAAGTCCAGGTCAAGCTGGACTTCAGGTCCAGGTTGTCCAGGACCTCAGGGCCAGGTCCAGTTGGACCTGGACTCCAGCAGGACCTCAGGTCTAGGTCCAGCGGACATCAGGTCCAGGTGGTCCAGGACCTGAGGTACATGTCCAGCTGGAAGTAAGGTCCAGGTCTACCTGGACCGACCTAGACCCTAGGTCCAGCTGGCCCAGGACTTCACTCCAGGTCCAGCTCGACCTCAGGTCCAGGTCCAGCTGGACGTCAGGTGCAGGTGGTACAGGACCTCAGCTCCAGATCCAGCTGGATCTCAGGTCCAGGTGGTCCATTACCTCGGGTCCATGTCCAGCTGGACCTCATGTCCAGGTCCAGCTGGACCTCAGGTGCAGGTGGTCCAGGACCTCAGCTCCACGTCCAGCTGGACCTCAGGTCCTTGTCCAGCTGGACTTCAGGTCCAGGTGGTCCATTACCTCAGGTCCCGGTCCAGCTGGACCTCAAGTCCAGGTCAAGCTGGACCTCAGGTCCAGGTGGTCCAGGACCTCAGGGCCAGGACAAGCTGGACCTTCACTCCAGCAGGATCAGGTCCAGTTCCAGCTGGACCTCAGGTCCAGGTGGTCCAGGATATCAAGTCCAGGTCCAGCTGTACCTCATGTCCAGGTGGTCCAGGCCCTCAGGTCCTTGTCCAGGACTTCAGGCTAGGGCCTTGTAAGGACCTCAGGTCTAGGTTCAGGACCTCAGCTCCATGTCCAGGAATGAACTAGATTCAAACAGAAATGAGAAAGAAATAAGGGAATATGTAATGTCAATGGTGGCATATCCTCTTTGTAAAAGGACACTTTCATGTCCTTAACTGTAGGTAGATATGAGATGGGATAGAATCTTCTTTTTCAACTTCGATTACACATAACATTGTGAAGATCAATGTGACTGTGCAGGTTGAAAACGTATAAGTTTCATGGTGAAATTGCGCCCGACACTGCAGTTTGGTTTTGAAACGTGTCCGCCTAAGATGTGTCAAGAACAGGACGTTGTGATTTCTAGGAGAGTGACAACTCATTTTCACTGAAATAGCATCTTCAAAAAGTGTTCTGATAAGAAATGATTTCTCCTGGGTAGGCAACGAGTAAGATCCTCTTTCGTCTGTCGCTACTAACTCAAATTGGTAGAGAGCATAGATTTACCAAAGCCAAACTCTGTTTCCGAATGATGTGTACTTCAGTCCACAAGTACAGTTAGTGCTAAATGCTGGGTTAAGGTACGGGTTCAACTTGTTGCTTGTGTTCGCGTTAGCGCATTAGGGTTATTGTTAACATTCGGGTTTGTGTCATGATTAGGACGATTGGTTTAGCTTTAGGATTACGTTCATACTTTGCATCAGGGTTAAGGTTAGCATTAGGTTCAGGAATAGATTAAGGGTAGTGTCGGTATTAAGGTTAGCGTTTGCGTTACTACCAGTGTTACATTTAGCATTTGGATTAAGTTTAGCTTTACCCTTTTCCTTTGGGTTAAAGTTAGCTTTTGTGTTTGTTTGTGATTAATTATCCATGCAATATTAACGTGCTGTCATTTATATGAAACGCATTCTTTTTACCATGAAAAGAGCCGTGTCTCTTATGTCTGTCTATGGAGAAGCACATATAAAATCGATATTTTCTTGTGGTGAGACGACGTCTAATTTGCAAACCATGAGCATGAAAACATCATTGTACACTTAAGTATTGCATTGTCATCTCTTTCTTCTCTGAAATGAGGCAGGGTTTCTTTCGACTTTAGTACGTTAAAGGAATCGAAAGAACATTGAGAACATGTCAGAGAAACTCATCCCTTTCAAGAAATCCAAGACACCGATCTACGATTGTAGTTCTCAATGGAAAGTTAATGTGTTTGTGGCAATGT
The DNA here is from genome assembly GCA_030556225.1 of Cricetiscus sungorus. Classification (NCBI taxonomy): domain Eukaryota; kingdom Metazoa; phylum Chordata; class Mammalia; order Rodentia; family Cricetidae; genus Cricetiscus; species Cricetiscus sungorus. The sequence continues at coordinate 307,201 of JANBXA010000019.1, read as the reverse complement.
GAACCTCACTGCCTGTAATGATACCGCATGCCATCCACGCACAGTGTTTTCAGCAGAGTGTTCAAATAGAAACGATGTTCTGCAGAACTTGTGTTTTGTAGGTAAGAATAAACTAGATTCACACAGAAACGAGAAAGAAACAAGGGACTGTGTATTATCAATGGTGGCATTGGTAAAAGTACGTCTTCACATCAACTGTAGCTAGATATGCGATGGGATAGAATATATGTTTCCAACTTGGATTGCACGTACAAATGTGAAAGTCAATGTGACCGTGCAGGTTGAAACTGGTGTCTTGCTGAAATGGAGCCCGACACTACTTTATATTTAGAAACGTGTTCCTTTAAGATGTTCCTAAAACAGGACGTTGTGCTGTCTAGGAGAGTGAGTCCACGACCTGAAGTCCAGGTCCAGGACCTCAGGTCCAGGTCCAGGACTCATGTCGACATCCAGGACCAGGACATCAGGTCCAGTTCCAGGAACTAAGGTCCAGGTACAGTTCCAGGAATTTTTGTCCAGTTCCAGGACTTCAGTTCCAGGTCCTCAGGTCCATGTCTAGCTCTAGGACTTCAGGTCCGGCTCCAGGAACTCAGGTCCAGGTCAAGGTCCAGTACTTTAGATTCAGGTCCAGAAACTAAGGCACAGGTCCAGGTCCCGGACCACAGGTCCAGGATCAGGACCTCAGGGATAGGTCCTCAGTTAAGGTCCAGGACCTCAATCCAGGTCCAGGACCAGGATCTCAGATCCAGGCCCAGGACCTCAGGTCAATGTGCAGGACCTCAGGTTAGGGCCAGGTAAGGACCTCAGGTCCAGGTGGTCGAGGACGTCAGGTCCAGGTGGTCAAGGACCTCAGTTCAGGTGGTCCAGGACCTCAAGTCCAGGTCCAGCTGGACCTCAGGTCCAGGTCCAGATGGACCTCAGGTCCAGGTCCAGCTGGACCTCAGGTGCAGGGGTCCAGGACCACAGTTCCAAGTCCAGCTGGACCTCAGGTCCAGGTGATGCAGGACCTCAGGTCTAGGTCCAGCTGGACCTCCGGTCCAGGTCCAGTTGGACCTCAGGTCTAGGTGGTCCAGGACCTCAGGTCCAGGACCAGCTGGACCTCAGGTCCAGGTCCAGCTAGACCTCAGGTCCAGGTGCAGCAGGACCTCAGGTCCAGGTCCAGCTGGACCTGAGTTCCAGGTCCTACTGGACATCAGGTCCAGGTCTAGCTGGACATCATATCCAGGTGGTCCAGGACCTCAGGTCCAGTTCCAGCTGGACCTCACGTCCAGGTGGTCCAGGACCTCAGGTCCAGGTCCACCTGGACCTCAGGTCCAGGCGGTCCAGGACCTCAGGTCCAGGGCCAGCTAGACCTGGATTCCACCAGGACCTCAGGTCCAGGTCCAGCAGGACCTCAGGTCCAGGTCCAGCTGGACCTCATGTCCAGGTCTTCAGGTCAAGGTCCAGCTGGACCTCACGTCCAGGTGGTCCAAAACCTCAGGTCCACGTGCAGCTGGACGTCAGGTCCTGGTCCAGCTGTCCTGAGGTCCAGGTCCATCCTGACTTCAGTTCCAGGTGGTCCAGGACCTCAGGTCCAGGTCCAGCTGGAACTCAGGTCCAGGTGGTCCAGGACCTCAGGTCCAGGTCTAGCTGGACCTCAAGTCCAGGTCAAGCTGTACCTCAGGTCCAGGTGGTGCAGGACTTCAGGGCCAGATCCAGCTGCACCTGGACTCCAGCAGGACCTCAGGTCCAGGTCCAGCGGACTTCAGGTCCAGGTGGTCCAGGTCCTCAGGTCCAGGACCAGCTGGACCTCAGGTCCAGGACCACGTGGACTCTCAGGTCCAGGTGGTCCAGGACTTCAAGTCCAGGTCCAGCAGGACCTCAGGTCCAGGACCGGCTGGACCTCAGGTCCATGTGGTCCAGGACCTCAGGTCCAGGTCCAGCTGGAATTGATCCAGCTGGACCGCAGGTCCAGGTGTTCCAGGACCTCAGGTCCAGGTGGTCCAGGACCTCAAGTCCAGGTCCAGCTGGACCTCAGGTCCAGGTCCAGATGGACCTCAGGTCCAGGTCCAGCTGGACCTCAGGTCCAGGTCCAGCTGGACCTCAGGTGCAGGGGGTCCAGGACCACAGTTCCAAGTCCAGCTGGACCTCAGGTCCAGGTGATGCAGGACCTCAGGTCCAGGTCCAGCTGGACCTGATTTCCAGGTCCTACTGGACATCAGGTCCAGGTCTAGCTGGACATCATATCCAGGTTGTCCAGGACCTCAGGTCCAGTTCCAGCTGGACCTCACGTCCAGGTTGTCCAGGACCTCAGGTCCAGTTCCAGCTGGACCTCAGGTCCAGGTGGTCCAGGACCTCAGGACCAGGTCCAGCTAGACCTGGATTCCAGCAGGACCTCAGATCCAGGTCCAGCAGGACCTCAGTTCCAGGTCAGGTTGGACCTCAGGTCCAAGTGGTCCAGGACCTCAGGTCCAGGTCCAGCTGCACCTCATGTCCAGGTCTTCAGGTCAAGGTCCAGCTGGACCTCACGTCCAGGTGGTCCAAAACCTCAGGTCCACATGCAGCTGGACGTCAGGTCCTGGTCCAGCTGACCTGAGGTCCAGGTCCAGCCTGACCTCAGTTCCAGGTGGTCCAGGACCTCAGGTCCAGGTCCAGCTGGACCTGGACTCCAGCAGGACCTCAGGTCAAGGTCCAGCTGGACGTCAGATCCAAGTTGTCCAGGACCTCAGGTCCAGGTCCAGCTGGACCTCAGGTCCAGGTGATCCAGGAACTCAGTTCCAGGTCCAGCTGGACCTCAGGTCCAGGTTGTTCAGGACCTCAGGTCCAGGTCCAGCTGGACATGGACTCCAGCAGGACCTCAGGTCTAGGTCCAGCGGACCTCAGGTCCAGGTGGTCCAGGACCTGAGGTACATGTCCAGCTGGAAGTAAGGTCCAGGTCTACCTGGACCGACCTAGACCCTAGGTCCAGCTGGCCCAGGACTTCACTCCAGGTCCAGCTGGACCTCAGGTCCAGGTCCAGCTGGACCTCAGGTGCAGGTGGTCCAGGACCTCAGCTCCAGATCCAGCTGGATCTCAGGTCCAGGTGGTCCATTACCTCGGGTCCATGTCCAGCTGGACCTCATGTCCAGGTCCAGCTGGACCTCATGTCCAGGTCCAGCTGGACCTCAGGTGCAGGTGGTCCAGGACCTCAGCTCCACGTCCAGCTGGACCTCAGGTCCTTGTCCAGCTGGACTTCAGGTCCAGGTGGTCCATTACCTCAGGTCCCGGTCCAGCTGGACCTCAAGTCCAGGTCAAGCTGGACCTCAGGTCCAGGTGGTCCAGGACCTCAGGGCCAGGACAATCTGGACCTGGACTCCAGCAAGATCAGGTCCAGGACCAGCTGGACCTCAGGTCCAGGTGGTCCAGGACCTCAAGTCCAGGTCCAGCTGGACCTCAAGTCCAGGTGGTCCAGGACCTCAGGGCCAGGACAAGCTGGACCTGGACTCCAGCAGGATCAGGTCCAGGACCAGCTGGACCTCAGGTCCAGGTGGTCCAGGACCTCAAGTCCAGGTCCAGCTGGACCTCAGGTCCAGTTGGTCCAGGACCTCAGGTCCAGGTCCAGCTGGACCTCAAGTCCAGGTCAAGCTGTACCTCAGGTCCAGGTGGTGCAGGAACTCAGGGCCAGGTACAGCTGCACCTGGACTCCAGCAGGATCTCAGGTCCAGGTCCAGCGGACCTCAGGTCCAGGTGGTCCAGGTCCTCAGGTCCAGGACCAGCTGGACCTCAGGTCCATGTCCAGCTGGTCCTCAGGTCCAGGTGGTCCAAGACCTCGGGACTATGTCCAGCTGGACCTAAGATGCAAGTCCACCTTGACCGACATAGACCTTAGGACCAGCTGGTCCAGGACCTCAGGTCCAGGTCCAGCTGGAACTCAGTTCCAGGTCCACCTGGACACTCATGTCCAGGTGACCGAGGTCCTCAGGTCCAGGACCAGATGGACCTCAGGCCCAGGTCCATCTGGACCTCTGGTCCAGGTGGTCCCGGACCTCAGGTCCAGGTCCAACTGCATCTCATGTCCAGGTAGTCCAGGACCTCAGGTCCAGGTCCAGCTGGACATCAGGTCCAGGTGGTCCAGGACCTATGTCCAGGTCCAGCTGGACCTCAAGTCCAGGTCAAGCTGGACCTCAGGTCCAGGTGGTCCAGGACCACAGAGCCAGGTCCAGCTGGACCTCAAGTCCATGTCAAGCTGGACCTCAGGTCCAGGTGGTCCAGGACCTCAGGGCCAGGACAAGCTGGACCTGGACTCCAGCAGGATCAGGTCCAGGACCAGCTGGACCTCAGGTCCAGGTGGTCCAGGACCTCAAGTCCAGGTCCAGCTGGACCTCAAGTCCAGGTTGTCCAGGACCTCAGGGCCAGGACAAGCTGGACCTGGACTCCAGCAGGATCAGGTCCAGGACCAGCTGGACCTCAGGTCCAGGTGGTCCAGGACCTCAAGTCCAGGTCCAGCTGGACCTCAGGTCCAGGTGGTCCAGGACCTCAGGTCCAGGTCCAGCTGGACCTCAAGTCCAGGTCAAGCTGTACCTCAGGTCCAGGTGGTGCAGGAACTCAGGGCCAGGTCCAGCTGCACCTGGACTCCAGCAGGATCTCAGGTCCAGGTCCAGCGGACCTCAGGTCCAGGTGGTCCAGGTCCTCAGGTCCAGGACCAGCTGGACCTCAGGTCCCGGTCCATCTGGACCTCAGGTCCAGGTGGTCCAGGACCTCAGGGCTATGTCCAGCTGGACCTAAGATGCAAGTCCACCTTGACCGACATAGACCTTAGGACCAGCTGGTCCAGGACCTCAGGTCCAGGTCCAGCTGGACGTCAGTTCCAGGTCCACTTGGAAACTCATGTCCAGGTGATCGAGGTCCTCAGGTCCAGGAACAGATGGACCTCAGGCCCAGGTCCAGCTGGACCTCTGGTCCAGGTGGTCCCGGACCTCAGGTCCAGGTCCAACTGCATCTCATGTCCAGGTAGTCCAGGACCTCAGGTCCAGGTCCAGCTGGACATCAGGTCCAGGTGGTCCAGGACCTCATGTCCAGGTCCAGCTGGACCTCAAGTCCATGTCAAGCTGGACCTCAGGTCCAGGTGGTCCAGGACCACAGAGCCAGGTCCAGCTGGACCTCAAGTCCAGGTCAAGCAGGACTTCAGGTCCAGGTGGTCCAGGACCTCAGGGCCAGGGCCAGTTGGACATGGACTCCACAGGACCTCAGGTCTAGGTCCAGCAGACCTCAGGTCCAGGTGGTCCAGGACCTCAGGTCCTGGTCCTGCTGGACCTCAGGTCCAGGTGGTCCAGGTCCTCAGGTCCAGGACCAGCTGGACCTCAGGTCCTTGTCCAGCTGGACTTCAGGTCCAGGTGGTCCATTACCTCAGGTCTAGGTCCAGCTGGACCTCAGGTGCAGGTGGTCCAGGACCTCAGCTCTAGGTCCAGCTGGACCTCAGGTCCAGGTCCAGCTGGACCTCAGGTGCAGATGGTCCAGGACCTCAGGTCCAGGTACAGGTGGACCTCAAGTCCAGGTCAAGCTGTACCTCAGGTCCAGGTGGTCCAGGACCTCAGGGCTATGTCCAGCTGGACCTAAGATGCAAGTCCACCTTGACCGACATAGACCTTAGGACCAGCTGGTCCAGGACCTCAGGTCCAGGTCCAGCTGGACCTCAGTTCCAGGTCCACCTGGACACTCATGTCCAGGTGATCGAGGTCCTCAGGTCCAGGACCAGATGGCCCTCAGGCCCAGGTCCAGCTGGACCTCTGGTCCAGGTGGTCCCGGACCTCAGGTCCAGGTCCAACTGCATCTCATGTCCAGGTAGTCCAGGACCTCAGGTCCAGGTCCAGCTGGACCTCAGGTCCAGGTCCAGCTGGCCCTCAGGTGCAGGTGGTCCAGGACCACAGTTCCAAGTCCAGCTGGACCTCAGGTCCAGGTGGTGCAGGACCTCAGGTCCAGGTCCAGCTGGACCTCCGGTCCAGGTCCAGCTGGCCCTCAGGTCCAGGTCCAGCAGGACCTCAGTTCCAGGTCAGGTTGGACCTCAGGTCCAAGTGGTCCAGGACCTCAGGTCCAGGTCCAGCTGCACCTCATGTCCAGGTCTTCAGGTCAAGGTCCAGCTGGACCTCACGTCCAGGTGGTCCAAAACCTCAGGTCCACATGCAGCTGGACGTCAGGTCCTGGTCCAGCTGACCTGAGGTCCAGGTCCAGCCTGACCTCAGTTCCAGGTGGTCCAGGACCTCAGGTCCAGGTCCAGCTGGACCTGGACTCCAGCAGGACCTCAGGTCAAGGTCCAGCTGGACGTCAGATCCAAGTTGTCCAGGACCTCAGGTCCAGGTCCAGCTGGACCTCAGGTCCAGGTGATCCAGGAACTCAGTTCCAGGTCCAGCTGGACCTCAGGTCCAGGTTGTTCAGGACCTCAGGTCCAGGTCCAGCTGGACATGGACTCCAGCAGGACCTCAGGTCTAGGTCCAGCGGACCTCAGGTCCAGGTGGTCCAGGACCTGAGGTACATGTCCAGCTGGAAGTAAGGTCCAGGTCTACCTGGACCGACCTAGACCCTAGGTCCAGCTGGCCCAGGACTTCACTCCAGGTCCAGCTGGACCTCAGGTCCAGGTCCAGCTGGACCTCAGGTGCAGGTGGTCCAGGACCTCAGCTCCAGATCCAGCTGGATCTCAGGTCCAGGTGGTCCATTACCTCGGGTCCATGTCCAGCTGGACCTCATGTCCAGGTCCAGCTGGACCTCATGTCCAGGTCCAGCTGGACCTCAGGTGCAGGTGGTCCAGGACCTCAGCTCCACGTCCAGCTGGACCTCAGGTCCTTGTCCAGCTGGACTTCAGGTCCAGGTGGTCCATTACCTCAGGTCCCGGTCCAGCTGGACCTCAAGTCCAGGTCAAGCTGGACCTCAGGTCCAGGTGGTCCAGGACCTCAGGGCCAGGACAATCTGGACCTGGACTCCAGCAAGATCAGGTCCAGGACCAGCTGGACCTCAGGTCCAGGTGGTCCAGGACCTCAAGTCCAGGTCCAGCTGGACCTCAAGTCCAGGTGGTCCAGGACCTCAGGGCCAGGACAAGCTGGACCTGGACTCCAGCAGGATCAGGTCCAGGACCAGCTGGACCTCAGGTCCAGGTGGTCCAGGACCTCAAGTCCAGGTCCAGCTGGACCTCAGGTCCAGTTGGTCCAGGACCTCAGGTCCAGGGTCCAGCTGGACCTCAAGTCCAGGTCAAGCTGTACCTCAGGTCCAGGTGGTGCAGGAACTCAGGGCCAGGTACAGCTGCACCTGGACTCCAGCAGGATCTCAGGTCCAGGTCCAGCGGACCTCAGGTCCAGGTGGTCCAGGTCCTCAGGTCCAGGACCAGCTGGACCTCAGGTCCATGTCCAGCTGGTCCTCAGGTCCAGGTGGTCCAAGACCTCGGGACTATGTCCAGCTGGACCTAAGATGCAAGTCCACCTTGACCGACATAGACCTTAGGACCAGCTGGTCCAGGACCTCAGGTCCAGGTCCAGCTGGAACTCAGTTCCAGGTCCACCTGGACACTCATGTCCAGGTGACCGAGGTCCTCAGGTCCAGGACCAGATGGACCTCAGGCCCAGGTCCATCTGGACCTCTGGTCCAGGTGGTCCCGGACCTCAGGTCCAGGTCCAACTGCATCTCATGTCCAGGTAGTCCAGGACCTCAGGTCCAGGTCCAGCTGGACATCAGGTCCAGGTGGTCCAGGACCTATGTCCAGGTCCAGCTGGACCTCAAGTCCAGGTCAAGCTGGACCTCAGGTCCAGGTGGTCCAGGACCACAGAGCCAGGTCCAGCTGGACCTCAAGTCCATGTCAAGCTGGACCTCAGGTCCAGGTGGTCCAGGACCTCAGGGCCAGGACAAGCTGGACCTGGACTCCAGCAGGATCAGGTCCAGGACCAGCTGGACCTCAGGTCCAGGTGGTCCAGGACCTCAAGTCCAGGTCCAGCTGGACCTCAAGTCCAGGTTGTCCAGGACCTCAGGGCCAGGACAAGCTGGACCTGGACTCCAGCAGGATCAGGTCCAGGACCAGCTGGACCTCAGGTCCAGGTGGTCCAGGACCTCAAGTCCAGGTCCAGCTGTACCTCAGGTCCAGGTGGTGCAGGAACTCAGGGCCAGGTACAGCTGCACCTGGACTCCAGCAGGATCTCAGGTCCAGGTCCAGCGGACCTCAGGTCCAGGTGGTCCAGGTCCTCAGGTCCAGGACCAGCTGGACCTCAGGTCCATGTCCAGCTGGTCCTCAGGTCCAGGGTGGTCCAAGACCTCGGGACTATGTCCAGCTGGACCTAAGATGCAAGTCCACCTTGACCGACATAGACCTTAGGACCAGCTGGTCCAGGACCTCAGGTCCAGGTCCAGCTGGAACTCAGTTCCAGGTCCACCTGGACACTCATGTCCAGGTGACCGAGGTCCTCAGGTCCAGGACCAGATGGACCTCAGGCCCAGGTCCATCTGGACCTCTGGTCCAGGTGGTCCCGGACCTCAGGTCCAGGTCCAACTGCATCTCATGTCCAGGTAGTCCAGGACCTCAGGTCCAGGTCCAGCTGGACATCAGGTCCAGGTGGTCCAGGACCTATGTCCAGGTCCAGCTGGACCTCAAGTCCAGGTCAAGCTGGACCTCAGGTCCAGGTGGTCCAGGACCACAGAGCCAGGTCCAGCTGGACCTCAAGTCCATGTCAAGCTGGACCTCAGGTCCAGGTGGTCCAGGACCTCAGGGCCAGGACAAGCTGGACCTGGACTCCAGCAGGATCAGGTCCAGGACCAGCTGGACCTCAGGTCCAGGTGGTCCAGGACCTCAAGTCCAGGTCCAGCTGGACCTCAAGTCCAGGTTGTCCAGGACCTCAGGGCCAGGACAAGCTGGACCTGGACTCCAGCAGGATCAGGTCCAGGACCAGCTGGACCTCAGGTCCAGGTGGTCCAGGACCTCAAGTCCAGGTCCAGCTGGACCTCAGGTCCAGGTGGTCCAGGACCTCAGGTCCAGGTCCAGCTGGACCTCAAGTCCAGGTCAAGCTGTACCTCAGGTCCAGGTGGTGCAGGAACTCAGGGCCTGGTCCAGCTGCACCTGGACTCCAGCAGGATCTCAGGTCCAGGTCCAGCGGACCTCAGGTCCAGGTGGTCCAGGTCCTCAGGTCCAGGACCAGCTGGACCTCAGGTCCCGGTCCATCTGGACCTCAGGTCCAGGTGGTCCAGGACCTCAGGGCTATGTCCAGCTGGACCTAAGATGCAAGTCCACCTTGACCGACATAGACCTTAGGACCAGCTGGTCCAGGACCTCAGGTCCAGGTCCAGCTGGACGTCAGTTCCAGGTCCACTTGGAAACTCATGTCCAGGTGATCGAGGTCCTCAGGTCCAGGAACAGATGGACCTCAGGCCCAGGTCCAGCTGGACCTCTGGTCCAGGTGGTCCCGGACCTCAGGTCCAGGTCCAACTGCATCTCATGTCCAGGTAGTCCAGGACCTCAGGTCCAGGTCCAGCTGGACATCAGGTCCAGGTGGTCCAGGACCTCATGTCCAGGTCCAGCTGGACCTCAAGTCCATGTCAAGCTGGACCTCAGGTCCAGGTGGTCCAGGACCACAGAGCCAGGTCCAGCTGGACCTCAAGTCCAGGTCAAGCAGGACTTCAGGTCCAGGTGGTCCAGGACCTCAGGGCCAGGGCCAGTTGGACATGGACTCCACAGGACCTCAGGTCTAGGTCCAGCAGACCTCAGGTCCAGGTGGTCCAGGACCTCAGGTCCTGGTCCTGCTGGACCTCAGGTCCAGGTGGTCCAGGTCCTCAGGTCCAGGACCAGCTGGACCTCAGGTCCTTGTCCAGCTGGACTTCAGGTCCAGGTGGTCCATTACCTCAGGTCTAGGTCCAGCTGGACCTCAGGTGCAGGTGGTCCAGGACCTCAGCTCTAGGTCCAGCTGGACCTCAGGTCCAGGTCCAGCTGGACCTCAGGTGCAGATGGTCCAGGACCTCAGGTCCAGGTACAGGTGGACCTCAAGTCCAGGTCAAGCTGTACCTCAGGTCCAGGTGGTCCAGGACCTCAGGGCTATGTCCAGCTGGACCTAAGATGCAAGTCCACCTTGACCGACATAGACCTTAGGACCAGCTGGTCCAGGACCTCAGGTCCAGGTCCAGCTGGACCTCAGTTCCAGGTCCACCTGGACACTCATGTCCAGGTGATCGAGGTCCTCAGGTCCAGGACCAGATGGCCCTCAGGGCCAGGTCCAGCTGGACCTCTGGTCCAGGTGGTCCCGGACCTCAGGTCCAGGTCCAACTGCATCTCATGTCCAGTTAGTCCAGGACCTCAGGTCCAGGTCCAGCTGGACCTCAGGTCCAGGTCCAGCTGGCCCTCAGGTGCAGGTGGTCCAGGACCACAGTTCCAAGTCCAGCTGGACCTCAGGTCCAGGTGGTGCAGGACCTCAGGTCCAGGTCCAGCTGGACCTCCGGTCCAGGTCCAGCTGGCCCTCAGGTCCAGGTCCAGCAGGACCTCAGTTCCAGGTCAGGTTGGACCTCAGGTCCAAGTGGTCCAGGACCTCAGGTCCAGGTCCAGCTGCACCTCATGTCCAGGTCTTCAGGTCAAGGTCCAGCTGGACCTCACGTCCAGGTGGTCCAAAACCTCAGGTCCACATGCAGCTGGACGTCAGGTCCTGGTCCAGCTGACCTGAGGTCCAGGTCCAGCCTGACCTCAGTTCCAGGTGGTCCAGGACCTCAGGTCCAGGTCCAGCTGGACCTGGACTCCAGCAGGACCTCAGGTCAAGGTCCAGCTGGACGTCAGATCCAAGTTGTCCAGGACCTCAGGTCCAGGTCCAGCTGGACCTCAGGTCCAGGTGATCCAGGAACTCAGTTCCAGGTCCAGCTGGACCTCAGGTCCAGGTTGTTCAGGACCTCAGGTCCAGGTCCAGCTGGACATGGACTCCAGCAGGACCTCAGGTCTAGGTCCAGCGGACCTCAGGTCCAGGTGGTCCAGGACCTGAGGTACATGTCCAGCTGGAAGTAAGGTCCAGGTCTACCTGGACCGACCTGAGACCCTAGGTCCAGCTGGCCCAGGACTTCACTCCAGGTCCAGCTGGACCTCAGGTCCAGGTCCAGCTGGACCTCAGGTGCAGGTGGTCCAGGACCTCAGCTCCAGATCCAGCTGGATCTCAGGTCCAGGTGGTCCATTACCTCGGGTCCATGTCCAGCTGGACCTCATGTCCAGGTCCAGCTGGACCTCATGTCCAGGTCCAGCTGGACCTCAGGTGCAGGTGGTCCAGGACCTCAGCTCCACGTCCAGCTGGACCTCAGGTCCTTGTCCAGCTGGACTTCAGGTCCAGGTGGTCCATTACCTCAGGTCCCGGTCCAGCTGGACCTCAAGTCCAGGTCAAGCTGGACCTCAGGTCCAGGTGGTCCAGGACCTCAGGGCCAGGACAATCTGGACCTGGACTCCAGCAAGATCAGGTCCAGGACCAGCTGGACCTCAGGTCCAGGTGGTCCAGGACCTCAAGTCCAGGTCCAGCTGGACCTCAAGTCCAGGTGGTCCAGGACCTCAGGGCCAGGACAAGCTGGACCTGGACTCCAGCAGGATCAGGTCCAGGACCAGCTGGACCTCAGGTCCAGGTGGTCCAGGACCTCAAGTCCAGGTCCAGCTGGACCTCAGGTCCAGTTGGTCCAGGACCTCAGGTCCAGGTCCAGCTGGACCTCAAGTCCAGGTCAAGCTGTACCTCAGGTCCAGGTGGTGCAGGAACTCAGGGCCAGGTACAGCTGCACCTGGACTCCAGCAGGATCTCAGGTCCAGGTCCAGCGGACCTCAGGTCCAGGTGGTCCAGGTCCTCAGGTCCAGGACCAGCTGGACCTCAGGTCCATGTCCAGCTGGTCCTCAGGTCCAGGTGGTCCAAGACCTCGGGACTATGTCCAGCTGGACCTAAGATGCAAGTCCACCTTGACCGACATAGACCTTAGGACCAGCTGGTCCAGGACCTCAGGTCCAGGTCCAGCTGGAACTCAGTTCCAGGTCCACCTGGACACTCATGTCCAGGTGACCGAGGTCCCTCAGGTCCAGGACCAGATGGACCTCAGGCCCAGGTCCATCTGGACCTCTGGTCCAGGTGGTCCCGGACCTCAGGTCCAGGTCCAACTGCATCTCATGTCCAGGTAGTCCAGGACCTCAGGTCCAGGTCCAGCTGGACATCAGGTCCAGGTGGTCCAGGACCTATGTCCAGGTCCAGCTGGACCTCAAGTCCAGGTCAAGCTGGACCTCAGGTCCAGGTGGTCCAGGACCACAGAGCCAGGTCCAGCTGGACCTCAAGTCCATGTCAAGCTGGACCTCAGGTCCAGGTGGTCCAGGACCTCAGGGCCAGGACAAGCTGGACCTGGACTCCAGCAGGATCAGGTCCAGGACCAGCTGGACCTCAGGTCCAGGTGGTCCAGGACCTCAAGTCCAGGTCCAGCTGGACCTCAAGTCCAGGTTGTCCAGGACCTCAGGGCCAGGACAAGCTGGACCTGGACTCCAGCAGGATCAGGTCCAGGACCAGCTGGACCTCAGGTCCAGGTGGTCCAGGACCTCAAGTCCAGGTCCAGCTGGACCTCAGGTCCAGGTGGTCCAGGACCTCAGGTCCAGGTCCAGCTGGACCTCAAGTCCAGGTCAAGCTGTACCTCAGGTCCAGGTGGTGCAGGAACTCAGGGCCAGGTCCAGCTGCACCTGGACTCCAGCAGGATCTCAGGTCCAGGTCCAGCGGACCTCAGGTCCAGGTGGTCCAGGTCCTCAGGTCCAGGACCAGCTGGACCTCAGGTCCCGGTCCATCTGGACCTCAGGTCCAGGTGGTCCAGGACCTCAGGGCTATGTCCAGCTGGACCTAAGATGCAAGTCCACCTTGACCGACATAGACCTTAGGACCAGCTGGTCCAGGACCTCAGGTCCAGGTCCAGCTGGACGTCAGTTCCAGGTCCACTTGGAAACTCATGTCCAGGTGATCGAGGTCCTCAGGTCCAGGAACAGATGGACCTCAGGCCCAGGTCCAGCTGGACCTCTGGTCCAGGTGGTCCCGGACCTCAGGTCCAGGTCCAACTGCATCTCATGTCCAGGTAGTCCAGGACCTCAGGTCCAGGTCCAGCTGGACATCAGGTCCAGGTGGTCCAGGACCTCATGTCCAGGTCCAGCTGGACCTCAAGTCCATGTCAAGCTGGACCTCAGGTCCAGGTGGTCCAGGACCACAGAGCCAGGTCCAGCTGGACCTCAAGTCCAGGTCAAGCAGGACTTCAGGTCCAGGTGGTCCAGGACCTCAGGGCCAGGGCCAGTTGGACATGGACTCCACAGGACCTCAGGTCTAGGTCCAGCAGACCTCAGGTCCAGGTGGTCCAGGACCTCAGGTCCTGGTCCTGCTGGACCTCAGGTCCAGGTGGTCCAGGTCCTCAGGTCCAGGACCAGCTGGACCTCAGGTCCTTGTCCAGCTGGACTTCAGGTCCAGGTGGTCCATTACCTCAGGTCTAGGTCCAGCTGGACCTCAGGTGCAGGTGGTCCAGGACCTCAGCTCCAGGTCCAGCTGGACCTCAGGTCCAGGTCCAGCTGGACCTCAGGTGCAGATGGTCCAGGACCTCAGGTCCAGGTACAGGTGGACCTCAAGTCCAGGTCAAGCTGTACCTCAGGTCCAGGTGGTCCAGGACCTCAGGGCTATGTCCAGCTGGACCTAAGATGCAAGTCCACCTTGACCGACATAGACCTTAGGACCAGCTGGTCCAGGACCTCAGGTCCAGGTCCAGCTGGACCTCAGTTCCAGGTCCACCTGGACACTCATGTCCAGGTGATCGAGGTCCTCAGGTCCAGGACCAGATGGCCCTCAGGCCCAGGTCCAGCTGGACCTCTGGTCCAGGTGGTCCCGGACCTCAGGTCCAGGTCCAACTGCATCTCATGTCCAGGTAGTCCAGGACCTCAGGTCCAGGTCCAGCTGGACCTCAGGTCCAGGTCCAGCTGGCCCTCAGGTGCAGGTGGTCCAGGACCACAGTTCCAGTCCAGCTGGACCTCAGGTCCAGGTGGTGCAGGACCTCAGGTCCAGGTCCAGCTGGACCTCCGGTCCAGGTCCAGCTGGCCCCTCAGGTCCAGGTCCAGCAGGACCTCAGTTCCAGGTCAGGTTGGACCTCAGGTCCAAGTGGTCCAGGACCTCAGGTCCAGGTCCAGCTGCACCCTCATGTCCAGGTCTTCAGGTCAAGGTCCAGCTGGACCTCACGTCCAGGTGGTCCAAAACCTCAGGTCCACATGCAGCTGGACGTCAGGTCCTGGTCCAGCTGACCTGAGGTCCAGGTCCAGCCTGACCTCAGTTCCAGGTGGTCCAGGACCTCAGGTCCAGGTCCAGCTGGACCTGGACTCCAGCAGGACCTCAGGTCAAGGTCCAGCTGGACGTCAGATCCAAGTTGTCCAGGACCTCAGGTCCAGGTCCAGCTGGACCTCAGGTCCAGGTGATCCAGGAACTCAGTTCCAGGTCCAGCTGGACCTCAGGTCCAGGTTGTTCAGGACCTCAGGTCCAGGTCCAGCTGGACATGGACTCCAGCAGGACCTCAGGTCTAGGTCCAGCGGACCTCAGGTCCAGGTGGTCCAGGACCTGAGGTACATGTCCAGCTGGAAGTAAGGTCCAGGTCTACCTGGACCGACCTAGACCCTAGGTCCAGCTGGCCCAGGACTTCACTCCAGGTCCAGCTGGACCTCAGGTCCAGGTCCAGCTGGACCTCAGGTGCAGGTGGTCCAGGACCTCAGCTCCAGATCCAGCTGGATCTCAGGTCCAGGTGGTCCATTACCTCGGGTCCATGTCCAGCTGGACCTCATGTCCAGGTCCAGCTGGACCTCATGTCCAGGTCCAGCTGGACCTCAGGTGCAGGTGGTCCAGGACCTCAGCTCCACGTCCAGCTGGACCTCAGGTCCTTGTCCAGCTGGACTTCAGGTCCAGGTGGTCCATTACCTCAGGTCCCGGTCCAGCTGGACCTCAAGTCCAGGTCAAGCTGGACCTCAGGTCCAGGTGGTCCAGGACCTCAGGGCCAGGACAATCTGGACCTGGACTCCAGCAAGATCAGGTCCAGGACCAGCTGGACCTCAGGGTCCAGGTGGTCCAGGACCTCAAGTCCAGGTCCAGCTGGACCTCAAGTCCAGGTGGTCCAGGACCTCAGGGCCAGGACAAGCTGGACCTGGACTCCAGCAGGATCAGGTCCAGGACCAGCTGGACCTCAGGTCCAGGTGGTCCAGGACCTCAAGTCCAGGTCCAGCTGGACCTCAGGTCCAGTTGGTCCAGGACCTCAGGTCCAGGTCCAGCTGGACCTCAAGTCCAGGTCAAGCTGTACCTCAGGTCCAGGTGGTGCAGGAACTCAGGGCCAGGTACAGCTGCACCTGGACTCCAGCAGGATCTCAGGTCCAGGTCCAGCGGACCTCAGGTCCAGGTGGTCCAGGTCCTCAGGTCCAGGACCAGCTGGACCTCAGGTCCATCGTCCAGCTGGTCCTCAGGTCCAGGTGGTCCAAGACCTCGGGACTATGTCCAGCTGGACCTAAGATGCAAGTCCACCTTGACCGACATAGACCTTAGGACCAGCTGGTCCAGGACCTCAGGTCCAGGTCCAGCTGGAACTCAGTTCCAGGTCCACCTGGACACTCATGTCCAGGTGACCGAGGTCCCTCAGGTCCAGGACCAGATGGACCTCAGGCCCAGGTCCATCTGGACCTCTGGTCCAGGTGGTCCCGGACCTCAGGTCCAGGTCCAACTGCATCTCATGTCCAGGTAGTCCAGGACCTCAGGTCCAGGTCCAGCTGGACATCAGGTCCAGGTGGTCCAGGACCTATGTCCAGGTCCAGCTGGACCTCAAGTCCAGGTCAAGCTGGACCTCAGGTCCAGGTGGTCCAGGACCACAGAGCCAGGTCCAGCTGGACCTCAAGTCCATGTCAAGCTGGACCTCAGGTCCAGGTGGTCCAGGACCTCAGGGCCAGGACAAGCTGGACCTGGACTCCAGCAGGATCAGGTCCAGGACCAGCTGGACCTCAGGTCCAGGTGGTCCAGGACCTCAAGTCCAGGTCCAGCTGGACCTCAAGTCCAGGTTGTCCAGGACCTCAGGGCCAGGACAAGCTGGACCTGGACTCCAGCAGGATCAGGTCCAGGACCAGCTGGACCTCAGGTCCAGGTGGTCCAGGACCTCAAGTCCAGGTCCAGCTGGACCTCAGGTCCAGGTGGTCCAGGACCTCAGGTCCAGGTCCAGCTGGACCTCAAGTCCAGGTCAAGCTGTACCTCAGGTCCAGGTGGTGCAGGAACTCAGGGCCAGGTCCAGCTGCACCTGGACTCCAGCAGGATCTCAGGTCCAGGTCCAGCGGACCTCAGGTCCAGGTGGTCCAGGTCCTCAGGTCCAGGACCAGCTGGACCTCAGGTCCCGGTCCATCTGGACCTCAGGTCCAGGTGGTCCAGGACCTCAGGGCTATGTCCAGCTGGACCTAAGATGCAAGTCCACCTTGACCGACATAGACCTTAGGACCAGCTGGTCCAGGACCTCAGGTCCAGGTCCAGCTGGACGTCAGTTCCAGGTCCACTTGGAAACTCATGTCCAGGTGATCGAGGTCCTCAGGTCCAGGAACAGATGGACCTCAGGCCCAGGTCCAGCTGGACCTCTGGTCCAGGTGGTCCCGGACCTCAGGTCCAGGTCCAACTGCATCTCATGTCCAGGTAGTCCAGGACCTCAGGTCCAGGTCCAGCTGGACATCAGGTCCAGGTGGTCCAGGACCTCATGTCCAGGTCCAGCTGGACCTCAAGTCCATGTCAAGCTGGACCTCAGGTCCAGGTGGTCCAGGACCACAGAGCCAGGTCCAGCTGGACCTCAAGTCCAGGTCAAGCAGGACTTCAGGTCCAGGTGGTCCAGGACCTCAGGGCCAGGGCCAGTTGGACATGGACTCCACAGGACCTCAGGTCTAGGTCCAGCAGACCTCAGGTCCAGGTGGTCCAGGACCTCAGGTCCTGGTCCTGCTGGACCTCAGGTCCAGGTGGTCCAGGTCCTCAGGTCCAGGACCAGCTGGACCTCAGGTCCTTGTCCAGCTGGACTTCAGGTCCAGGTGGTCCATTACCTCAGGTCTAGGTCCAGCTGGACCTCAGGTGCAGGTGGTCCAGGACCTCAGCTCTAGGTCCAGCTGGACCTCAGGTCCAGGTCCAGCTGGACCTCAGGTGCAGATGGTCCAGGACCTCAGGTCCAGGTACAGGTGGACCTCAAGTCCAGGTCAAGCTGTACCTCAGGTCCAGGTGGTCCAGGACCTCAGGGCTATGTCCAGCTGGACCTAAGATGCAAGTCCACCTTGACCGACATAGACCTTAGGACCAGCTGGTCCAGGACCTCAGGTCCAGGTCCAGCTGGACCTCAGTTCCAGGTCCACCTGGACACTCATGTCCAGGTGATCGAGGTCCTCAGGTCCAGGACCAGATGGCCCTCAGGCCCAGGTCCAGCTGGACCTCTGGTCCAGGTGGTCCCGGACCTCAGGTCCAGGTCCAACTGCATCTCATGTCCAGGTAGTCCAGGACCTCAGGTCCAGGTCCAGCTGGACCTCAGGTCCAGGTCCAGCTGGCCCTCAGGTGCAGGTGGTCCAGGACCACAGTTCCAAGTCCAGCTGGACCTCAGGTCCAGGTGGTGCAGGACCTCAGGTCCAGGTCCAGCTGGACCTCCGGTCCAGGTCCAGCTGGCCCTCAGGTCCAGGTCCAGCAGGACCTCAGTTCCAGGTCAGGTTGGACCTCAGGTCCAAGTGGTCCAGGACCTCAGGTCCAGGTCCAGCTGCACCTCATGTCCAGGTCTTCAGGTCAAGGTCCAGCTGGACCTCACGTCCAGGTGGTCCAAAACCTCAGGTCCACATGCAGCTGGACGTCAGGTCCTGGTCCAGCTGACCTGAGGTCCAGGTCCAGCCTGACCTCAGTTCCAGGTGGTCCAGGACCTCAGGTCCAGGTCCAGCTGGACCTGGACTCCAGCAGGACCTCAGGTCAAGGTCCAGCTGGACGTCAGATCCAAGTTGTCCAGGACCTCAGGTCCAGGTCCAGCTGGACCTCAGGTCCAGGTGATCCAGGAACTCAGTTCCAGGTCCAGCTGGACCTCAGGTCCAGGTTGTTCAGGACCTCAGGTCCAGGTCCAGCTGGACATGGACTCCAGCAGGACCTCAGGTCTAGGTCCAGCGGACCTCAGGTCCAGGTGGTCCAGGACCTGAGGTACATGTCCAGCTGGAAGTAAGGTCCAGGTCTACCTGGACCGACCTAGACCCTAGGTCCAGCTGGCCCAGGACTTCACTCCAGGTCCAGCTGGACCTCAGGTCCAGGTCCAGCTGGACCTCAGGTGCAGGTGGTCCAGGACCTCAGCTCCAGATCCAGCTGGATCTCAGGTCCAGGTGGTCCATTACCTCGGGTCCATGTCCAGCTGGACCTCATGTCCAGGTCCAGCTGGACCTCATGTCCAGGTCCAGCTGGACCTCAGGTGCAGGTGGTCCAGGACCTCAGCTCCACGTCCAGCTGGACCTCAGGTCCTTGTCCAGCTGGACTTCAGGTCCAGGTGGTCCATTACCTCAGGTCCCGGTCCAGCTGGACCTCAAGTCCAGGTCAAGCTGGACCTCAGGTCCAGGTGGTCCAGGACCTCAGGGCCAGGACAATCTGGACCTGGACTCCAGCAAGATCAGGTCCAGGACCAGCTGGACCTCAGGTCCAGGTGGTCCAGGACCTCAAGTCCAGGTCCAGCTGGACCTCAAGTCCAGGTGGTCCAGGACCTCAGGGCCAGGACAAGCTGGACCTGGACTCCAGCAGGATCAGGTCCAGGACCAGCTGGACCTCAGGTCCAGGTGGTCCAGGACCTCAAGTCCAGGTCCAGCTGGACCTCAGGTCCAGTTGGTCCAGGACCTCAGGTCCAGGTCCAGCTGGACCTCAAGTCCAGGTCAAGCTGTACCTCAGGTCCAGGTGGTGCAGGAACTCAGGGCCAGGTCCAGCTGCACCTGGACTCCAGCAGGATCTCAGGTCCAGGTCCAGCGGACCTCAGGTCCAGGTGGTCCAGGTCCTCAGGTCCAGGACCAGCTGGACCTCAGGTCCCGGTCCATCTGGACCTCAGGTCCAGGTGGTCCAGGACCTCAGGGCTATGTCCAGCTGGACCTAAGATGCAAGTCCACCTTGACCGACATAGACCTTAGGACCAGCTGGTCCAGGACCTCAGGTCCAGGTCCAGCTGGACGTCAGTTCCAGGTCCACTTGGAAACTCATGTCCAGGTGATCGAGGTCCTCAGGTCCAGGAACAGATGGACCTCAGGCCCAGGTCCAGCTGGACCTCTGGTCCAGGTGGTCCCGGACCTCAGGTCCAGGTCCAACTGCATCTCATGTCCAGGTAGTCCAGGACCTCAGGTCCAGGTCCAGCTGGACATCAGGTCCAGGTGGTCCAGGACCTATGTCCAGGTCCAGCTGGACCTCAAGTCCAGGTCAAGCTGGACCTCAGGTCCAGGTGGTCCAGGACCACAGAGCCAGGTCCAGCTGGACCTCAAGTCCATGTCAAGCTGGACCTCAGGTCCAGGTGGTCCAGGACCTCAGGGCCAGGACAAGCTGGACCTGGACTCCAGCAGGATCAGGTCCAGGACCAGCTGGACCTCAGGTCCAGGTGGTCCAGGACCTCAAGTCCAGGTCCAGCTGGACCTCAAGTCCAGGTTGTCCAGGACCTCAGGGCCAGGACAAGCTGGACCTGGACTCCAGCAGGATCAGGTCCAGGACCAGCTGGACCTCAGGTCCAGGTGGTCCAGGACCTCAAGTCCAGGTCCAGCTGGACCTCAGGTCCAGGTGGTCCAGGACCTCAGGTCCAGGTCCAGCTGGACCTCAAGTCCAGGTCAAGCTGTACCTCAGGTCCAGGTGGTGCAGGAACTCAGGGCCAGGTCCAGCTGCACCTGGACTCCAGCAGGATCTCAGGTCCAGGTCCAGCGGACCTCAGGTCCAGGTGGTCCAGGTCCTCAGGTCCAGGACCAGCTGGACCTCAGGTCCCGGTCCATCTGGACCTCAGGTCCAGGTGGTCCAGGACCTCAGGGCTATGTCCAGCTGGACCTAAGATGCAAGTCCACCTTGACCGACATAGACCTTAGGACCAGCTGGTCCAGGACCTCAGGTCCAGGTCCAGCTGGACGTCAGTTCCAGGTCCACTTGGAAACTCATGTCCAGGTGATCGAGGTCCTCAGGTCCAGGAACAGATGGACCTCAGGCCCAGGTCCAGCTGGACCTCTGGTCCAGGTGGTCCCGGACCTCAGGTCCAGGTCCAACTGCATCTCATGTCCAGGTAGTCCAGGACCTCAGGTCCAGGTCCAGCTGGACATCAGGTCCAGGTGGTCCAGGACCTCATGTCCAGGTCCAGCTGGACCTCAAGTCCATGTCAAGCTGGACCTCAGGTCCAGGTGGTCCAGGACCACAGAGCCAGGTCCAGCTGGACCTCAAGTCCAGGTCAAGCAGGACTTCAGGTCCAGGTGGTCCAGGACCTCAGGGCCAGGGCCAGTTGGACATGGACTCCACAGGACCTCAGGTCTAGGTCCAGCAGACCTCAGGTCCAGGTGGTCCAGGACCTCAGGTCCTGGTCCTGCTGGACCTCAGGTCCAGGTGGTCCAGGTCCTCAGGTCCAGGACCAGCTGGACCTCAGGTCCTTGTCCAGCTGGACTTCAGGTCCAGGTGGTCCATTACCTCAGGTCTAGGTCCAGCTGGACCTCAGGTGCAGGTGGTCCAGGACCTCAGCTCCAGGTCCAGCTGGACCTCAGGTCCAGGTCCAGCTGGACCTCAGGTGCAGATGGTCCAGGACCTCAGGTCCAGGTACAGGTGGACCTCAAGTCCAGGTCAAGCTGTACCTCAGGTCCAGGTGGTCCAGGACCTCAGGGCTATGTCCAGCTGGACCTAAGATGCAAGTCCACCTTGACCGACATAGACCTTAGGACCAGCTGGTCCAGGACCTCAGGTCCAGGTCCAGCTGGACCTCAGTTCCAGGTCCACCTGGACACTCATGTCCAGGTGATCGAGGTCCTCAGGTCCAGGACCAGATGGCCCTCAGGCCCAGGTCCAGCTGGACCTCTGGTCCAGGTGGTCCCGGACCTCAGGTCCAGGTCCAACTGCATCTCATGTCCAGGTAGTCCAGGACCTCAGGTCCAGGTCCAGCTGGACCTCAGGTCCAGGTCCAGCTGGCCCTCAGGTGCAGGTGGTCCAGGACCACAGTTCCAAGTCCAGCTGGACCTCAGGTCCAGGTGGTGCAGGACCTCAGGTCCAGGTCCAGCTGGACCTCCGGTCCAGGTCCAGCTGGCCCTCAGGTCCAGGTCCAGCAGGCCCTCAGGTCCAGGTCCAGCAGGACCTCAGGTCCAGGTCCAGCTGGACCTCAGGTCCAGGTCCAGCTGGACCTCAGGTGCAGGGGGTCCAGGACCACAGTTCCAAGTCCAGCTGGACCTCAGGTCCAGGTGATGCAGGACCTCAGGTCCAGGTCCAGCTGGACCTGATTTCCAGGTCCTACTGGACATCAGGTCCAGGTCTAGCTGGACATCATATCCAGGTTGTCCAGGACCTCAGGTCCAGTTCCAGCTGGACCTCACGTCCAGGTTGTCCAGGACCTCAGGTCCAGTTCCAGCTGGACCTCAGGTCCAGGTGGTCCAGGATCCTCAGGACCAGGTCCAGCTAGACCTGGATTCCAGCAGGACCTCAGATCCAGGTCCAGCAGGACCTCAGTTCCAGGTCAGGTTGGACCTCAGGTCCAAGTGGTCCAGGACCTCAGGTCCAGGTCCAGCTGCACCTCATGTCCAGGTCTTCAGGTCAAGGTCCAGCTGGACCTCACGTCCAGGTGGTCCAAAACCTCAGGTCCACATGCAGCTGGACGTCAGGTCCTGGTCCAGCTGACCTGAGGTCCAGGTCCAGCCTGACCTCAGTTCCAGGTGGTCCAGGACCTCAGGTCCAGGTCCAGCTGGACCTGGACTCCAGCAGGACCTCAGGTCAAGGTCCAGCTGGACGTCAGATCCAAGTTGTCCAGGACCTCAGGTCCAGGTCCAGCTGGACCTCAGGTCCAGGTGATCCAGGAACTCAGTTCCAGGTCCAGCTGGACCTCAGGTCCAGGTTGTTCAGGACCTCAGGTCCAGGTCCAGCTGGACATGGACTCCAGCAGGACCTCAGGTCTAGGTCCAGCGGACCTCAGGTCCAGGTGGTCCAGGACCTGAGGTACATGTCCAGCTGGAAGTAAGGTCCAGGTCTACCTGGACCGACCTAGACCCTAGGTCCAGCTGGCCCAGGACTTCACTCCAGGTCCAGCTGGACCTCAGGTCCAGGTCCAGCTGGACCTCAGGTGCAGGTGGTCCAGGACCTCAGCTCCAGATCCAGCTGGATCTCAGGTCCAGGTGGTCCATTACCTCGGGTCCATGTCCAGCTGGACCTCATGTCCAGGTCCAGCTGGACCTCATGTCCAGGTCCAGCTGGACCTCAGGTGCAGGTGGTCCAGGACCTCAGCTCCACGTCCAGCTGGACCTCAGGTCCTTGTCCAGCTGGACTTCAGGTCCAGGTGGTCCATTACCTCAGGTCCCGGTCCAGCTGGACCTCAAGTCCAGGTCAAGCTGGACCTCAGGTCCAGGTGGTCCAGGACCTCAGGGCCAGGACAATCTGGACCTGGACTCCAGCAAGATCAGGTCCAGGGACCAGCTGGACCTCAGGTCCAGGTGGTCCAGGACCTCAAGTCCAGGTCCAGCTGGACCCTCAAGTCCAGGTGGTCCAGGACCTCAGGGCCAGGACAAGCTGGACCTGGACTCCAGCAGGATCAGGTCCAGGACCAGCTGGACCTCAGGTCCAGGTGGTCCAGGACCTCGAGTCCAGGTCCAGCTGGACCTCAGGTCCAGTTGGTCCAGGACCTCAGGTCCAGGTCCAGCTGGACCTCAAGTCCAGGTCAAGCTGTACCTCAGGTCCAGGTGGTGCAGGAACTCAGGGCTAGGTCCAGCTGCACCTGGACTCCAGCAGGATCTCAGGTCCAGGTCCAGCGGACCTCAGGTCCAGGTGGTCCAGGTCCTCAGGTCCAGGACCAGCTGGACCTCAGGTCCATGTCCAGCTGGTCCTCAGGTCCAGGTGGTCCAAGACCTCGGGACTATGTCCAGCTGGACCTAAGATGCAAGTCCACCTTGACCGACATAGACCTTAGGACCAGCTGGTCCAGGACCTCAGGTCCAGGTCCAGCTGGAACTCAGTTCCAGGTCCACCTGGACACTCATGTCCAGGTGACCGAGGTCCTCAGGTCCAGGACCAGATGGACCTCAGGCCCAGGTCCATCTGGACCTCTGGTCCAGGTGGTCCCGGACCTCAGGTCCAGGTCCAACTGCATCTCATGTCCAGGTAGTCCAGGACCTCAGGTCCAGGTCCAGCTGGACATCAGGTCCAGGTGGTCCAGGACCTATGTCCAGGTCCAGCTGGACCTCAAGTCCAGGTCAAGCTGGACCTCAGGTCCAGGTGGTCCAGGACCACAGAGCCAGGTCCAGCTGGACCTCAAGTCCATGTCATCTGGACCTCAGGTCCAGGTGGTCCAGGACCTCAGGGCCAGGACAAGCTGGACCTGGACTCCAGCAGGATCAGGTCCAGGACCAGCTGGACCTCAGGTCCAGGTGGTCCAGGACCTCAAGTCCAGGTCCAGCTGGACCTCAAGTCCAGGTTGTCCAGGACCTCAGGGCCAGGACAAGCTGGACCTGGACTCCAGCAGGATCAGGTCCAGGACCAGCTGGACCTCAGGTCCAGGTGGTCCAGGACCTCAAGTCCAGGTCCAGCTGGACCTCAGGTCCAGGTGGTCCAGGACCTCAGGTCCAGGTCCAGCTGGACCTCAAGTCCAGGTCAAGCTGTACCTCAGGTCCAGGTGGTGCAGGAACTCAGGGCCAGGTCCAGCTGCACCTGGACTCCAGCAGGATCTCAGGTCCAGGTCCAGCGGACCTCAGGTCCAGGTGGTCCAGGTCCTCAGGTGCAGGACCAGCTGGACCTCAGGTCCCGGTCCATCTGGACCTCAGGTCCAGGTGGTCCAGGACCTCAGGGCTATGTCCAGCTGGACCTAAGATGCAAGTCCACCTTGACCGACATAGACCTTAGGACCAGCTGGTCCAGGACCTCAGGTCCAGGTCCAGCTGGACGTCAGTTCCAGGTCCACTTGGAAACTCATGTCCAGGTGATCGAGGTCCTCAGGTCCAGGAACAGATGGACCTCAGGCCCAGGTCCAGCTGGACCTCTGGTCCAGGTGGTCCCGGACCTCAGGTCCAGGTCCAACTGCATCTCATGTCCAGGTAGTCCAGGACCTCAGGTCCAGGTCCAGCTGGACATCAGGTCCAGGTGGTCCAGGACCTCATGTCCAGGTCCAGCTGGACCTCAAGTCCATGTCAAGCTGGACCTCAGGTCCAGGTGGTCCAGGACCACAGAGCCAGGTCCAGCTGGACCTCAAGTCCAGGTCAAGCAGGACTTCAGGTCCAGGTGGTCCAGGACCTCAGGGCCAGGGCCAGTTGGACATGGACTCCACAGGACCTCAGGTCTAGGTCCAGCAGACCTCCAGGTCCAGGTGGTCCAGGACCTCAGGTCCTGGTCCTGCTGGACCTCAGGTCCAGGTGGTCCAGGTCCTCAGGTCCAGGACCAGCTGGACCTCAGGTCCTTGTCCAGCTGGACTTCAGGTCCAGGTGGTCCATTACCTCAGGTCTAGGTCCAGCTGGACCTCAGGTGCAGGTGGTCCAGGACCTCAGCTCCAGGTCCAGCTGGACCTCAGGTCCAGGTCCAGCTGGACCTCAGGTGCAGATGGTCCAGGACCTCAGGTCCAGGTACAGGTGGACCTCAAGTCCAGGTCAAGCTGTACCTCAGGTCCAGGTGGTCCAGGACCTCAGGGCTATGTCCAGCTGGACCTAAGATGCAAGTCCACCTTGACCGACATAGACCTTAGGACCAGCTGGTCCAGGACCTCAGGTCCAGGTCCAGCTGGACCTCAGTTCCAGGTCCACCTGGACACTCATGTCCAGGTGATCGAGGTCCTCAGGTCCAGGACCAGATGGCCCTCAGGCCCAGGTCCAGCTGGACCTCTGGTCCAGGTGGTCCCGGACCTCAGGTCCAGGTCCAACTGCATCTCATGTCCAGGTAGTCCAGGACCTCAGGTCCAGGTCCAGCTGGACCCTCAGGTCCAGGTCCAGCTGGCCCTCAGGTGCAGGTGGTCCAGGACCACAGTTCCAAGTCCAGCTGGACCTCAGGTCCAGGTGGTGCAGGACCTCAGGTCCAGGTCCAGCTGGACCTCCGGTCCAGGTCCAGCTGGCCCTCAGGTCCAGGTCCAGCAGGCCCTCAGGTCCAGGTCCAGCAGGACCTCAGGTCCAGGTCCAGCTGGACCTCAGGTCCAGGTCCAGCTGGACATCAGGTCCAGGTACAGCTGGACCTCAGATCCAAGTGGTCCTGGACCTCAGGTCCAGGTCCAGCTGGTCCTCACGTCCAGGTGGTCCAGGACCTCAGGTCCAGTTCCAGCTGGACCTCACGTCCAGGTGGTACAGGACCTCAGGTACAGGTCCAGCTGGCCCTCAGGTGCAGGTGGTCCAGGACCACAGTTCCAAGTCCAGCTGGACCTCAGGTCCAGGTGGTCCAGGTCCTCAGGTCCAGGACCAGCTGGACCTCAGGTCCAGGACCACGTGGACTCTCAGGTCCAGGTGGTCCAGGACTTCAAGTCCAGGTCCAGCAGGACCTCAGGTCCAGGACCGGCTGGACCTCAGGTCCATGTGGTCCAGGACCTCAGGTCCAGGTCCAGCTGGAATTGATCCAGCTGGACCGCAGGTCCAGGTGTTCCAGGACCTCAGGTCCAGGTGGTCCAGGACCTCAAGTCCAGGTCCAGCTGGACCTCAGGTCCAGGTCCAAATGGACCTCAGGTCCAGGTCTAGCTGGACCTCAGGTCCAGGTCCAGCTGGACCTCAGGTGCAGGGGGTCCAGGACCACAGTTCCAAGTCCAGCTGGACCTCAGGTCCAGGTGATGCAGGACCTCAGGTCCAGGTCCAGCTGGACCTCCGGTCCAGGTCCAGCTAGACCTCAGGTCCAGGTCCAGCAGGACCTCAGGTCCAGATCCAGCTGGACCTGAGTTCCAGGTCCTACTGGACATCAGGTCCAGGTCTAGCTGGACATCATATCCAGGTTGTCCAGGACCTCAGGTCCAGTTCCAGCTGGACCTCACGTCCAGGTTGTCCAGGACCTCAGGTCCAGTTCCAGCTGGACCTCAGGTCCAGGTGGTCCAGGACCTCAGGTCCAGGTCCAGCTAGACCTGGATTCCAGCAGGACCTCAGGTCCAGGTCCAGCAGGACCTCAGTTCCAGGTCAGGTTGGACCTCAGGTCCAAGTGGTCCAGGACCTCAGGTCCAGGTCCAGCTGCACCTCATGTCCAGGTCTTCAGGTCAAAGGTCCAGCTGGACCTCACGTCCAGGTGGTCCAAAACCTCAGGTCCACATGCAGCTGGACGTCAGGTCCTGGTCCAGCTGACCTGAGGTCCAGGTCCAGCCTGACCTCAGTTCCAGGTGGTCCAGGACCTCAGGTCCAGGTCCAGCTGGACCTGGACTCCAGCAGGACCTCAGGTCAAGGTCCAGCTGGACGTCAGATCCAAGTTGTCCAGGACCTCAGGTCCAGGTCCAGCTGGACCTCAGGTCCAGGTGATCCAGGAACTCAGTTCCAGGTCCAGCTGGACCTCAGGTCCAGGTTGTCCAGGACCTCAGGTCCAGGTCCAGCTGGACATGGACTCCAGCAGGACCTCAGGTCTAGGTCCAGCGGACCTCAGGTCCAGGTGGTCCAGGACCTGAGGTACATGTCCAGCTGGAAGTAAGGTCCAGGTCTACCTGGACCGACCTAGACCCTAGGTCCAGCTGGCCCAGGACTTCACTCCAGGTCCAGCTGGACCTCAGGTCCAGGTCCAGCTGGACCTCAGGTGCAGGTGGTCCAGGACCTCAGCTCCAGATCCAGCTGGATCTCAGGTCCAGGTGGTCCATTACCTCGGGTCCATGTCCAGCTGGACCTCATGTCCAGGTCCAGCTGGACCTCATGTCCAGGTCCAGCTGGACCTCAGGTGCAGGTGGTCCAGGACCTCAGCTCCACGTCCAGCTGGACCTCAGGTCCTTGTCCAGCTGGACTTCAGGTCCAGGTGGTCCATTACCTCAGGTCCCGGTCCAGCTGGACCTCAAGTCCAGGTCAAGCTGGACCTCAGGTCCAGGTGGTCCAGGACCTCAGGGCCAGGACAATCTGGACCTGGACTCCAGCAAGATCAGGTCCAGGACCAGCTGGACCTCAGGTCCAGGTGGTCCAGGACCTCAAGTCCAGGTCCAGCTGGACCTCAAGTCCAGGTGGTCCAGGACCTCAGGGCCAGGACAAGCTGGACCTGGACTCCAGCAGGATCAGGTCCAGGACCAGCTGGACCTCAGGTCCAGGTGGTCCAGGACCTCAAGTCCAGGTCCAGCTGGACCTCAGGTCCAGTTGGTCCAGGACCTCAGGTCCAGGTCCAGCTGGACCTCAAGTCCAGGTCAAGCTGTACCTCAGGTCCAGGTGGTGCAGGAACTCTGGGCCAGGTACAGCTGCACCTGGACTCCAGCAGGATCTCAGGTCCAGGTCCAGCGGACCTCAGGTCCAGGTGGTCCAGGTCCTCAGGTCCAGGACCAGCTGGACCTCAGGTCCATGTCCAGCTGGTCCTCAGGTCCAGGTGGTCCAAGACCTCGGGACTATGTCCAGCTGGACCTAAGATGCAAGTCCACCTTGACCGACATAGACCTTAGGACCAGCTGGTCCAGGACCTCAGGTCCAGGTCCAGCTGGACCTAAGTTCCAGGTCCACCTGGACACTCATGTCCAGGTGACCGAGGTCCTCAGGTCCAGGACCAGATGGACCTCAGGCCCAGGTCCATCTGGACCTCTGGTCCAGGTGGTCCCGGACCTCAGGTCCAGGTCCAACTGCATCTCATGTCCAGGTAGTCCAGGACCTCAGGTCCAGGTCCAGCTGGACATCAGGTCCAGGTGGTCCAGGACCTATGTCCAGGTCCAGCTGGACCTCAAGTCCAGGTCCAAGCTGGACCTCAGGTCCAGGTGGTCCAGGACCACAGAGCCAGGTCCAGCTGGACCTCAAGTCCATGTCAAGCTGGACCTCAGGTCCAGGTGGTCCAGGACCTCAGGGCCAGGACAAGCTGGACCTGGACTCCAGCAGGATCAGGTCCAGGACCAGCTGGACCTCAGGTCCAGGTGGTCCAGGACCTCAAGTCCAGGTCCAGCTGGACCTCAAGTCCAGGTTGTCCAGGACCTCAGGGCCAGGGACAAGCTGGACCTGGACTCCAGCAGGATCAGGTCCAGGACCAGCTGGACCAAAGGTCCAGGTGGTCCAGGACCTCAAGTCCAGGTCCAGCTGGACCTCAGGTCCAGGTGGTCCAGGACCCTCAGGTCCAGGTCCAGCTGGACCTCAAGTCCAGGTCAAGCTGTACCTCAGGTCCAGGTGGTGCAGGAACTCAGGGCCAGGTCCAGCTGCACCTGGACTCCAGCAGGATCTCAGGTCCAGGTCCAGCGGACCTCAGGTCCAGGTGGTCCAGGACCTCAGGGCTATGTCCAGCTGGACCTAAGATGCAAGTCCACCTTGACCGACATAGACCTTAGGACCAGCTGGTCCAGGACCTCAGGTCCAGGTCCAGCTGGACGTCAGTTCCAGGTCCACTTGGAAACTCATGTCCAGGTGATCGAGGTCCTCAGGTCCAGGAACAGATGGACCTCAGGCCCAGGTCCAGCTGGACCTCTGGTCCAGGTGGTCCCGGACCTCAGGTCCAGGTCCAACTGCATCTCATGTCCAGGTAGTCCAGGACCTCAGGTCCAGGTCCAGCTGGACATCAGGTCCAGGTGGTCCAGGACCTCATGTCCAGGTCCAGCTGGACCTCAAGTCCATGTCCAGCTGGACCTCAGGTCCAGGTGGTCCAGGACCACAGAGCCAGGTCCAGCTGGACCTCAAGTCCAGGTCAAGCAGGACTTCAGGTCCAGGTGGTCCAGGACCTCAGGGCCAGGGCCAGTTGGACATGGACTCCACAGGACCTCAGGTCTAGGTCCAGCAGACCTCAGGTCCAGGTGGTCCAGGACCTCAGGTCCAGGTCAAGCTGGACCTCAGGTCCAGGTGGTCCAGGACCTCAGGTCCAGGTCCAGCTGGACCTCAGGTCCAGGTGGTCCAGGACCTCATGTCCAGGTCAAGCTAGACCTGGATTCCAGCAGGACCTCAGGTCCAGGTCCAGTTGGACCTCAAGTCCAGATCCAGCTGGACCTCAGGTCCAGGTCCAGGTGGACCTCATTTCAGATCCTCAGGTCCAGGTCCAGCTGGACCTCACGTCCAGGTGGTCCAAAACCTCAGGTCCAGGTCCAGCTGGCCCTCAGGTCCAGGTACAGCAGGACCTCAGGTCCAGGTCCAGCTGGACCAGGTCCAGCTGGACATCAGGTCCAGGTCCAGCTGGACATCATGTCCAGGTGGTCCAGGACCTCAGGCCCAGTTCCAGCTGGACCTCACATCCAGGTGGTCCAGGACCTCAGGTTCAGGTCCAGCTGGACCTCAGGTCCAGGTGGTCCAGGACCTCAGGTCCAGGTCCAGCTGGACCTCCGGTCCAGGTGTTCCAGGGCCTCAGGTCCAGGTCCAGCTAGACCTGGATTCCAGCAGGACCTCAGGTCCAGGTCCAGCTGCACCTCAGGTCCAGATCCAGCTGGACCTCAGGTCCAGGTCCATCTGGACCTCATTTCCAGGTCCTCAGGTCCAGGTCCAGCTGGACCTCACGTCCAGGTGGTCCAAAACCTCAGGTCCAGGTCCAGCTGGACCTGGACTCCAGCAGGACCTCATGTCCAGGTCCAGCTGGACCTCAGATCCAAGTGGTCCTGGACCTCAGGTCCAGGTCCAGCTGGTCCTCAGGTCCATGTGGTTCAGGACCTCAGGTCCAGGTCCAGCTGGACCTCAGGTCCATGTGGTTCAGGACCTCAGTTCCAGGTACAGCTGGACCTCAGGTCCAGGTGGTCCAGGATATCAAGTCCAGGTTCAGCTGTACCTCATGTCCAGGTGGTCCAGGCCCTCAGGTCCTTGTCCAGGACTTCAGGCTAGGGCCATGTAAGGACCTCAGGTCTAGGTTCAGGACCTCAGCTCCTTGTCCAGGGAATGAACTAGACTCAAACAGAAATGAGAAAGAAACAAGGGAATATGTAATGTCAATGGTGGCATATCCTCTTTGTAAAAGGACACCTTCATGTCCTTAACTGTAGCTAGATATGAGATGGGATAGAATCTTCTTTTTCAACTTCGATTAGACATAACATTGTGAAGATCAATGTGACTGTGCAGGTTGAAAACGTATAAGTTTCATGGTGAAATTGCGCCCGACACTGCATTTTGGTTTTGAAACGTGTCCGCCTAAGATGTGTCAAGAACAGGACGTTGTGATTTCTAGGAGAGTGACAACTCATTTTCACTGAAATAGCATCTTCAAAAAAGTGTTCTGATAAGAAATGATTTCTCCTGGGTAGGCAACGAGTAAGATCCTCTTTCGTCTGTCGCTACTAACTCAAATTGGTAGAGAGCATAGATTTATCAAAGCCAAACTCTGTTTCCGAATGATGTGTACTTCAGTCCACAAGTACAGTTAGTGCTAAATGCTGGGTTAAGGTACGGGTTCAACTTGTTGCTTGTGTTCGCGTTAGCGCATTAGGGTTATTGTTAACATTCGGGTTTGTGTCATGATTAGGACGATTGGTTTAGCTTTAGGATTACGTTCATACTTTGCATCAGGGTTAAGGTTAGCATTAGGTTCAGGAATAGATTAAGGGTAGTGTCGGTATTAAGGTTAGCGTTTGCGTTACTACCAGTGTTACATTTAGCATTTGGATTAAGTTTAGCTTTACCCTTTTCCTTTGGGTTAAAGTTAGCTTTTGTGTTTGTTTGTGATTAATTATCCATGCAATATTAACGTGCTGTCACTTATATGAAACGCATTCTTTTTACCATGAAAGAGCCGTGTCTCTTATGTCTGTCTATGGAGAAGCACATATAAAATCGATATTTTCTTGTGGTGAGACGACGTCTCATTTGCAAACCATGAGCACGAAAACATCATTGTACACTTAAGTATTGCATTGTCATCTCTTTCTTCTCTGAAATGAGGCAGGGTTTCTTTCGACTTTAGTACGTTAAAAGGAATCGAAAGAACATTGAGAACATGTCAGAGAAACTCATCCCTTTCAAGAAATAAAAGAAACAGATCTACGATTGTAGTTCTCAATGGAAAGTTAATGTGTTTGTGGCAATGTGAACCTCATTGCCTGTAATGATACCGCATGCCATCCACGCACAGTGTTTTCAGCAGAGTGTTCAAATAGAAACGATGTTCTGCAGAACTTGTGTTTTGTAGGTAAGAATGAACTAGATTCACACAGAAACGAGAAAGAAACAAGGGACTGTGTATTATCAATGGTGGCATTGGTAAAAGGACGTCTTCACATCAACTGTAGCTAGATATGCGATGGGATAGAATATATGTTTCCAACTTGGATTGCACGTAGAAATGTGAAAGTCAATGTGACCGTGCAGGTTGAAACTGGTAAGTGTCTTGCTGAAATGGAGCCCGACACTACTTTATATTTAGAAACGTGTTCCTTTAAGATGTTCCTAAAACAGGACGTTGTGATGTCTAGGAGAGTGAGTCCACGACCTGAAGTCCAGGTCCAGGACCTCAGGTCCAGGTCCAGGACTCATGTCGACATCCAGGACCAGGACATCAGGTCCAGTTCCAGGAACTCAGGTCCAGGTACAGTTCCAGGACTTTTTGTCCAGTTCCAGGACTTCAGTTCTAAGTCCTCAGGTCCATGTCTAGCTCTAGGACTTCAGGTCTGGCTCCAGGAACTCAGGTCCAGGTCAAGGTCCAGTACTTTAGATTCAGGTCCAGAAACTAAGGCACAGGTCCAGGTCCCGGACCACAGGTCCAGGATCAGGACCTCAGGGATAGGTCCTCAGATAAGGTCCAGGACCTCAATCCAGACCAGGACCAGGATCTCAGATCCAGGCCCAGGACCTCAGGTCAATGTGCAGGACCTCAGGTTAGGGCCAGGTAAGGACCTCAGGTCCAGGTGGTCGAGGACGTCAGGTCCAGGTGGTCGAGGACTTCAGTTCAGGTGGTCCAGGACCTCAAGTCCAGGTCCAGCTGGACCTCAGGTCCTTGTCCAGCTGGACTTCAGGTCCAGGTGGTCCATTACCTCAGGTCCCGGTCCAGCTGGACCTCAAGTCCAGGTCAAGCTGGACCTCAGGTCCATGTGGTCCAGGACCTCAGGGCCAGGACAATCTGGACCTGGACTCCAGCAAGATCAGGTCCAGGACCAGCTGGACCTCAGGTCCAGGTGGTCCAGGACCTCAAGTCCAGGTCCAGCTGGACCTCAAGTCCAGGTGGTCCAGGACCTCAGGGCCAGGACAAGCTGGACCTGGACTCCAGCAGGATCAGGTCCAGGACCAGCTGGACCTCAGGTCCAGGTGGTCCAGGACCTCAAGTCCAGGTCCAGCTGGACCTCAGGTCCAGTTGGTCCAGGACCTCAGGTCCAGGTCCAGCTGGACCTCAAGTCCAGGTCAAGCTGTACCTCAGGTCCAGGTGGTGCAGGAACTCTGGGCCAGGTACAGCTGCACCTGGACTCCAGCAGGATCTCAGGTCCAGGTCCAGCGGACCTCAGGTCCAGGTGGTCCAGGTCCTCAGGTCCAGGACCAGCTGGACCTCAGGTCCATGTCCAGCTGGTCCTCAGGTCCAGGTGGTCCAAGACCTCGGGACTATGTCCAGCTGGACCTAAGATGCAAGTCCACCTTGACCGACATAGACCTTAGGACCAGCTGGTCCAGGACCTCAGGTCCAGGTCCAGCTGGACCTAGGTTCCAGGTCCACCTGGACACTCATGTCCAGGTGACCGAGGTCCTCAGGTCCAGGACCAGATGGACCTCAGGCCCAGGTCCATCTGGACCTCTGGTCCAGGTGGTCCCGGACCTCAGGTCCAGGTCCAACTGCATCTCATGTCCAGGTAGTCCAGGACCTCAGGTCCAGGTCCAGCTGGACATCAGGTCCAGGTGGTCCAGGACCTATGTCCAGGTCCAGCTGGACCTCAAGTCCAGGTCAAGCTGGACCTCAGGTCCAGGTGGTCCAGGACCACAGAGCCAGGTCCAGCTGGACCTCAAGTCCATGTCAAGCTGGACCTCAGGTCCAGGTGGTCCAGGACCTCAGGGCCAGGACAAGCTGGACCTGGACTCCAGCAGGATCAGGTCCAGGACCAGCTGGACCTCAGGTCCAGGTGGTCCAGGACCTCAAGTCCAGGTCCAGCTGGACCTCAAGTCCAGGTTGTCCAGGACCTCAGGGCCAGGACAAGCTGGACCTGGACTCCAGCAGGATCAGGTCCAGGACCAGCTGGACCAAAGGTCCAGGTGGTCCAGGACCTCAAGTCCAGGTCCAGCTGGACCTCAGGTCCAGGTGGTCCAGGACCTCAGGTCCAGGTCCAGCTGGACCTCAAGTCCAGGTCAAGCTGTACCTCAGGTCCAGGTGGTGCAGGAACTCAGGGCCAGGTCCAGCTGCACCTGGACTCCAGCAGGATCTCAGGTCCAGGTCCAGCGGACCTCAGGTCCAGGTGGTCCAGGACCTCAGGGCTATGTCCAGCTGGACCTAAGATGCAAGTCCACCTTGACCGACATAGACCTTAGGACCAGCTGGTCCAGGACCTCAGGTCCAGGTCCAGCTGGACGTCAGTTCCAGGTCCACTTGGAAACTCATGTCCAGGTGATCGAGGTCCTCAGGTCCAGGAACAGATGGACCTCAGGCCCAGGTCCAGCTGGACCCTCTGGTCCAGGTGGTCCCGGACCTCAGGTCCAGGTCCAACTGCATCTCATGTCCAGGTAGTCCAGGACCTCAGGTCCAGGTCCAGCTGGACATCAGGTCCAGGTGGTCCAGGACCTCATGTCCAGGTCCAGCTGGACCTCAAGTCCATGTCAAGCTGGACCTCAGGTCCAGGTGGTCCAGGACCACAGAGCCAGGTCCAGCTGGACCTCAAGTCCAGGTCAAGCAGGACTTCAGGTCCAGGTGGTCCAGGACCTCAGGGCCAGGGCCAGTTGGACATGGACTCCACAGGACCTCAGGTCTAGGTCCAGCAGACCTCAGGTCCAGGTGGTCCAGGACCTCAGGTCCAGGTCAAGCTGGACCTCAGGTCCAGGTGGTCCAGGACCTCAGGTCCAGGTCCAGCTGGACCTCAGGTCCAGGTGGTCCAGGACCTCATGTCCAGGTCAAGCTAGACCTGGATTCCAGCAGGACCTCAGGTCCAGGTCCAGTTGGACCTCAAGTCCAGATCCAGCTGGACCTCAGGTCCAGGTCCAGGTGGACCTCATTTCAGATCCTCAGGTCCAGGTCCAGCTGGACCTCACGTCCAGGTGGTCCAAAACCTCAGGTCCAGGTCCAGCTGGCCCTCAGGT
The DNA here is from genome assembly GCA_030556225.1 of Cricetiscus sungorus. NCBI lineage: Eukaryota > Metazoa > Chordata > Mammalia > Rodentia > Cricetidae > Cricetiscus > Cricetiscus sungorus. The sequence continues at coordinate 272,799 of JANBXA010000019.1, read as the reverse complement.
CCAGGTACAGCAGGACCTCAGGTCCAGGTCCAGCTGGACCAGGTCCAGCTGGACATCAGGTCCAGGTCCAGCTGGACATCATGTCCAGGTGGTCCAGGACCTCAGGCCCAGTTCCAGCTGGACCTCGCATCCAGGTGGTCCAGGACCTCAGGTTCAGGTCCAGCTGGACCTCAGGTCCAGGTGGTCCAGGACCTCAGGTCCAGGTCCAGCTGGACCTCCGGTCCAGGTGTTCCAGGGCCTCAGGTCCAGGTCCAGCTAGACCTGGATTCCAGCAGGACCTCAGGTCCAGGTCCAGCTGCACCTCAGGTCCAGATCCAGCTGGACCTCAGGTCCAGGTCCATCTGGACCTCATTTCCAGGTCCTCAGGTCCAGGTCCAGCTGGACCTCACGTCCAGGTGGTCCAAAACCTCAGGTCCAGGTCCAGCTGGACCTGGACTCCAGCAGGACCTCATGTCCAGGTCCAGCTGGACCTCAGATCCAGTGGTCCTGGACCTCAGGTCCAGGTCCAGCTGGTCCTCAGGTCCATGTGGTTCAGGACCTCAGGTCCAGGTCCAGCTGGACCTCAGGTCCATGTGGTTCAGGACCTCAGTTCCAGGTACAGCTGGACCTCAGGTCCAGGTGGTCCAGGATATCAAGTCCAGGTTCAGCTGTACCTCATGTCCAGGTGGTCCAGGCCCTCAGGTCCTTGTCCAGGACTTCAGGCTAGGGCCATGTAAGGACCTCAGGTCTAGGTTCAGGACCTCAGCTCCTTGTCCAGGAATGAACTAGACTCAAACAGAAATGAGAAAGAAACAAGGGAATATGTAATGTCAATGGTGGCATATCCTCTTTGTAAAAGGACACCTTCATGTCCTTAACTGTAGCTAGATATGAGATGGGATAGAATCTTCTTTTTCAACTTCGATTAGACATAACATTGTGAAGATCAATGTGACTGTGCAGGTTGAAAACGTATAAGTTTCATGGTGAAATTGCGCCCGACACTGCATTTTGGTTTTGAAACGTGTCCGCCTAAGATGTGTCAAGAACAGGACGTTGTGATTTCTAGGAGAGTGACAACTCATTTTCACTGAAATAGCATCTTCAAAAAAGTGTTCTGATAAGAAATGATTTCTCCTGGGTAGGCAACGAGTAAGATCCTCTTTCGTCTGTCGCTACTAACTCAAATTGGTAGAGAGCATAGATTTATCAAAGCCAAACTCTGTTTCCGAATGATGTGTACTTCAGTCCACAAGTACAGTTAGTGCTAAATGCTGGGTTAAGGTACGGGTTCAACTTGTTGCTTGTGTTCGCGTTAGCGCATTAGGGTTATTGTTAACATTCGGGTTTGTGTCATGATTAGGACGATTGGTTTAGCTTTAGGATTACGTTCATACTTTGCATCAGGGTTAAGGTTAGCATTAGGTTCAGGAATAGATTAAGGGTAGTGTCGGTATTAAGGTTAGCGTTTGCGTTACTACCAGTGTTACATTTAGCATTTGGATTAAGTTTAGCTTTACCCTTTTCCTTTGGGTTAAAGTTAGCTTTTGTGTTTGTTTGTGATTAATTATCCATGCAATATTAACGTGCTGTCACTTATATGAAACGCATTCTTTTTACCATGAAAAGAGCCGTGTCTCTTATGTCTGTCTATGGAGAAGCACATATAAAATCGATATTTTCTTGTGGTGAGACGACGTCTCATTTGCAAACCATGAGCACGAAAAACATCATTGTACACTTAAGTATTGCATTGTCATCTCTTTCTTCTCTGAAATGAGGCAGGGTTTCTTTCGACTTTAGTACGTTAAAGGAATCGAAAGAACATTGAGAACATGTCAGAGAAACTCATCCCTTTCAAGAAATAAAAGAAACAGATCTACGATTGTAGTTCTCAATGGAAAGTTAATGTGTTTGTGGCAATGTGAACCTCATTGCCTGTAATGATACCGCATGCCATCCACGCACAGTGTTTTCAGCAGAGTGTTCAAATAGAAACGATGTTCTGCAGAACTTGTGTTTTGTAGGTAAGAATGAACTAGATTCACACAGAAACGAGAAAGAAACAAGGGACTGTGTATTATCAATGGTGGCATTGGTAAAAGGACGTCTTCACATCAACTGTAGCTAGATATGCGATGGGATAGAATATATGTTTCCAACTTGGATTGCACGTAGAAATGTGAAAGTCAATGTGACCGTGCAGGTTGAAACTGGTAAGTGTCTTGCTGAAATGGAGCCCGACACTACTTTATATTTAGAAACGTGTTCCTTTAAGATGTTCCTAAAACAGGACGTTGTGATGTCTAGGAGAGTGAGTCCACGACCTGAAGTCCAGGTCCAGGACCTCAGGTCCAGGTCCAGGACTCATGTCGACATCCAGGACCAGGACATCAGGTCCAGTTCCAGGAACTCAGGTCCAGGTCAAGGTCCAGTACTTTAGATTCAGGTCCAGAAAGTAAGGCACAGGTCCAGGTCCCGGACCACAGGTCCAGGATCAGGACCTCAGGGATAGGTCCTCAGATAAGGTCCAGGACCTCAATCCAGACCAGGACCAGGATCTCAGATCCAGGCCCAGGACCTCAGGTCAATGTGCAGGACCTCAGGTTAGGGCCAGGTAAGGACCTCAGGTCCAGGTGGTCGAGGACGTCAGGTCCAGGTGGTCGAGGACTTCAGTTCAGGTGGTCCAGGACCTCAAGTCCAGGTCCAGCTGGACCTCAGGTCCAGTTGGTCCAGGACCTCAGGTCCAGGTCCAGCTGGACCTCAAGTCCAGGTCAAGCTGTACCTCAGGTCCAGGTGGTGCAGGAACTCAGGGCCAGGTACAGCTGCACCTGGACTCCAGCAGGATCTCAGGTCCAGGTCCAGCGGACCTCAGGTCCAGGTGGTCCAGGTCCTCAGGTCCAGGACCAGCTGGACCTCAGGTCCATGTCCAGCTGGTCCTCAGGTCCAGGTGGTCCAAGACCTCGGGACTATGTCCAGCTGGACCTAAGATGCAAGTCCACCTTGACCGACATAGACCTTAGGACCAGCTGGTCCAGGACCTCAGGTCCAGGTCCAGCTGGACCTGTTCCAGGTCCACCTGGACACTCATGTCCAGGTGACCGAGGTCCTCAGGTCCAGGACCAGATGGACCTCAGGCCCAGGTCCATCTGGACCTCTGGTCCAGGTGGTCCCGGACCTCAGGTCCAGGTCCAACTGCATCTCATGTCCAGGTAGTCCAGGACCTCAGGTCCAGGTCCAGCTGGACATCAGGTCCAGGTGGTCCAGGACCTCATGTCCAGGTCCAGCTGGACCTCAAGTCCAGGTCAAGCTGGACCTCAGGTCCAGGTGGTCCAGGACCACAGAGCCAGGTCCAGCTGGACCTCAAGTCCATGTCAAGCTGGACCTCAGGTCCAGGTGGTCCAGGACCTCAGGGCCAGGAGAAGCTGGACCTGGACTCCAGCAGGATCAGGTCCAGGACCAGCTGGACCTCAGGTCCAGGTGGTCCAGGACCTCGAGTCCAGGTCCAGCTGGACCTCAAGTCCAGGTTGTCCAGGACCTCAGGGCCAGGACAAGCTGGACCTGGACTCCAGCAGGATCAGGTCCAGGACCAGCTGGACCTCAGGTCCAGGTGGTCCAGGACCTCAAGTCCAGGTCCAGCTGGACCTCAGGTCCAGGTGGTCCAGGACCTCAGGTCCAGGTCCAGCTGGACCTCAAGTCCAGGTCAAGCTGTACCTCAGGTCCAGGTGGTGCAGGAACTCAGGGCCAGGTCCAGCTGCACCTGGACTCCAGCAGGATCTCAGGTCCAGGTCCAGCGGACCTCAGGTCCAGGTGGTCCAGGTCCTCAGGTCCAGGACCAGCTGGACCTCAGGTCCAGGTCCATCTGGACCTCAGGTCCAGGTGGTCCAGGACCTCAGGGCTATGTCCAGCTGGACCTAAGATGCAAGTCCACCTTGACCGACATAGACCTTAGGACCAGCTGGTCCAGGACCTCAGGTCCAGGTCCAGCTGGACCTCAGTTCCAGGTCCACTTGGAAACTCATGTCCAGGTGATCGAGGTCCTCAGGTCCAGGAACAGATGGACCTCAGGCCCAGGTCCAGCTGGACCTCTGGTCCAGGTGGTCCCGGACCTCAGGTCCAGGTCCAACTGCATCTCATGTCCAGGTAGTCCAGGACCTCAGGTCCAGGTCCAGCTGGAAATCAGGTCCAGGTGGTCCAGGACCTCATGTCCAGGTCCAGCTGGACCTCAAGTCCATGTCAAGCTGGACCTCAGGTCCAGGAAGTCCAGGACCACAGAGCCAGGTCCAGCTGGACCTCAAGTCCAGGTCAAGCAGGACTTCAGGTCCAGGTGGTCCAGGACCTCAGGGCCAGGGCCAGTTGGACATGGACTCCACAGGACCTCAGGTCTAGGTCCAGCAGACCTCAGGTCCAGGTGGTCCAGGACCTCAGGTCCTGGTCCTGCTGGACCTCAGGTCCAGGTGGTCCAGGTCCTCAGGTCCAGGACCAGCTGGACCTCAGGTCCTTGTCCAGCTGGACTTCAGGTCCAGGTGGTCCATTACCTCAGGTCTAGGTCCAGCTGGACCTCAAGTCCAGGTCCAGCTGGACCTCAGGTGCAGGTGGTCCAGGACCTCAGCTCCAGGTCCAGCTGGACCTCAGGTCCAGGTCCAGCTGGACCTCAGGTGCAGATGGTCCAGGACCTCAGGTCCAGGTCCAGCTGGACCTGATTTCCAGGTCCTACTGGACATCAGGTCCAGGTCTAGCTGGACATCATATCCAGGTTGTCCAGGACCTCAGGTCCAGTTCCAGCTGGACCTCACGTCCAGGTTGTCCAGGACCTCAGGTCCAGTTCCAGCTGGACCTCAGGTCCAGGTGGTCCAGGACCTCAGGACCAGGTCCAGCTAGACCTGGATTCCAGCAGGACCTCAGGTCCAGGTCCAGCAGGACCTCAGTTCCAGGTCAGGTTGGACCTCAGGTCCAAGTGGTCCAGGGACCTCAGGTCCAGGTCCAGCTGCACCTCATGTCCAGGTCTTCAGGTCAAGGTCCAGCTGGACCTCACGTCCAGGTGGTCCAAAACCTCAGGTCCACATGCAGCTGGACGTCAGGTCCTGGTCCAGCTGACCTGAGGTCCAGGTCCAGCCTGACCTCAGTTCCAGGTGGTCCAGGACCTCAGGTCCAGGTCCAGCTGGACCTGGACTCCAGCAGGACCTCAGGTCAAGGTCCAGCTGGACGTCAGATCCAAGTTGTCCAGGACCTCAGGTCCAGGTCCAGCTGGACCTCAGGTCCAGGTGATCCAGGAACTCAGTTCCAGGTCCAGCTGGACCTCAGGTCCAGGTTGTTCAGGACCTCAGGTCCAGGTCCAGCTGGACATGGACTCCAGCAGGACCTCAGGTCTAGGTCCAGCGGACCTCAGGTCCAGGTGGTCCAGGACCTGAGGTACATGTCCAGCTGGAAGTAAGGTCCAGGTCTACCTGGACCGACCTAGACCCTAGGTCCAGCTGGCCCAGGACTTCACTCCAGGTCCAGCTGGACCTCAGGTCCAGGTCCAGCTGGACCTCAGGTGCAGGTGGTCCAGGACCTCAGCTCCAGATCCAGCTGGATCTCAGGTCCAGGTGGTCCATTACCTCGGGTCCATGTCCAGCTGGACCTCATGTCCAGGTCCAGCTGGACCTCATGTCCAGGTCCAGCTGGACCTCAGGTGCAGGTGGTCCAGGACCTCAGCTCCACGTCCAGCTGGACCTCAGGTCCTTGTCCAGCTGGACTTCAGGTCCAGGTGGTCCATTACCTCAGGTCCCGGTCCAGCTGGACCTCAAGTCCAGGTCAAGCTGGACCTCAGGTCCAGGTGGTCCAGGACCTCAGGGCCAGGACAATCTGGACCTGGACTCCAGCAAGATCAGGTCCAGGACCAGCTGGACCTCAGGTCCAGGTGGTCCAGGACCTCAAGTCCAGGTCCAGCTGAACCTCAAGTCCAGGTGGTCCAGGACCTCAGGGCCAGGACAAGCTGGACCTGGACTCCAGCAGGATCAGGTCCAGGACCAGCTGGACCTCAGGTCCAGGTGGTCCAGGACCTCAAGTCCAGGTCCAGCTGGACCTCAGGTCCAGGTGATCCAGGAACTCAGTTCCAGGTCCAGCTGGACCTCAGGTCCAGGTTGTTCAGGACCTCAGGTCCAGGTCCAGCTGGACATGGACTCCAGCAGGACCTCAGGTCTAGGTCCAGCGGACCTCAGGTCCAGGTGGTCCAGGACCTGAGGTACATGTCCAGCTGGAAGTAAGGTCCAGGTCTACCTGGACCGACCTAGACCCTAGGTCCAGCTGGCCCAGGACTTCACTCCAGGTCCAGCTGGACCTCAGGTCCAGGTCCAGCTGGACCTCAGGTGCAGGTGGTCCAGGACCTCAGCTCCAGATCCAGCTGGATCTCAGGTCCAGGTGGTCCATTACCTCGGGTCCATGTCCAGCTGGACCTCATGTCCAGGTCCAGCTGGACCTCATGTCCAGGTCCAGCTGGACCTCAGGTGCAGGTGGTCCAGGACCTCAGCTCCACGTCCAGCTGGACCTCAGGTCCTTGTCCAGCTGGACTTCAGGTCCAGGTGGTCCATTACCTCAGGTCCCGGTCCAGCTGGACCTCAAGTCCAGGTCAAGCTGGACCTCAGGTCCAGGTGGTCCAGGACCTCAGGGCCAGGACAATCTGGACCTGGACTCCAGCAAGATCAGGTCCAGGACCAGCTGGACCTCAGGTCCAGGTGGTCCAGGACCTCAAGTCCAGGTCCAGCTGGACCTCAAGTCCAGGTGGTCCAGGACCTCAGGGCCAGGACAAGCTGGACCTGGACTCCAGCAGGATCAGGTCCAGGACCAGCTGGACCTCAGGTCCAGGTGGTCCAGGACCTCAAGTCCAGGTCCAGCTGGACCTCAGGTCCAGTTGGTCCAGGACCTCAGGTCCAGGTCCAGCTGGACCTCAAGTCCAGGTCAAGCTGTACCTCAGGTCCAGGTGGTGCAGGAACTCAGGGCCAGGTACAGCTGCACCTGGACTCCAGCAGGATCTCAGGTCCAGGTCCAGCGGACCTCAGGTCCAGGTGGTCCAGGACCTCAGGGCCAGGACAATCTGGACCTGTACTCCAGCAAGATCAGGTCCAGGACCAGCTGGACCTCAGGTCCAGGTGGTCCAGGACCTCAAGTCCAGGTCCAGCTGGACCTCAAGTCCAGGTGGTCCAGGACCTCAGGGCCAGGACAAGCTGGACCTGGACTCCAGCAGGATCAGGTCCAGGACCAGCTGGACCTCAGGTCCAGGTGGTCCAGGACCTCAAGTCCAGGTCCAGCTGGACCTCAGGTCCAGGTGATCCAGGAACTCAGTTCCAGGTCCAGCTGGACCCTCAGGTCCAGGTTGTTCAGGACCTCAGGTCCAGGTCCAGCTGGACATGGACTCCAGCAGGACCTCAGGTCTAGGTCCAGCGGACCTCAGGTCCAGGTGGTCCAGGACCTGAGGTACATGTCCAGCTGGAAGTAAGGTCCAGGTCTACCTGGACCGACCTAGACCCTAGGTCCAGCTGGCCCAGGACTTCACTCCAGGTCCAGCTGGACCTCAGGTCCAGGTCCAGCTGGACCTCAGGTGCAGGTGGTCCAGGACCTCAGCTCCAGATCCAGCTGGATCTCAGGTCCAGGTGGTCCATTACCTCGGGTCCATGTCCAGCTGGACCTCATGTCCAGGTCCAGCTGGACCTCATGTCCAGGTCCAGCTGGACCTCAGGTGCAGGTGGTCCAGGACCTCAGCTCCACGTCCAGCTGGACCTCAGGTCCTTGTCCAGCTGGACTTCAGGTCCAGGTGGTCCATTACCTCAGGTCCCGGTCCAGCTGGACCTCAAGTCCAGGTCAAGCTGGACCTCAGGTCCAGGTGGTCCAGGACCTCAGGGCCAGGACAATCTGGACCTGGACTCCAGCAAGATCAGGTCCAGGACCAGCTGGACCTCAGGTCCAGGTGGTCCAGGACCTCAAGTCCAGGTCCAGCTGGACCTCAAGTCCAGGTGGTCCAGGACCTCAGGGCCAGGACAAGCTGGACCTGGACTCCAGCAGGATCAGGTCCAGGACCAGCTGGACCTCAGGTCCAGGTGGTCCAGGACCTCAAGTCCAGGTCCAGCTGGACCTCAGGTCCAGTTGGTCCAGGACCTCAGGTCCAGGTCCAGCTGGACCTCAAGTCCAGGTCAGCTGTACCTCAGGTCCAGGTGGTGCAGGAACTCAGGGCCAGGTACAGCTGCACCTGGACTCCAGCAGGATCTCAGTTCCAGGTCCAGCGGACCTCAGGTCCAGGTGGTCCAGGTCCTCAGGTCCAGGACCAGCTGGACCTCAGGTCCATGTCCAGCTGGTCCTCAGGTCCAGGTGGTCCAAGACCTCAGGACTATGTCCAGCTGGACCTAAGATGCAAGTCCACCTTGACCGACATAGACCTTGGGACCAGCTGGTCCAGGACCTCAGGTCCAGGTCCAGCTGGACCTGAGTTCCAGGTCCACCTGGACACTCATGTCCAGGTGACCGAGGTCCTCAGGTCCAGGACCAGATGGACCTCAGGCCCAGGTCCATCTGGACCTCTGGTCCAGGTGGTCCCGGACCTCAGGTCCAGGTCCAACTGCATCTCATGTCCAGGTAGTCCAGGACCTCAGGTCCAGGTCCAGCTGGACATCAGGTCCAGGTGGTCCAGGACCTATGTCCAGGTCCAGCTGGACCTCAAGTCCAGGTCAAGCTGGACCTCAGGTCCAGGTGGTCCAGGACCACAGAGCCAGGTCCAGCTGGACCTCAAGTCCATGTCAAGCTGGACCTCAGGTCCAGGTGGTCCAGGACCTCAGGGCCAGGACAAGCTGGACCTGGACTCCAGCAGGATCAGGTCCAGGACCAGCTGGACCTCAGGTCCAGGTGGTCCAGGACCTCAAGTCCAGGTCCAGCTGGACCTCAAGTCCAGGTTGTCCAGGACCTCAGGGCCAGGACAAGCTGGACCTGGACTCCAGCAGGATCAGGTCCAGGACCAGCTGGACCTCAGGTCCAGGTGGTCCAGGACCTCAAGTCCAGGTCCAGCTGGACCTCAGGTCCAGGTGGTCCAGGACCTCAGGTCCAGGTCCAGCTGGACCTCAAGTCCAGGTCCAGCTGTACCTCAGGTCCAGGTGGTGCAGGAACTCAGGGCCAGGTCCAGCTGCACCTGGACTCAGCAGGATCTCAGGTCCAGGTCCAGCGGACCTCAGGTCCAGGTGGTCCAGGTCCTCAGGTCCAGGACCAGCTGGACCTCAGGTCCAGGTCCATCTGGACCTCAGGTCCAGGTGGTCCAGGACCTCAGGGCTATGTCCAGCTGGACCTAAGATGCAAGTCCACCTTGACCGACATAGACCTTAGGACCAGCTGGTCCAGGACCTCAGGTCCAGGTCCAGCTGGACGTCAGTTCCAGGTCCACTTGGAAACTCATGTCCAGGTGATTGAGGTCCTCAGGTCCAGGAACAGATGGACCTCAGGCCCAGGTCCAGCTGGACCTCTGGTCCAGGTGGTCCCGGACCTCAGGTCCAGGTCCAACTGCATCTCATGTCCAGGTAGTCCAGGACCTCAGGTCCAGGTCCAGCTGGACATCAGGTCCAGGTGGTCCAGGACCTCATGTCCAGGTAAAGCTGGACCTCAAGTCCATGTCAAGCTGGACCTCAGGTCCAGGTGGTCCAGGACCACAGAGCCAGGTCCAGCTGGACCTCAAGTCCAGGTCAAGCAGGACTTCAGGTCCAGGTGGTCCAGGACCTCAGGGCCAGGGCCAGTTGGACATGGACTCCACAGGACCTCAGGTCTAGGTCCAGCAGACCTCAGGTCCAGGTGGTCCAGGACCTCAGGTCCTGGTCCTGCTGGACCTCAGGTCCAGGTGGTCCAGGTCCTCAGGTCCAGGACCAGCTGGACCTCAGGTCCTTGTCCAGCTGGACTTCAGGTCCAGGTGGTCCATTACCTCAGGTCTAGGTCCAGCTGGACCTCAAGTCCAGGTCCAGCTGGACCTCAGGTGCAGGTGGTCCAGGACCTCAGCTCCAGGTCCAGCTGGACCTCAGGTCCAGGTCCAGCTGGACCTCAGGTGCAGATGGTCCAGGACCTCAGGTCCAGGTACAGGTGGACCTCAAGTCCAGGTCAAGCTGTACCTCAGGTCCAGGTGGTCCAGGACCTCAGGGCTATGTCCAGCTGGACCTAAGATGCAAGTCCACCTTGACCGACATAGACCTTAGGACCAGCTGGTCCAGGACCTCAGGTCCAGGTCCAGCTGGACCTCAGTTCCAGGTCCACCTGGACACTCATGTCCAGGTGATCGAGGTCCCCTCAGGTCCAGGACCAGATGGCCCTCAGGCCCAGGTCCAGCTGGACCTCTGGTCCAGGTGGTCCCGGACCTCAGGTCCAGGTCCAACTGCATCTCATGTCCAGGTAGTCCAGGACCCTCAGGTCCAGGTCCAGCTGGACCTCAGGTCCAGGTCCAGCTGGCCCTCAGGTGCAGGTGGTCCAGGACCACAGTTCCAAGTCCAGCTGGACCTCAGGTCCAGGTGGTGCAGGACCTCAGGTCCAGGTCCAGCTGGACCTCCGGTCCAGGTCCAGTTGGACCTCAGGTCCAGGTCCAGCAGGACCTCAGGTCCAGGTCCAACTGGACCTCAGGTCCAGGTCCAGCTGGCCCTCAGGTCCAGGTCCAGCAGGACCTCAGGTCCAGGTCCAGCTGGACCTCAGGTCCAGGTCCAGCTGGACATCAGGTCCAGGTACAGCTGGACCTCAGATCCAAGTGGTTCTGGACCTCAGGTCCAGGTCCAGCTGGTCCTCACGTCCAGGTGGTCCAGGACCTCAGGTCCAGTTCCAGCTGGACCTCACGTCCAGGTGGTACAGGACCTCAGGTCCAGGTCCAGCTGGCCCTCAGGTGCAGGTGGTCCAGGACCACAGTTCCAAGTCCAGCTGGACCTCAGGTCCAGGTGGTCCAGGTCCTCAGGTCCAGGACCAGCTGGACCTCAGGTCCAGGACCACGTGGACTCTCAGGTCCAGGTGGTCCAGGACTTCAAGTCCAGGTCCAGCAGGACCTCAGGTCCAGGACCGGCTGGACCTCAGGTCCATGTGGTCCAGGACCTCAGGTCCAGGTCCAGCTGAATTGATCCAGCTGGACCGCAGGTCCAGGTGTTCCAGGACCTCAGGTCCAGGTGGTCCAGGACCTCAAGTCCAGGTCCAGTTGGACCTCAGGTCCAGGTCCAGATGGACCTCAGGTCCAGGTCCAGCTGGACCTCAGGTCCAGGTCCAGCTGGACCTCAGGTGCAGGGGGTCCAGGACCACAGTTCCAAGTCCAGCTGGACCTCAGGTCCAGGTGATGCAGGACCTCAGGTCCAGGTCCAGCTGGACCTCCGGTCCAGGTCCAGCTAGACCTCAGGTCCAGGTCCAGCAGGACCTCAGGTCCAGGTCCAGCTGGACCTGAGTTCCAGGTCCTACTGGACATCAGGTCCAGGTCTAGCTGGACATCATATCCAGGTTGTCCAGGACCTCAGGTCCAGTTCCAGCTGGACCTCACGTCCAGGTTGTCCAGGACCTCAGGTCCAGTTCCAGCTGGACCTCAGGTCCAGGTGGTCCAGGACCTCAGGTCCAGGTCCAGCTAGACCTGGATTCCAGCAGGACCTCAGGTCCAGGTCCAGCAGGACCTCAGTTCCAGGTCAGGTTGGACCTCAGGTCCAAGTGGTCCAGGACCTCAGGTCCAGGTCCAGCTGCACCTCATGTCCAGGTCTTCAGGTCAAGGTCCAGCTGGACCTCACGTCCAGGTGGTCCAAAACCTCAGGTCCACATGCAGCTGGACGTCAGGTCCTGGTCCAGCTGACCTGAGGTCCAGGTCCAGCCTGACCTCAGTTCCAGGTGGTCCAGGACCTCACGTCCAGGTCCAGCTGGACCTGGACTCCAGCAGGACCTCAGGTCAAGGTCCAGCTGGACGTCAGATCCAAGTTGTCCAGGACCTCAGGTCCAGGTCCAGCTGGACCTCAGGTCCAGGTGATCCAGGAACTCAGTTCCAGGTCCAGCTGGACCTCAGGTCCAGGTTGTTCAGGACCTCAGGTCCAGGTCCAGCTGGACATGGACTCCAGCAGGACCTCAGGTCTAGGTCCAGCGGACCTCAGGTCCAGGTGGTCCAGGACCTGAGGTACATGTCCAGCTGGAAGTAAGGTCCAGGTCTACCTGGACCGACCTAGACCCTAGGTCCAGCTGGCCCAGGACTTCACTCCAGGTCCAGCTGGACCTCAGGTCCAGGTCCAGCTGGACCTCAGGTGCAGGTGGTCCAGGACCTCAGCTCCAGATCCAGCTGGATCTCAGGTCCAGGTGGTCCATTACCTCGGGTCCATGTCCAGCTGGACCTCATGTCCAGGTCCAGCTGGACCTCATGTCCAGGTCCAGCTGGACCTCAGGTGCAGGTGGTCCAGGACCTCAGCTCCACGTCCAGCTGGACCTCAGGTCCTTGTCCAGCTGGACTTCAGGTCCAGGTGGTCCATTACCTCAGGTCCCGGTCCAGCTGGACCTCAAGTCCAGGTCAAGCTGGACCTCAGGTCCAGGTGGTCCAGGACCTCAGGGCCAGGACAATCTGGACCTGGACTCCAGCAAGATCAGGTCCAGGACCAGCTGGACCTCAGGTCCAGGTGGTCCAGGACCTCAAGTCCAGGTCCAGCTGGACCTCAAGTCCAGGTGGTCCAGGACCTCAGGGCCGGGACAAGCTGGACCTGGACTCCAGCAGGATCAGGTCCAGACCAGCTGGAACTCAGGTCCAGGTGGTCCAGGACCTCAAGTCCAGGTCCAGCTGGACCTCAGGTCCAGGTGGTCCAGGACCTCAGGTCCAGGTCCAGCTGGACCTCAAGTCCAGGTCAAGCTGTACCTCAGGTCCAGGTGGTGCAGGAACTCAGGGCCAGGTACAGCTGCACCTGGACTCCAGCAGGATCTCAGTTCCAGGTCCAGCGGACCTCAGGTCCAGGTGGTCCAGGTCCTCAGGTCCAGGACCAGCTGGACCTCAGGTCCATGTCCAGCTGGTCCTCAGGTCCAGGTGGTCCAAGACCTCGGGACTATGTCCAGCTGGACCTAAGATGCAAGTCCACCTTGACCGACATAGACCTTAGGACCAGCTGGTCCAGGACCTCAGGTCCAGGTCCAGCTGGACCTAAGTTCCAGGTCCACCTGGACACTCATGTCCAGGTGACCGAGGTCCTCAGGTCCAGGACCAGATGGACCTCAGGCCCAGGTCCATCTGGACCTCCTGGTCCAGGTGGTCCCGGACCTCAGGTCCAGGTCCAACTGCATCTCATGTCCAGGTAGTCCAGGACCTCAGGTCCAGGTCCAGCTGGACATCAGGTCCAGGTGGTCCAGGACCTATGTCCAGGTCCAGCTGGACCTCAAGTCCAGGTCAAGCTGGACCTCAGGTCCAGGTGGTCCAGGACCACAGAGCCCGGTCCAGCTGGACCTCAAGTCCATGTCAAGCTGGACCTCAGGTCCAGGTGGTCCAGGACCTCAGGGCCAGGACAAGCTGGACCTGGACTCCAGCAGGATCAGGTCCAGGACCAGCTGGACCTCAGGTCCAGGTGGTCCAGGACCTCAAGTCCAGGTCCAGCTGGACCTCAAGTCCAGGTTGTCCAGGACCTCAGGGCCAGGACAAGCTGGACCTGGACTCCAGCAGGATCAGGTCCAGGACCAGCTGGACCTCAGGTCCAGGTGGTCCAGGACCTCAAGTCCAGGTCCAGCTGGACCTCAGGTCCAGGTGGTCCAGGACCTCAGGTCCAGGTCCAGCTGGACCTCAAGTCCAGGTCCAGCTGTACCTCAGGTCCAGGTGGTGCAGGAACTCAGGGCCAGGTCCAGCTGCACCTGGACTCCAGCAGGATCTCAGGTCCAGGTCCAGCGGACCTCAGGTCCAGGTGGTCCAGGTCCTCAGGTCCAGGACCAGCTGGACCTCAGGTCCAGGTCCATCTGGACCTCAGGTCCAGGTGGTCCAGGACCTCAGGGCTATGTCCAGCTGGACCTAAGATGCAAGTCCACCTTGACCGACATAGACCTTAGGACCAGCTGGTCCAGGACCTCAGGTCCAGGTCCAGCTGGACGTCAGTTCCAGGTCCACTTGGAAACTCATGTCCAGGTGATCGAGGTCCTCAGGTCCAGGAACAGATGGACCTCAGGCCCAGGTCCAGCTGGACCTCTGGTCCAGGTGGTCCCGGACCTCAGGTCCAGGTCCAACTGCATCTCATGTCCAGGTAGTCCAGGACCTCAGGTCCAGGTCCAGCTGGACATCAGGTCCAGGTGGTCCAAGACCTCATGTCCAGGTCCAGCTGGACCTCAAGTCCATGTCAAGCTGGACCTCAGGTCCAGGTGGTCCAGGACCACAGAGCCAGGTCCAGCTGGACCTCAAGTCCAGGTCAAGCAGGACTTCAGGTCCAGGTGGTCCAGGACCTCAGGGCCAGGGCCAGTTGGACATGGACACCACAGGACCTCAGGTCTAGGTCCAGCAGACCTCAGGTCCAGGTGGTCCAGGACCTCAGGTCCTGGTCCTGCTGGACCTCAGGTCCAGGTGGTCCAGGTCCTCAGGTCCAGGACCAGCTGGACCTCAGGTCCTTGTCCAGCTGGACTTCAGGTCCAGGTGGTCCATTACCTCAGGTCTAGGTCCAGCTGGACCTCAAGTCCAGGTCCAGCTGGACCTCAGGTGCAGGTGGTCCAGGACCTCAGCTCCAGGTCCAGCTGGACCTCAGGTCCAGGTCCAGCTGGACCTCAGGTGCAGATGGTCCAGGACCTCAGGTCCAGGTACAGGTGGACCTCAAGTCCAGGTCAAGCTGTACCTCAGGTCCAGGTGGTCCAGGACCTCAGGGCTGTGTCCAGCTGGACCTAAGATGCAAGTCCACCTTGACCGACATAGACCTTAGGACCAGCTGGTCCAGGACCTCAGGTCCAGGTCCAGCTGGACCTCAGTTCCAGGTCCACCTGGACACTCATGTCCAGGTGATCGAGGTCCTCAGGTCCAGGACCAGATGGCCCTCAGGCCCAGGTCCAGCTGGACCTCTGGTCCAGGGTGGTCCCGGACCTCAGGTCCAGGTCCAACTGCATCTCATGTCCAGGTAGTCCAGGACCTCAGGTCCAGGTCCAGCTGGACCTCAGGTCCAGGTCCAGCTGGCCCTCAGGTGCAGGTGGTCCAGAACCACAGTTCCAAGTCCAGCTGGACCTCAGGTCCAGGTGGTGCAGGACCTCAGGTCCAGGTCCAGCTGGACCTCCGGTCCAGGTCCAGTTGGACCTCAGGTCCAGGTGGTCCAGGACCTCAGGTCCAGGTCCAGCTGGACCTCAGGTCCAGGTCCAGCTGGACCTCAGGTCCAGGTCCAGCAGGACCTCAGGTCCAGGTCCAGCTGGACCTCAGGTCCAGGTGGTCCAGGACCTCAGGTCCAGGTCAAGCTGGACCTCAGGTCCAGGTGGTCCAGGACCTCAGGTCCAGGTCCAGCTGGACCTCAGGTCCAGGTGGTCCAGGACCTCATGTCCAGGTCAAGCTAGACCTGGATTCCAGCAGGACCTCAGGTCCAGGTCCAGTTGGACCTCAGGTCCAGATCCAGCTGGACCTCAGGTCCAGGTCCAGGTGGACCTCATTTCAGGTCCTCAGGTCCAGGTCCAGCTGGACCTCACGTCCAGGTGGTCCAAAACCTCAGGTCCAGGTCCAGCTGGCCCTCAGGTCCAGGTACAGCAGGACCTCAGGTCCAGGTCCAGCTGGACCAGGTCCAGCTGGACATCAGGTCCAGGTCCAGCTGGACATCATGTCCAGGTGGTCCAGGACCTCAGGCCCAGTTCCAGCTGGACCTCACAACCAGGTGGTCCAGGACCTCAGGTTCAGGTCCAGCTGGACCTCAGGTCCAAGTGGTCCAGGACCTCAGGTCCAGGTCCAGCTGGACCTCCGGTCCAGGTGGTCCAGGGCCTCAGGTCCAGGTCCAGCTAGACCTGGATTCCAGCAGGACCTCAGGTCCAGGTCCAGCTGCACCTCAGGTCCAGATCCAGCTGGACCTCAGGTCCAGGTCCATCTGGACCTCATTTCCAGGTCCTCAGGTCCAGGTCCAGCTGGACCTCACGTCCAGGTGGTCCAAAACCTCAGGTCCAGGTCCAGCTGGACCTGGACTCCAGCAGGACCTCATGTCCAGGTCCAGCTGGACCTCAGATCGAAGTGGTCCTGGACCTCAGGTCCAGGTCCAGCTGGTCCTCAGGTCCATGTGGTTCAGGACCTCAGGTCCAGGTCCAGCTGGACCTCAGGTCCATGTGGTTCAGGACCTCAGTTCCAGGTACAGCTGGACCTCAGGTCCAGGTGGTCCAGGATATCAAGTCCAGGTCCAGCTGTACCTCATGTCCAGGTGGTCCAGGCCCTCAGGTCCTTGTCCAGGACTTCAGGCTAGGGCCATGTAAGGACCTCAGGTCTAGGTTCAGGACATCAGCTCCTTGTCCAGGAATGAACTAGATTCAAACAGAAATGAGAAAGAAACAGGGAATATGTAATGTCAATGGTGGCATATCCTCTTTGTAAAAGGACACCTTCATGTCCTTAACTGTAGCTAGATATGAGATGGGATAGAATCTTCTTTTTCAACTTCGATTAGACATAACATTGTGAAGATCAATGTGACTGTGCAGGTTGAAAACGTATAAGTTTCATGGTGAAATTGCGCCCGACACTGCATTTTGGTTTTGAAACGTGTCTGCCTAAGATGTGTCAAGAACAGGACGTTGTGATTTCTAGGAGAGTGACAACTCATTTTCACTGAAATAGCATCTTCAAAAAGTGTTCTGATAAGAAATGATTTCTCCTGGGTAGGCAACGAGTAAGATCCTCTTTCGTCTGTCGCTACTAACTCAAATTGGTAGAGAGCATAGATTTATCAAAGCCAAACTCTGTTTCCGAATGATGTGTACTTCAGTCCACAAGTACAGTTAGTGCTAAATGCTGGGTTAAGGTACGGGTTCAACTTGTTGCTTGTGTTCGCGTTAGCGCATTAGGGTTATTGTTAACATTCGGGTTTGTGTCATGATTAGGACGATTGGTTTAGCTTTAGGATTACGTTCATACTTTGCATCAGGGTTAAGGTTAGCATTAGGTTCAGGAATAGATTAAGGGTAGTGTCGGTATTAAGGTTAGCGTTTGCGTTACTACCAGTGTTACATTTAGCATTTGGATTAAGTTTAGCTTTACCCTTTTCCTTTGGGTTAAAGTTAGCTTTTGTGTTTGTTTGTGATTTATTATCCATGCAATATTAACGTGCTGTCACTTATATGAAACGCATTCTTTTTACCATGAAAAGAGCCGTGTCTCTTATGTCTGTCTATGGAGAAGCACATATAAAATCGATATTTTCTTGTGGTGAGACGACGTCTCATTTGCAAACCATGAGCACGAAAACATCATTGTACACTTAAGTATTGCATTGTCATCTCTTTCTTCTCTGAAATGAGGCAGGGTTTCTTTCGACTTTAGTACGTTAAAGGAATCGAAAGAACATTGAGAACATGTCAGAGAAACTCATCCCTTTCAAGAAATAAAAGAAACAGATCTACGATTGTAGTTCTCAATGGAAAGTTAATGTGTTTGTGGCAATGTGAACCTCATTGCCTGTAATGATACCGCATGCCATCCACGCACAGTGTTTTCAGCAGAGTGTTCAAATAGAAACGATGTTCTGCAGAACTTGTGTTTTGTAGGTAAGAATGAACTAGATTCACACAGAAACGAGAAAGAAACAAGGGACTGTGTATTATCAATGGTGGCATTGGTAAAAGGACGTCTTCACATCAACTGTAGCTAGATATGCGATGGGATAGAATATATGTTTCCAACTTGGATTGCACGTAGAAATGTGAAAGTCAATGTGACCGTGCAGGTTGAAACTGGTAAGTGTCTTGCTGAAATGGAGCCCGACACTACTTTATATTTAGAAACGTGTTCCTTTAAGATGTTCCTAAAACAGGACGTTGTGATGTCTAGGAGAGTGAGTCCACGACCTGAAGTCCAGGTCCAGGACCTCAGGTCCAGGTCCAGGACTCATGTCGACATCCAGGACCAGGACATCAGGTCCAGTTCCAGGAACTCAGGTCCAGGTACAGTTCCAGGACTTTTGTCCAGTTCCAGGACTTCAGTTCTAGGTCCTCAGGTCCATGTCTAGCTCTAGGACTTCAGGTCTGGCTCCAGGAACTCAGGTCCAGGTCAAGGTCCAGTACTTTAGATTCAGGTCCAGAAACTAAGGCACAGGTCCAGGTCCCGGACCACAGGTCCAGGATCAGGACCTCAGGGATAGGTCCTCAGATAAGGTCCAGGACCTCAATCCAGACCAGGACCAGGATCTCAGATCCAGGCCCAGGACCTCAGGTCAATGTGCAGGACCTCAGGTTAGGGCCAGGTAAAGACCTCAGGTCCAGGTGGTCGAGGACGTCAGGTCCAGGTGGTCGAGGACTTCAGTTCAGGTGGTCCAGGACCTCAAGTCCAGGTCCAGCTGGACCTCAGGTCCAGTTGGTCCAGGACCTCAGGTCCAGGTCCAGCTGGACCTCAAGTCCAGGTCAAGCTGTACCTCAGGTCCAGGTGGTGCAGGAACTCAGGGCCAGGTACAGCTGCACCTGGACTCCAGCAGGATCTCAGGTCCAGGTCCAGCGGACCTCAGGTCCAGGTGGTCCAGGTCCTCAGGTCCAGGACCAGCTGGACCTCAGGTCCATGTCCAGCTGGTCCTCAGGTCCAGGTGGTCCAAGACCTCGGGACTATGTCCAGCTGGACCTAAGATGCAAGTCCACCTTGACCGACATAGACCTTAGGACCAGCTGGTCCAGGACCTCAGGTCCAGGTCCAGCTGGACCTAAGTTCCAGGTCCACCTGGACACTCATGTCCAGGTGACCGAGGTCCTCAGGTCCAGGACCAGATGGCCCTCAGGCCCAGGTCCAGCTGGACCTCTGGTCCAGGTGGTCCCGGACCTCAGGTCCAGGTCCAACTGCATCTCATGTCCAGGTAGTCCAGGACCTCAGGTCCAGGTCCAGCAGGACCTCAGGTCCAGGTCCAGCTGGGCCTGAGTTCCAGGTCCTACTGGACATCAGGTCCAGGTCTAGCTGGACATCATATCCAGGTTGTCCAGGACCTCAGGTCCAGGTCCAGCTAGACCTGGATTCCAGCAGGACCTCAGGTCCAGGTCCAGCAGGACCTCAGTTCCAGGTCAGGTTGGACCTCAGGTCCAAGTGGTCCAGGACCTCAGGTCCAGGTCCAGCTGCACCTCATGTCCAGGTCTTCAGGTCAAGGTCCAGCTGGACCTCACGTCCAGGTGGTCCAAAACCTCAGGTCCACATGCAGCTGGACGTCAGGTCCTGGTCCAGCTGACCTGAGGTCCAGGTCCAGCCTGACCTCAGTTCCAGGTGGTCCAGGACCTCAGGTCCAGGTCCAGCTGGACCTGGACTCCAGCAGGACCTCAGGTCAAGGTCCAGCTGGACGTCAGATCCAAGTTGTCCAGGACCTCAGGTCCAGGTCCAGCTGGACCTCAGGTCCAGGTGATCCAGGAACTCAGTTCCAGGTCCAGCTGGACCTCAGGTCCAGGTTGTTCAGGACCTCAGGTCCAGGTCCAGCTGGACATGGACTCCAGCAGGACCTCAGGTCTAGGTCCAGCGGACCTCAGGTCCAGGTGGTCCAGGACCTGAGGTACATGTCCAGCTGGAAGTAAGGTCCAGGTCTACCTGGACCGACCTAGCCCTAGGTCCAGCTGGCCCAGGACTTCACTCCAGGTCCAGCTGGACCTCAGGTCCAGGTCCAGCTGGACCTCAGGTGCAGGTGGTCCAGGACCTCAGCTCCAGATCCAGCTGGATCTCAGGTCCAGGTGGTCCATTACCTCGGGTCCATGTCCAGCTGGACCTCATGTCCAGGTCCAGCTGGACCTCATGTCCAGGTCCAGCTGGACCTCAGGTGCAGGTGGTCCAGGACCTCAGCTCCACGTCCAGCTGGACCTCAGGTCCTTGTCCAGCTGGACTTCAGGTCCAGGTGGTCCATTACCTCAGGTCCCGGTCCAGCTGGACCTCAAGTCCAGGTCAAGCTGGACCTCAGGTCCAGGTGGTCCAGGACCCTCAGGGCCAGGACAATCTGGACCTGGACTCCAGCAAGATCAGGTCCAGGGCCAGCTGGACCTCAGGTCCAGGTGGTCCAGGACCTCAAGTCCAGGTCCAGCTGGACCTCAAGTCCAGGTGGTCCAGGACCTCAGGGCCAGGACAAGCTGGACCTGGACTCCAGCAGGATCAGGTCCAGGACCAGCTGGACCTCAGGTCCAGGTGGTCCAGGACCTCAAGTCCAGGTCCAGGTGGACCTCAGGTCCAGTTGGTCCAGGACCTCAGGTCCAGGTCCAGCTGGACCTCAAGTCCAGGTCAAGCTGTACCTCAGGTCCAGGTGGTGCAGGAACTCAGGGCCAGGTACAGCTGCACCTGGACTCCAGCAGGATCTCAGGTCCAGGTCCAGCGGACCTCAGGTCCAGGTGGTCCAGGTCCTCAGGTCCAGGACCAGCTGGACCTCAGGTCCATGTCCAGCTGGTCCTCAGGTCCAGGTGGTCCAAGACCTCGGGACTATGTCCAGCTGGACCTAAGATGCAAGTCCACCTTGACCGACATAGACCTTAGGACCAGCTGGTCCAGGACCTCAGGTCCAGGTCCAGCTGGACCTAAGTTCCAGGTCCACCTGGACACTCATGTCCAGGTGACCGAGGTCCTCAGGTCCAGGACCAGATGGACCTCAGGCCCAGGTCCATCTGGACCTCTGGTCCAGGTGGTCCCGGACCTCAGGTCCAGGTCCAACTGCATCTCATGTCCAGGTAGTCCAGGACCTCAGGTCCAGGTCCAGCTGGACATCAGGTCCAGGTGGTCCAGGACCTATGTCCAGGTCCAGCTGGACCTCAAGTCCAGGTCAAGCTGGACCTCAGGTCCAGGTGGTCCAGGACCACAGAGCCAGGTCCAGCTGGACCTCAAGTCCATGTCAAGCTGGACCTCAAGTCCAGGTTGTCCAGGACCTCAGGGCCAGGACAAGCTGGACCTGGACTCCAGCAGGATCAGGTCCAGGACCAGCTGGACCTCAGGTCCAGGTGGTCCAGGACCTCAAGTCCAGGGTCCAGCTGGACCTCAGGTCCAGGTGGTCCAGGACCTCAGGTCCAGGTCCAGCTGGACCTCAAGTCCAGGTCAAGCTGTACCTCAGGTCCAGGTGGTGCAGGAACTCAGGGCCAGGTCCAGCTGCACCTGGACTCCAGCAGTATCTCAGGTCCAGGTCCAGCGGACCTCAGGTCCAGGTGGTCCAGGTCCTCAGGTCCAGGACCAGCTGGACCTCAGGTCCAGGTCCATCTGGACCTCAGGTCCAGGTGGTCCAGGACCTCAGGGCTATGTCCAGCTGGACCTAAGATGCAAGTCCACCTTGACCGACATAGACCTTAGGACCAGCTGGTCCAGGACCTCAGGTCCAGGTCCAGCTGGACGTCAGTTCCAGGTCCACTTGGAAACTCATGTCCAGGTGATCGAGGTCCTCAGGTCCAGGAACAGATGGACCTCAGGCCCAGGTCAAGCTGGACCTCAGGTCCAGGTGGTCCAGGACCTCAGGTCCAGGTCCAGCTGGACCTCAGGTCCAGGTGGTCCAGGACCTCATGTCCAGGTCAAGCTAGACCTGGATTCCAGCAGGACCTCAGGTCCAGGTCCAGTTGGACCTCAGGTCCAGATCCAGCTGGACCTCAGGTCCAGGTCCAGGTGGACCTCATTTCAGGTCCTCAGGTCCAGGTCCAGCTGGACCTCACGTCCAGGTGGTCCAAAACCTCAGGTCCAGGTCCAGCTGGCCCTCAGGTCCAGGTACAGCAGGACCTCAGGTCCAGGTCCAGCTGGACCAGGTCCAGCTGGACATCAGGTCCAGGTCCAGCTGGACATCATGTCCAGGTGGTCCAGGACCTCAGGCCCAGTTCCAGCTGGACCTCACATCCAGGTGGTCCAGGACCTCAGGTTCAGGTCCAGCTGGACCTCAGGTCCAGGTGGTCCAGGACCTCAGGTCCAGGTCCAGCTGGACCTCCGGTCCAGGTGGTCCAGGGCCTCAGGTCCAGGTCCAGCTAGACCTGGATTCCAGCAGGACCTCAGGTCCAGGTCCAGCTGCACCTCAGGTCCAGATCCAGCTGGACCTCAGGTCCAGGTCCATCTGGACCTCATTTCCAGGTCCTCAGGTCCAGGTCCAGCTGGACCTCACGTCCAGGTGGTCCAAAACCTCAGGGTCCAGGTCCAGCTGGACCTGGACTCCAGCAGGACCTCATGTCCAGGTCCAGCTGGACCTCAGATCGAAGTGGTCCTGGACCTCAGGTCCAGGTCCAGCTGGTCCTCAGGTCCATGTGGTTCAGGACCTCAGGTCCAGGTCCAGCTGGACCTCAGGTCCATGTGGTTCAGGACCTCAGTTCCAGGTACAGCTGGACCTCAGGTCCAGGTGGTCCAGGATATCAAGTCCAGGTCCAGCTGTACCTCATGTCCAGGTGGTCCAGGCCCTCAGGTCCTTGTCCAGGACTTCAGGCTAGGGCCATGTAAGGACCTCAGGTCTAGGTTCAGGACATCAGCTCCTTGTCCAGGAATGAACTAGATTCAAACAGAAATGAGAAAGAAACAAGGGAATATGTAATGTCAATGGTGGCATATCCTCTTTGTAAAAGGACACCTTCATGTCCTTAACTGTAGCTAGATATGAGATGGGATAGAATCTTCTTTTTCAACTTCGATTAGACATAACATTGTGAAGATCAATGTGACTGTGCAGGTTGAAAACGTATAAGTTTCATGGTGAAATTGCGCCCGACACTGCATTTTGGTTTTGAAACGTGTCTGCCTAAGATGTGTCAAGAACAGGACGTTGTGATTTCTAGGAGAGTGACAACTCATTTTCACTGAAATAGCATCTTCAAAAAGTGTTCTGATAAGAAATGATTTCTCCTGGGTAGGCAACGAGTAAGATCCTCTTTCGTCTGTCGCTACTAACTCAAATTGGTAGAGAGCATAGATTTATCAAAGCCAAACTCTGTTTCCGAATGATGTGTACTTCAGTCCACAAGTACAGTTAGTGCTAAATGCTGGGTTAAGGTACCGGTTCAACTTGTTGCTTGTGTTCGCGTTAGCGCATTAGGGATATTGTTAACATTCGGGTTTGTGTCATGATTAGGATGATTGGTTTAGCTTTAGGATTACGTTCATACTTTGCATCAGGGTTAAGGTTAGCATTAGGTTCAGGAATAGATTAAGGGTAGTGTCGGTATTAAGGTTAGCGTTTGCGTTACTACCAGTGTTACATTTAGCATTTGGATTAAGTTTAGCTTTACCCTTTTCCTTTGGGTTAAAGTTAGCTTTTGTGTTTGTTTGTGATTAATTATCCATGCAATATTAACGTGCTGTCACTTATATGAAACGCATTCTTTTTACCATGAAAAGAGCCGTGTCTCTTATGTCTGTCTATGGAGAAGCACATATAAAATCGATATTTTCTTGTGGTGAGACGACGTCTCATTTGCAAACCATGAGCACGAAAACATCATTGTACACTTAAGTATTGCATTGTCATCTCTTTCTTCTCTGAAATGAGGCAGGGTTTCTTTCGACTTTAGTACGTTAAAGGAATCGAAAGAACATTGAGAACATGTCAGAGAAACTCATCCCTTTCAAGAAATAAAAGAAACAGATCTACGATTGTAGTTCTCAATGGAAAGTTAATGTGTTTGT
The DNA here is from genome assembly GCA_030556225.1 of Cricetiscus sungorus. Taxonomy (NCBI): domain Eukaryota; kingdom Metazoa; phylum Chordata; class Mammalia; order Rodentia; family Cricetidae; genus Cricetiscus; species Cricetiscus sungorus. The sequence continues at coordinate 249,125 of JANBXA010000019.1, read as the reverse complement.
GGCAATGTGAACCTCATTGCCTGTAATGATACCGCATGCCATCCACGCACAGTGTTTTCAGCAGAGTGTTCAAATAGAAACGATGTTCTGCAGAACTTGTGTTTTGTAGGTAAGAATGAACTAGATTCACACAGAAACGAGAAAGAAACAAGGGACTGTGTATTATCAATGGTGGCATTGGTAAAAGGACGTCTTCACATCAACTGTAGCTAGATATGCGATGGGATAGAATATGTTTCCAACTTGGATTGCACGTAGAAATGTGAAAGTCAATGTGACCGTGCAGGTTGAAACTGGTAAGTGTCTTGCTGAAATGGAGCCCGACACTACTTTATATTTAGAAACGTGTTCCTTTAAGATGTTCCTAAAACAGGACGTTGTGATGTCTAGGAGAGTGAGTCCACGACCTGAAGTCCAGGTCCAGGACCTCAGGTCCAGGTCCAGGACTCATGTCGACATCCAGGACCAGGACATCAGGTCCAGTTCCAGGAACTCAGGTCCAGGTACAGTTCCAGGACTTTTTGTCCAGTTCCAGGACTTCAGTTCTAGGTCCTCAGGTCCATGTCTAGCTCTAGGACTTCAGGTCTGGCTCCAGGAACTCAGGTCCAGGTCAAGGTCCAGTACTTTAGATTCAGGTCCAGAAACTAAGGCACAGGTCCAGGTCCCGGACCACAGGTCCAGGATCAGGACCTCAGGGATAGGTCCTCAGATAAGGTCCAGGACCTCAATCCAGACCAGGACCAGGATCTCAGATCCAGGCCCAGGACCTCAGGTCAATGTGCAGGACCTCAGGTTAGGGCCAGGTAAAGACCTCAGGTCCAGGTGGTCGAGGACGTCAGGTCCAGGTGGTCGAGGACTTCAGTTCAGGTGGTCCAGGACCTCAAGTCCAGGTCCAGCTGGACCTCAGGTCCAGTTGGTCCAGGACCTCAGGTCCAGGTCCAGCTGGACCTCAAGTCCAGGTCAAGCTGTACCTCAGGTCCAGGTGGTGCAGGAACTCAGGGCCAGGTACAGCTGCACCTGGACTCCAGCAGGATCTCAGGTCCAGGTCCAGCGGACCTCAGGTCCAGGTGGTCCAGGTCCTCAGGTCCAGGACCAGCTGGACCTCAGGTCCATGTCCAGCTGGTCCTCAGGTCCAGGTGGTCCAAGACCTCGGGACTATGTCCAGCTGGACCTAAGATGCAAGTCCACCTTGACCGACATAGACCTTAGGACCAGCTGGTCCAGGACCTCAGGTCCAGGTCCAGCTGGACCTAAGTTCCAGGTCCACCTGGACACTCATGTCCAGGTGACCGAGGTCCTCAGGTCCAGGACCAGATGGACCTCAGGCCCAGGTCCATCTGGACCTCTGGTCCAGGTGGTCCCGGACCTCAGGTCCAGGTCCAACTGCATCTCATGTCCAGGTAGTCCAGGACCTCAGGTCCAGGTCCAGCTGGACATCAGGTCCAGGTGGTCCAGGACCTCATGTCCAGGTCCAGCTGGACCTCAAGTCCAGGTCAAGCTGGACCTCAGGTCCAGGTGGTCCAGGACCACAGAGCCAGGTCCAGCTGGACCTCAAGTCCATGTCAAGCTGGACCTCAGGTCCAGGTGGTCCAGGACCTCAGGGCCAGGGAGAAGCTGGACCTGGACTCCAGCAGGATCAGGTCCAGGACCAGCTGGACCTCAGGTCCAGGTGGTCCAGGACCTCAAGTCCAGGTCCAGCTGGACCTCAAGTCCAGGTTGTCCAGGACCTCAGGGCCAGGACAAGCTGGACCTGGACTCCAGCAGGATCAGGTCCAGGACCAGCTGGACCTCAGGTCCAGGTGGTCCAGGACCTCAAGTCCAGGTCCAGCTGGACCTCAGGTCCAGGTGGTCCAGGACCTCAGGTCCAGGTCCAGCTGGACCTCAAGTCCAGGTCAAGCTGTACCTCAGGTCCAGGTGGTGCAGGAACTCAGGGCCAGGTCCAGCTGCACCTGGACTCCAGCAGGATCTCAGGTCCAGGTCCAGCGGACCTCAGGTCCAGGTGGTCCAGGTCCTCAGGTCCAGGACCAGCTGGACCTCAGGTCCAGGTCCATCTGGACCTCAGGTCCAGGTGGTCCAGGACCTCAGGGCTATGTCCAGCTGGACCTAAGATGCAAGTCCACCTTGACCGACATAGACCTTAGGACCAGCTGGTCCAGGACCTCAGGTCCAGGTCCAGCTGGACCTCAGTTCCAGGTCCACTTGGAAACTCATGTCCAGGTGATCGAGGTCCTCAGGTCCAGGAACAGATGGACCTCAGGCCGAGGTCCAGCTGGACCTCTGGTCCAGGTGGTCCCGGACCTCAGGTCCAGGTCCAACTGCATCTCATGTCCAGGTAGTCCAGGACCTCAGGTCCAGGTCCAGCTGGAAATCAGGTCCAGGTGGTCCAGGACCTCATGTCCAGGTCCAGCTGGACCTCAAGTCCATGTCAAGCTGGACCTCAGGTCCAGGTGGTCCAGGACCACAGAGCCAGGTCCAGCTGGACCTCAAGTCCAGGTCAAGCAGGACTTCAGGTCCAGGTGGTCCAGGACCTCAGGGCCAGGGCCAGTTGGACATGGACTCCACAGGACCTCAGGTCTAGGTCCAGCAGACCTCAGGTCCAGGTGGTCCAGGACCTCAGGTCCTGGTCCTGCTGGACCTCAGGTCCAGGTGGTCCAGGTCCTCAGGTCCAGGGACCAGCTGGACCTCAGGTCCTTGTCCAGCTGGACTTCAGGTCCAGGTGGTCCATTACCTCAGGTCTAGGTCCAGCTGGACCTCAAGTCCAGGTCCAGCTGGACCTCAGGTGCAGGTGGTCCAGGACCTCAGCTCCAGGTCCAGCTGGACCTCAGGTCCAGGTCCAGGTGGACCTCAGGTGCAGATGGTCCAGGACCTCAGGTCCAGGTCCAGCTGGACCTGATTTCCAGGTCCTACTGGACATCAGGTCCAGGTCTAGCTGGACATCATATCCAGGTTGTCCAGGACCTCAGGTCCAGTTCCAGCTGGACCTCACGTCCAGGTTGTCCAGGACCTCAGGTCCAGTTCCAGCTGGACCTCAGGTCCAGGTGGTCCAGGACCTCAGGACCAGGTCCAGCTAGACCTGGATTCCAGCAGGACCTCAGGTCCAGGTCCAGCAGGACCTCAGTTCCAGGTCAGGTTGGACCTCAGGTCCAAGTGGTCCAGGACCTCAGGTCCAGGTCCAGCTGCACCTCATGTCCAGGTCTTCAGGTCAAGGTCCAGCTGGACCTCACGTCCAGGTGGTCCAAAACCTCAGGTCCACATGCAGCTGGACGTCAGGTCCTGGTCCAGCTGACCTGAGGTCCAGGTCCAGCCTGACCTCAGTTCCACGTGGTCCAGGACCTCAGGTCTAGGTCCAGCTGGACCTGGACTCCAGCAGGACCTCAGGTCAAGGTCCAGCTGGACGTCAGATCCAAGTTGTCCAGGTCCTCAGGTCCAGGTCCAGCTGGACCTCAGGTCCAGGTGATCCAGGAACTCAGTTCCAGGTCCAGCTGGACCTCAGGTCCAGGTTGTTCAGGACCTCAGGTCCAGGTCCAGCTGGACATGGACTCCAGCAGGACCTCAGGTCTAGGTCCAGCGGACCTCAGGTCCAGGTGGTCCAGGACCTGAGGTACATGTCCAGCTGGAAGTAAGGTCCAGGTCTACCTGGACCGACCTAGACCCTAGGTCCAGCTGGCCCAGGACTTCACTCCAGGTCCAGCTGGACCTCAGGTCCAGGTCCAGCTGGACCTCAGGTGCAGGTGGTCCAGGACCTCAGCTCCAGATCCAGCTGGATCTCAGGTCCAGGTGGTCCATTACCTCGGGTCCATGTCCAGCTGGACCTCATGTCTAGGTCCAGCTGGACCTCATGTCCAGGTCCAGCTGGACCTCAGGTGCAGGTGGTCCAGGACCTCAGCTCCACGTCCAGCTGGACCTCAGGGTCCTTGTCCAGCTGGACTTCAGGTCCAGGTGGTCCATTACCTCAGGTCTCGGTCCAGCTGGACCTCAAGTCCAGGTCAACCTGGACCTCAGGTCCAGGTGGTCCAGGACCTCAGGGCCAGGACAATCTGGACCTGGACTCCAGCAAGATCAGGTCCAGGACCAGCTGGACCTCAGGTCCAGGTGGTCCAGGACCTCAAGTCCAGGTCCAGCTGGACCTCAAGTCCAGGTGGTCCAGGACCTCAGGGCCAGGACAAGCTGGACCTGGACTCCAGCAGGATCAGGTCCAGGACCAGCTGGACCCTCAGGTCCAGGTGGTCCAGGACCTCAAGTCCAGGTCCAGCTGGACCTCAGGTCCAGTTGGTCCAGGACCTCAGGTCCAGGTCCAGCTGGACCTCAGGTCCAGGTGATCCAGGAACTCAGTTCCAGGTCCAGCTGGACCTCAGGTCCAGGTTGTTCAGGACCTCAGGTCCAGGTCCAGCTGGACATGGACTCCAGCAGGACCTCAGGTCTAGGTCCAGCGGACCTCAGGTCCAGGTGGTCCAGGACCTGAGGTACATGTCCAGCTGGAAGTAAGGTCCAGGTCTACCTGGACCGACCTAGACCCTAGGTCCAGCTGGCCCAGGACTTCACTCCAGGTCCAGCTGGACCTCAGGTCCAGGTCCAGCTGGACCTCAGGTGCAGGTGGTCCAGGACCTCAGCTCCAGATCCAGCTGGATCTCAGGTCCAGGTGGTCCATTACCTCGGGTCCATGTCCAGCTGGACCTCATGTCCAGGTCCAGCTGGACCTCATGTCCAGGTCCAGCTGGACCTCAGGTGCAGGTGGTCCAGGACCTCAGCTCCACGTCCAGCTGGACCTCAGGTCCTTGTCCAGCTGGACTTCAGGTCCAGGTGGTCCATTACCTCAGGTCCCGGTCCAGCTGGACCTCAAGTCCAGGTCAAGCTGGACCTCAGGTCCAGGTGGTCCAGGACCTCAGGGCCAGGACAATCTGGACCTGGACTCCAGCAAGATCAGGTCCAGGACCAGCTGGACCTCAGGTCCAGGTGGTCCAGGACCTCAAGTCCAGGTCCAGCTGGACCTCAAGTCCAGGTGGTCCAGGACCTCAGGGCCAGGACAAGCTGGACCTGGACTCCAGCAGGATCAGGTCCAGGACCAGCTGGACCTCAGGTCCAGGTGGTCCAGGACCTCAAGTCCAGGTCCAGCTGGACCTCAGGTCCAGTTGGTCCAGGACCTCAGGTCCAGGTCCAGCTGGACCTCAAGTCCAGGTCAAGCTGTACCTCAGGTCCAGGTGGTGCAGGAACTCAGGGCCAGGTACAGCTGCACCTGGACTCCAGCAGGATCTCAGGTCCAGGTCCAGCGGACCTCAGGTCCAGGTGGTCCAGGTCCTCAGGTCCAGGACCAGCTGGACCTCAGGTCCATGTCCAGCTGGTCCTCAGGTCCAGGTGGTCCAAGACCTCGGGACTATGTCCAGCTGGACCTAAGATGCAAGTCCACCTTGACCGACATAGACCTTAGGACCAGCTGGTCCAGGACCTCAGGTCCAGGTCCAGCTGGACCTAAGTTCCAGGTCCACCTGGACACTCATGTCCAGGTGACCGAGGTCCTCAGGTCCAGGACCAGATGGACCTCAGGCCCAGGTCCATCTGGACCTCTGGTCCAGGTGGTCCCGGACCTCAGGTCCAGGTCCAACTGCATCTCATGTCCAGGTAGTCCAGGACCTCAGGTCCAGGTCCAGCTGGACATCAGGTCCAGGTGGTCCAGGACCTATGTCCAGGTCCAGCTGGACCTCAAGTCCAGGTCAAGCTGGACCTCAGGTCCAGGTGGTCCAGGACCACAGAGCCAGGTCCAGCTGGACCTCAAGTCCATGTCAAGCTGGACCTCAGGTCCAGGTGGTCCAGGAACTCAGGGCCAGGACAAGCTGGACCTGGACTCCAGCAGGATCAGGTCCAGGACCAGCTGGACCTCAGGTCCAGGTGGTCCAGGACCTCAAGTCCAGGTCCAGCTGGACCTCAAGTCCAGGTTGTCCAGGACCTCAGGACCAGGACAAGCTGGACCTGGACTCCAGCAGGATCAGGTCCAGGACCAGCTGGACCTCAGGTCCAGGTGGTCCAGGACCTCAAGTCCAGGTCCAGCTGGACCTCAGGTCCAGGTGGTCCAGGACCTCAGGTCCAGGTCAAGCTGTACCTCAGGTCCAGGTGGTGCAGGAACTCAGGGCCAGGTCCAGCTGCACCTGGACTCCAGCAGGATCTCAGGTCCAGGTCCAGCGGACCTCAGGTCCAGGTGGTCCAGGTCCTCAGGTCCAGGACCAGCTGGACCTCAGGTCCAGGTCCATCTGGACCTCAGGTCCAGGTGGTCCAGGACCTCAGGGCTATGTCCAGCTGGACCTAAGATGCAAGTCCACCTTGACCGACATAGACCTTAGGACCAGCTGGTCCAGGACCTCAGGTCCAGGTCCAGCTGGACCTCAGTTCCAGGTCCACTTGGAAACTCATGTCCAGGTGATCGAGGTCCTCAGGTCCAGGAACAGATGGACCTCAGGCCCAGGTCCAGCTGGACCTCTGGTCCAGGTGGTCCCGGACCTCAGGTCCAGGTCCAACTGCATCTCATGACCAGGTAGTCCAGGACCTCAGGTCCAGGTCCAGCTGGACATCAGGTCCAGGTGGTCCAGGACCTCATGTCCAGGTAAAGCTGGACCTCAAGTCCATGTCAAGCTGGACCTCAGGTCCAGGTGGTCCAGGACCACAGAGCCAGGTCCAGCTGGACCTCAAGTCCAGGTCAAGCAGGACTTCAGGTCCAGGTGGTCCAGGACCTCAGGGCCAGGGCCAGTTGGACATGGACTCCACAGGACCTCAGGTCTAGGTCCAGCAGACCTCAGGTCCAGGTGGTCCAGGACCTCAGGTCCTGGTCCTGCTGGACCTCAGGTCCAGGTGGTCCAGGTCCTCAGGTCCAGGACCAGCTGGACCTCAGGTCCTTGTCCAGCTGGACTATAGGTCCAGGTGGTCCATTACCTCAGGTCTAGGTCCAGCTGGACCTCAAGTCCAGGTCCAGCTGGACCTCAGGTGCAGGTGGTCCAGGACCTCAGCTCCAGGTCCAGCTGGACCTCAGGTCCAGGTCCAGCTGGACCTCAGGTGCAGATGGTCCAGGACCTCAGGTCCAGGTACAGGTGGACCTCAAGTCCAGGTCAAGCTGTACCTCAGGTCCAGGTGGTCCAGGACCTCAGGGCTATGTCCAGCTGGACCTAAGATGCAAGTCCACCTTGACCGACATAGACCTTAGGACCAGCTGGTCCAGGACCTCAGGTCCAGGTCCAGCTGGACCTCAGTTCCAGGTCCACTTGGAAACTCATGTCCAGGTGATCGAGGTCCTCAGGTCCAGGAACAGATGGACCTCAGGCCCAGGTCCAGCTGGACCTCTGGTCCAGGTGGTCCCGGACCTCAGGTCCAGGTCCAACTGCATCTCATGTCCAGGTAGTCCAGGACCTCAGGTCCAGGTCCAGCTGGACCTCAGGTCCAGGTCCAGCTGGCCCTCAGGTGCAGGTGGTCCAGGACCACAGTTCCAAGTCCAGCTGGACCTCAGGTCCAGGTGGTGCAGGACCTCAGGTCCAGGTCCAGCTGGACTTCCGGTCCAGGTCCAGTTGGACCTCAGGTCCAGGTCCAGCAGGACCTCAGGTCCAGGTCCAACTGGACCTCAGGTCCAGGTCCAGCTGGCCCTCAGGTCCAGGTCCAGCAGGACCTCAGGTCCAGGTCCAGCTGGACCTCAGGTCCAGGTCCAGCTGGACATCAGGTCCAGGTACAGCTGGACCTCAGATCCAAGTGGTCCTGGACCTCAGGTCCAGGTCCAGCTGGTCCTCACGTCCAGGTGGTCCAGGACCTCAGGTCCAGTTCCAGCTGGACCTCACGTCCAGGTGGTACAGGACCTCAGGTCCAGGTCCAGCTGGACCTCAGGCTCCAGGTGGTCCAGGACCTCAGGTCCAGGTCCAGCTGGACCTCAGGTCCAGGTGGTCCAGGACCTCAGGTCCAGGTCCAGCTGGACCTCAGGTCCAGGTGGTCCAGGACCTCAGGTCCAGGTCCAGCTAGACCTGGATTCCAGCAGGACCTCAGGTCCAGGTCCAGTTGGACCTCAGGTCCAGATCCAGCTGGATCTCAGGTCCAGATCCAGCTGGAACTCAGGTCCAGGTCCAGCTGGACCTCATTTCAGGTCCTCAGGTCCAGGTCCAGTTCGACCTCAGGTCCAGGTCCAGCTGGATCTCAGGTGCAGGGGGTCCAGGACCACAATTCCAAGTCCAGCTGGACCTCAGGTCCAGGTGATGCAAGACCTCAGGTCCAGGTCCAGCTGGAATTGATCCAGCTGGACCTCAGGTCCAGGTGGTCCAGGACCTCAGGTCCAGGTGGTCCAGGACCTCAAGTCCAGGAGCAGCTGGACCTCATGTCCAGGTCTTCAGGTCCAGGTCAGCTGGACCTCACGTCCAGGTGGTCCAAAACCTCAGGTCCACGTGCAGCTGGACGTCAGGTCCTGGTCCAGCTGACCTCATGTCCAGGTCCAGCCTGACCTCAGTTCCAGGTGGTCCAGGACCTCAGGTCCAGGTCCAGCTGGACCTGGACTCCAGCAGGACCTCAGTTCAAGGTCCAGCTGGACGTCAGATCCAAGTGGTCCAGGACCTCAGGTCCAGGTCCAGCTGGACCTCCGGTCCAGGTGATCCAGGACCTCAGGTCCAGGTCCAGCTGGACCTCAAGTCCAGGTCAAGCTGGACCTCAGGTCCAGGTGGTCCAGGACCTCAGGGCCAGGTCCAGCTGGACCTCAATTCCAGGTCAAGCTGGACTCTCAGGTTCAGGTGGTCGAGGTCCTCAGGTCCAGGTCCAGCTGGACCTCAGGTCCAGGTGGTCCAGGACCTCAGGTCCAAGTCCAGCTGGACCTCAGGTCCAGGTGGTTCAGGACCTCAGGTCCAGGTGGTCCAGGACCTCAGGGCCAGGACAAGCTGGACCTGGACTCCAGAAGGATCAGGTCCAGGACCAGCTGGGCCTCAGGTCCAGGTGGTCCTGGACCTCAGGGCCAGGACAAGCTGGACCTGGACTCCAGCAGGATCAGGTCCAGGTCCAGCTGGACCTCAGGTCCAGGTGGTCCAGGACCTCAGGTCCTGGTCCAGCTGGACCTCAAGTCCAGGTCAAGCTGTACCTCAGGTCCAGGTGGTCCAGGACCTCAGTTCCAGGTCCAGCTGGACCTCAAGTCCAGGTCAAGCTGTACCTCAGGTCCAGGTGGTGCAGGACTTCAGGGCCAGGTCCAGCTGCACCTGGACTCCAGCAGGACCTCAGGTCCAGGTCCAGCGGACCTCAGGTCCAGGTGGTCCAGGACCTTAGGTACATGTCCAGCTGGACCTAAGGTCCAGGTCTACCTGGACCGACCTAGACCCTAGGTCCAGCTGGCCCAGGACCTCACTCCTGGTCCAGCTGGACCTCAGGTCCAGGTCCACCTGGACTCTCAGGTTCAGGTGGTCGAGGTCCTCAGGTCCAGGTCCTGCTGGACCTCAGGTCCAGGTGGTCCAGGACCTCAGGTCCAAGTCCAGCTGGACCTCATGTCCAGGTTGTTCAGGACCTCAGGTCCAGGTCCAGCTGGACCTCAGGTCCAGGTGGTCCATTACCTCGGGTCCAGGTCCAGCTGGACCTCAGGTCCAGGTCCAGCTGGACCTCAGGTGCAGGTGGTCCAGGACCTCAGCTCCAGGTCCAGCTGGACCTGGACTCCAGCAGGACCTCATGTCCAGGTCCAGCTGGACCTCAGATCGAAGTGGTCCTGGACCTCAGGTCCAGGTCCAGCTGGTCCTCAGGTCCATGTGGTTCAGGACCTCAGGTCCAGGTCCAGCTGGACCTCAGGTCCATGTGGTTCAGGACCTCAGTTCCAGGTACAGCTGGACCTCAGGTCCAGGTGGTCCAGGATATCAAGTCCAGGTCCAGCTGTACCTCATGTCCAGGTGGTCCAGGCCCTCAGGTCCTTGTCCAGGACTTCAGGCTAGGGCCATGTAAGGACCTCAGGTCTAGGTTCAGGACATCAGCTCCTTGTCCAGGAATGAACTAGATTCAAACAGAAATGAGAAAGAAACAAGGGAATATGTAATGTCAATGGTGGCATATCCTCTTTGTAAAAGGACACCTTCATGTCCTTAACTGTAGCTAGATATGAGATGGGATAGAATCTTCTTTTTCAACTTCGATTAGACATAACATTGTGAAGATCAATGTGACTGTGCAGGTTGAAAACGTATAAGTTTCATGGTGAAATTGCGCCCGACACTGCATTTTGGTTTTGAAACGTGTCTGCCTAAGATGTGTCAAGAACAGGACGTTGTGATTTCTAGGAGAGTGACAACTCATTTTCACTGAAATAGCATCTTCAAAAAGTGTTCTGATAAGAAATGATTTCTCCTGGGTAGGCAACGAGTAAGATCCTCTTTCGTCTGTCGCTACTAACTCAAATTGGTAGAGAGCATAGATTTATCAAAGCCAAACTCTGTTTCCGAATGATGTGTACTTCAGTCCACAAGTACAGTTAGTGCTAAATGCTGGGTTAAGGTACGGGTTCAACTTGTTGCTTGTGTTCGCGTTAGCGCATTAGGGTTATTGTTAACATTCGGGTTTGTGTCATGATTAGGACGATTGGTTTAGCTTTAGGATTACGTTCATACTTTGCATCAGGGTTAAGGTTAGCATTAGGTTCAGGAATAGATTAAGGGTAGTGTCGGTATTAAGGTTAGCGTTTGCGTTACTACCAGTGTTACATTTAGCATTTGGATTAAGTTTAGCTTTACCCTTTTCCTTTGGGTTAAAGTTAGCTTTTGTGTTTGTTTGTGATTAATTATCCATGCAATATTAACGTGCTGTCACTTATATGAAACGCATTCTTTTTACCATGAAAAGAGCCGTGTCTCTTATGTCTGTCTATGGAGAAGCACATATAAAATCGATATTTTCTTGTGGTGAGACGACGTCTCATTTGCAAACCATGAGCACGAAAACATCATTGTACACTTAAGTATTGCATTGTCATCTCTTTCTTCTCTGAAATGAGGCAGGGTTTCTTTCGATTTTAGTACGTTAAAGGAATCGAACAGAACATTGAGAACATGTCAGAGAAACTCATCCCTTTCAAGAAATAAAAGAAACAGATCTACGATTGTAGTTCTCAATGGAAAGTTAATGTGTTTGTGGCAATGTGAACCTCATTGCCTGTAATGATACCGCATGCCATCCACGCACAGTGTTTTCAGCAGAGTGTTCAAATAGAAACGATGTTCTGCAGAACTTGTGTTTTGTAGGTAAGAATGAACTAGATTCACACAGAAACGAGAAAGAAACAAGGGACTGTGTATTATCAATGGTGGCATTGGTAAAAGGACGTCTTCACATCAACTGTAGCTAGATATGCGATGGGATAGAATATATGTTTCCAACTTGGATTGCACGTAGAAATGTGAAAGTCAATGTGACCGTGCAGGTTGAAACTGGTAAGTGTCTTGCTGAAATGGAGCCCGACACTACTTTATATTTAGAAACGTGTTCCTTTAAGATGTTCCTAAAACAGGACGTTGTGATGTCTAGGAGAGTGAGTCCACGACCTGAAGTCCAGGTCCAGGACCTCAGGTCCAGGTCCAGGACTCATGTCGACATCCAGGACCAGGACATCAGGTCCAGTTCCAGGAACTCAGGTCCAGGTACAGTTCCAGGACTTTTTGTCCAGTTCCAGGACTTCAGTTCTAGGTCCTCAGGTCCATGTCTAGCTCTAGGACTTCAGGTCTGGCTCCAGGAACTCAGGTCCAGGTCAAGGTCCAGTACTTTAGATTCAGGTCCAGAAACTAAGGCACAGGTCCAGGTCCCGGACCACAGGTCCAGGATCAGGACCTCAGGGATAGGTCCTCAGATAAGGTCCAGGACCTCAATCCAGACCAGGACCAGGATCTCAGATCCAGGCCCAGGACCTCAGGTCAATGTGCAGGACCTCAGGTTAGGGCCAGGTAAGGACCCTCAGGTCCAGGTGGTCGAGGACGTCAGGTCCAGGTGGTCGAGGACTTCAGTTCAGGTGGTCCAGGACCTCAAGTCCAGGTCCAGCTGGACCTCAGGTCCAGTTGGTCCAGGACCTCAGGTCCAGGTCCAGCTGGACCTCAAGTCCAGGTCAAGCTGTACCTCAGGTCCAGGTGGTGCAGGAACTCAGGGCCAGGTACAGCTGCACCTGGACTCCAGCAGGATCTCAGGTCCAGGTCCAGCGGACCTCAGGTCCAGGTGGTCCAGGTCCTCAGGTCCAGGACCAGCTGGACCTCAGGTCCATGTCCAGCTGGTCCTCAGGTCCAGGTGGTCCAAGACCTCGGGACTATGTCCAGCTGGACCTAAGATGCAAGTCCACCTTGACCGACATAGACCTTAGGACCAGCTGGTCCAGGACCTCAGGTCCAGGTCCAGCTGGACCTAAGTTCCAGGTCCACCTGGACACTCATGTCCAGGTGACCGAGGTCCTCAGGTCCAGGACCAGATGGACCTCAGGCCCAGGTCCATCTGGACCTCTGGTCCAGGTGGTCCCGGACCTCAGGTCCAGGTCCAACTGCATCTCATGTCCAGGTAGTCCAGGACCTCAGGTCCAGGTCCAGCTGGACATCAGGTCCAGGTGGTCCAGGACCTCATGTCCAGGTCCAGCTGGACCTCAATTCCAGGTCAAGCTGGACCTCAGGTCCAGGTGGTCCAGGACCACAGAGCCAGGTCCAGCTGGACCTCAAGTCCATGTCAAGCTGGACCTCAGGTCCAGGTGGTCCAGGACCTCAGGGCCAGGAGAAGCTGGACCTGGACTCCAGCAGGATCAGGTCCAGGACCAGCTGGACCTCAGGTCCAGGTGGTCCAGGACCTCAAGTCCAGGTCCAGCTGGACCTCAAGTCCAGGTTGTCCAGGACCTCAGGGCCAGGACAAGCTGGACCTGGACTCCAGCAGGATCAGGTCCAGGACCAGCTGGACCTCAGGTCCAGGTGGTCCAGGACCTCAAGTCCAGGTCCAGCTGGACCTCAGGTCCAGGTGGTCCAGGACCTCAGGTCCAGGTCCAGCTGGACCTCAAGTCCAGTCCAGCTGTACCTCAGGTCCAGGTGGTGCAGGAACTCAGGGCCAGGTCCAGCTGCACCTGGACTCCAGCAGGATCTCAGGTCCAGGTCCAGCGGACCTCAGGTCCAGGTGGTCCAGGTCCTCAGGTCCAGGACCAGCTGGACCTCAGGTCCAGGTCCATCTGGACCTCAGGTCCAGGTGGTCCAGGACCTCAGGGCTATGTCCAGCTGGACCTAAGATGCAAGTCCACCTTGACCGACATAGACCTTAGGACCAGCTGGTCCAGGACCTCAGGTCCAGGTCCAGCTGGACCTCAGTTCCAGGTCCACTTGGAAACTCATGTCCAGGTGATCGAGGTCCTCAGGTCCAGGAACAGATGGACCTCAGGCCCAGGTCCAGCTGGACCTCTGGTCCAGGTGGTCCCCGGACCTCAGGTCCAGGTCCAACTGCATCTCATGTCCAGGTAGTCCAGGACCTCAGGTCCAGGTCCAGCTGGAATCAGGTCCAGGTGGTCCAGGACCTCATGTCCAGGTCCAGCTGGACCTCAAGTCCATGTCCGAGCTGGACCTCAGGTCCAGGTGGTCCAGGACCACAGAGCCAGGTCCAGCTGGACCTCAAGTCCAGGTCAAGCAGGACTTCAGGTCCAGGTGGTCCAGGACCTCAGGGCCAGGGCCAGTTGGACATGGACTCCACAGGACCTCAGGTCTAGGTCCAGCAGACCTCAGGTCCAGGTGGTCCAGGACCTCAGGTCCTGGTCCTGCTGGACCTCAGGTCCAGGTGGTCCAGGTCCTCAGGTCCAGGACCAGCTGGACCTCAGGTCCTTGTCCAGCTGGACTTCAGGTCCAGGTGGTCCATTACCTCAGGTCTAGGTCCAGCTGGACCTCGAAGTCCAGGTCCAGCTGGACCTCAGGTGCAGGTGGTCCAGGACCTCAGCTCCAGGTCCAGCTGGACCTCAGGTCCAGGTCCAGGTGGACCTCAGGTGCAGATGGTCCAGGACCTCAGGTCCAGGTCCAGCTGGACCTGATTTCCAGGTCCTACTGGACATCAGGTCCAGGTCTAGCTGGACATCATATCCAGGTTGTCCAGGACCTCAGGTCCAGTTCCAGCTGGACCTCACGTCCAGGTTGTCCAGGACCTCAGGTCCAGTTCCAGCTGGACCTCAGGTCCAGGTGGTCCAGGACCTCAGGACCAGGTCCAGCTAGACCTGGATTCCAGCAGGACCTCAGGTCCAGGTCCAGCAGGACCTCAGTTCCAGGTCAGGTTGGACCTCAGGTCCAAGTGGTCCAGGACCTCAGGTCCAGGTCCAGCTGCACCTCATGTCCAGGTCTTCAGGTCAAGGTCCAGCTGGACCTCACGTCCAGGTGGTCCAAAACCTCAGGTCCACATGCAGCTGGACGTCAGGTCCTGGTCCAGCTGACCTGAGGTCCAGGTCCAGCCTGACCTCAGTTCCACGTGGTCCAGGACCTCAGGTCCAGGTCCAGCTGGACCTGGACTCCAGCAGGACCTCAGGTCAAGGTCCAGCTGGACGTCAGATCCAAGTTGTCCAGGACCTCAGGTCCAGGTCCAGCTGGACCTCAGGTCCAGGTGATCCAGGAAATCAGTTCCAGGTCCAGCTGGACCTCAGGTCCAGGTTGTTCAGGACCTCAGGTCCAGGTCCAGCTGGACATGGACTCCAGCAGGACCTCAGGTCTAGGTCCAGCGGACCTCAGGTCCAGGTGGTCCAGGACCTGAGGTACATGTCCAGCTGGAAGTAAGGTCCAGGTCTACCTGGACCGACCTAGACCCTAGGTCCAGCTGGCCCAGGACTTCACTCCAGGTCCAGCTGGACCTCAGGTCCAGGTCCAGCTGGACCTCAGGTGCAGGTGGTCCAGGACCTCAGCTCCAGATCCAGCTGGATCTCAGGTCCAGGTGGTCCATTACCTCGGGTCCATGTCCAGCTGGACCTCATGTCCAGGTCCAGCTGGACCTCATGTCCAGGTCCAGCTGGACCTCAGGTGCAGGTGGTCCAGGACCTCAGCTCCACGTCCAGCTGGACCTCAGGTCCTTGTCCAGCTGGACTTCAGGTCCAGGTGGTCCATTACCTCAGGTCCCGGTCCAGCTGGACCTCAAGTCCAGGTCAAGCTGGACCTCAGGTCCAGGTGGTCCAGGACCTCAGGGCCAGGACAATCTGGACCTGGACTCCAGCAAGATCAGGTCCAGGACCAGCTGGACCTCAGGTCCAGGTGGTCCAGGACCTCAAGTCCAGGTCCAGCTGGACCTCAAGTCCAGGTGGTCCAGGACCTCAGGGCCAGGACAAGCTGGACCTGGACTCCAGCAGGATCAGGTCCAGGACCAGCTGGACCTCAGGTCCAGGTGGTCCAGGACCTCAAGTCCAGGTCCAGCTGGACCTCAGGTCCAGTTGGTCCAGGACCTCAGGTCCAGGTCCAGCTGGACCTCAGGTCCAGGTGATCCAGGAACTTCAGTTCCAGGTCCAGCTGGACCTCAGGTCCAGGTTGTTCAGGACCTCAGGTCCAGGTCCAGCTGGACATGGACTCCAGCAGGACCTCAGGTCTAGGTCCAGCGGACCTCAGGTCCAGGTGGTCCAGGACCTGAGGTACATGTCCAGCTGGAAGTAAGGTCCAGGTCTACCTGGACCGACCTAGACCCTAGGTCCAGCTGGCCCAGGACTTCACTCCAGGTCCAGCTGGACCTCCAGGTCCAGGTCCAGCTGGACCTCAGGTGCAGGTGGTCCAGGACCTCAGCTCCAGATCCAGCTGGATCTCAGGTCCAGGTGGTCCATTACCTCGGGTCCATGTCCAGCTGGACCTCATGTCCAGGTCCAGCTGGACCTCATGTCCAGGTCCAGCTGGACCTCAGGTGCAGGTGGTCCAGGACCTCAGCTCCACGTCCAACTGGACCTCAGGTCCTTGTCCAGCTGGACTTCAGGTCCAGGTGGTCCATTACCTCAGGTCCCGGTCCAGCTGGACCCTCAAATCCAGGGGCAAAGCTGGACCTCAGGTCCAGGTGGTCCAGGACCTCAGGGCCAGGACAATCTGGACCTGGACTCCAGCAAGATCAGGTCCAGGACCAGCTGGACCTCAGGTCCAGGTGGTCCAGGACCTCAAGTCCAGGTCCAGCTGGACCTCAAGTCCAGGTGGTCCAGGACCTCAGGGCCAGGACAAGCTGGACCTGGACTCCAGCAGGATCAGGTCCAGGACCAGCTGGACCTCAGGTCCAGGTGGTCCAGGACCTCAAGTCCAGGTCCAGCTGGACCTCAGGTCCAGTTGGTCCAGGACCTCAGGTCCAAGTCCAGCTGGACCTCAAGTCCAGGTCAAGCTGTACCTCGGGTCCAGGTGGTGCAGGAACTCAGGGCCAGGTACAGCTGCACCTGGACTCCAGCAGGATCTCAGGTCCAGGTCCAGCGGACCTCAGGGTCCAGGTGGTCCAGGTCCTCAGGTCCAGGACCAGCTGGACCTCAGGTCCATGTCCAGCTGGTCCTCAGGTCCAGGTGGTCCAAGACCTCGGGACTATGTCCAGCTGGACCTAAGATGCAAGTCCACCTGACCGACATAGACCTTAGGACCAGCTGGTCCAGGACCTCAGGTCCAGGTCCAGCTGGACCTAAGTTCCAGGTCCACCTGGACACTCATGTCCAGGTGACCGAGGTCCTCAGGTCCAGGACCAGATGGACCTCAGGCCCAGGTCCATCTGGACCTCTGGTCCAGGTGGTCCCGGACCTCAGGTCCAGGTCCAACTGCATCTCATGTCCAGGTAGTCCAGGACCTCAGGTCCAGGTCCAGCTGGACATCAGGTCCAGGTGGTCCAGGACCTATGTCCAGGTCCAGCTGGACCTCAAGTCCAGGTCAAGCTGGACCTCAGGTCCAGGTGGTCCAGGACCACAGAGCCAGGTCCAGCTGGACCTCAAGTCCATGTCAAGCTGGACCTCAGGTCCAGGTGGTCCAGGAACTCAGGGCCAGGACAAGCTGGACCTGGACTCCAGCAGGATCAGGTCCAGGACCAGCTGGACCTCAGGTCCAGGTGGTCCAGGACCTCAAGTCCAGGTCCAGCTGGACCTCAAGTCCAGGTTGTCCAGGACCTCAGGGCCAGGACAAGCTGGACCTGGACTCCAGCAGGATCAGGTCCAGGACCAGCTGGACCTCAGGTCCAGGTGGTCCAGGACCTCAAGTCCAGGTCCAGCTGGACCTCAGGTCCAGGTGGTCCAGGACCTCAGGTCCAGGTCCAGCTGGACCTCAAGTCCAGGTCAAGCTGTACCTCAGGTCCAGGTGGTGCAGGAACTCAGGGCCAGGTCCAGCTGCACCTGGACTCCAGCAGGATCTCAGGTCCAGGTCCAGCGGACCTCAGGTCCAGGTGGTCCAGGTCCTCAGGTCCAGGACCAGCTGGACCTCAGGTCCAGGTCCATCTGGACCTCAGGTCCAGGTGGTCCAGGACCTCAGGGCTATGTCCAGCTGGACCTAAGATGCAAGTCCACCTTGACCGACATAGACCTTAGGACCAGCTGGTCCAGGACCTCAGGTCCAGGTCCAGCTGGACCTCAGTTCCAGGTCCACTTGGAAACTCATGTCCAGGTGATCGAGGTCCTCAGGTCCAGGAACAGATGGACCTCAGGCCCAGGTCCAGCTGGACCTCTGGTCCAGGTGGTCCCGGACCTCAGGTCCAGGTCCAACTGCATCTCATGTCCAGGTAGTCCAGGACCTCAGGTCCAGGTCCAGCTGGACATCAGGTCCAGGTGATCCAGGACCTCATGTCCAGGTAAAGCTGGACCTCAAGTCCATGTCAAGCTGGACCTCAGGTCCAGGTGGTCCAGGACCACAGAGCCAGGGTCCAGCTGGACCTCAAGTCCAGGTCAAGCAGGACTTCAGGTCCAGGTGGTCCAGGACCTCAGGGCCAGGGCCAGTTGGACATGGACTCCACAGGACCTCAGGTCTAGGTCCAGCAGACCTCAGGTCCAGGGTGGTCCAGGACCTCAGGTCCTGGTCCTGCTGGACCTCAGGTCCAGGTGGTCCAGGTCCTCAGGTCCAGGACCAGCTGGACCTCAGGTCCTTGTCCAGCTGGACTATAGGTCCAGGTGGTCCATTACCTCAGGTCTAGGTCCAGCTGGACCTCAAGTCCAGGTCCAGCTGGACCTCAGGTGCAGGTGGTCCAGGACCTCAGCTCCAGGTCCAGCTGGACCTCAGGTCCAGGTCCAGCTGGACCTCAGGTGCAGATGGTCCAGGACCTCAGGTCCAGGTACAGGTGGACCTCAAGTCCAGGTCAAGCTGTACTTCAGGTCCAGGTGGTCCAGGACCTCAGGGCTATGTCCAGCTGGACCTAAGATGCAAGTCCACCTTGACCGACATAGACCTTAGGACCAGCTGGTCCAGGACCTCAGGTCCAGGTCCAGCTGGACCTCAGTTCCAGGTCCACCTGGACACTCATGTCCAGGTGATCGAGGTCCTCAGGTCCAGGACCAGATGGCCCTCAGGCCCAGGTCCAGCTGGACCACTGGTCCAGGTGGTCCCGGACCTCAGGTCCAGGTCCAACTGCATCTCATGTCCAGGTAGTCCAGGACCTCAGGTCCAGGTCCAGCTGGACCTCAGGTCCAGGTCCAGCTGGCCCTCAGGTGCAGGTGGTCCAGGACCACAGTTCCAAGTCCAGCTGGACCTCAGGTCCAGGTGGTGCAGGACCTCAGGTCCAGGTCCAGCTGGACTTCGGTCCAGGTCCAGTTGGACCTCAGGTCCAGGTCCAGCAGGACCTCAGGTCCAGGTCCAGCTGGCCCTCAGGTCCAGGTCCAGCAGGACCTCAGGTCCAGGTCCAGCTGGACCTCAGGTCCAGGTCCAGCTGGACATCAGGTCCAGGTACAGCTGGACCTCAGATCCAAGTGGTCCTGGACCTCAGGTCCAGGTCCAGCTGGTCCTCACGTCCAGGTGGTCCAGGACCTCAGGTCCAGTTCCAGCTGGACCTCACGTCCAGGTGGTACAGGACCTCAGGTCCAGGTCCAGCTGGACCTCAGGTCCAGGTGGTCCAGGACCTCAGGTCCAGGTCCAGCTGGACCTCAGGTCCAGGTGGTCCAGGACCTCAGGTCCAGGTCCAGCTGGACCTCAGGTCCAGGTGGTCCAGGACCTCAGGTCCAGGTCCAGCTAGACCTGGATTCCAGCAGGACCTCAGGTCCAGGTCCAGTTGGACCTCAGGTCCAGATCCAGCTGGATCTCAGGTCCAGATCCAGCTGGAACTCAGGTCCAGGTCCAGCTGGACCTCATTTCAGGGCCTCAGGTCCAGGTCCAGATCGACCTCAGGTCCAGGTCCAGCTGGATCTCAGGTGCAGGGGGTCCAGGACCACAATTCCAAGTCCAGCTGGACCTCAGGTCCAGGTGATGCAAGACCTCAGGTCCAGGTCCAGCTGGAATTGATCCAGCTGGACCTCAGGTCCAGGTGGTCCAGGACCTCAGGTCCAGGTGGTCCAGGACCTCAAGTCCAGGAGCAGCTGGACCTCATGTCCAGGTCTTCAGGTCCAGGTCAGCTGGACCTCACGTCCAGGTGGTCCAAAACCTCAGGTCCACGTGCAGCTGGACGTCAGGTCCTGGTCCAGCTGACCTCATGTCCAGGTCCAGCCTGACCTCAGTTCCAGGTGGTCCAGGACCTCAGGTCCAGGTCCAGCTGGACCTGGACTCCAGCAGGACCTCAGTTCAAGGTCCAGCTGGACGTCAGATCCAAGTGGTCCAGGACCTCAGGTCCAGGTCCAGCTGGACCTCCGGTCCAGGTGATCCAGGACCTCAGGTCCAGGTCCAGCTGGACCTCAAGTCCAGGTCAAGCTGGACCTCAGGTCCAGGTGGTCCAGGACCTCAGGGCCAGGTCCAGCTGGACCTCAATTCCAGGTCAAGCTGGACTCTCAGGTTCAGGTGGTCGAGGTCCTCAGGTCCAGGTCCAGCTGGACCTCAGGTCCAGGTGGTCCAGGACCTCAGGTCCAAGTCCAGCTGGACCTCAGGTCCAGGTTGTTCAGGACCTCAGGTCCAGGTGGTCCAGGACCTCAGGGCCAGGACAAGCTGGACCTGGACTCCAGAAGGATCAGGTCCAGGACCAGCTGGGCCTCAGGTCCAGGTGGTCCTGGACCTCAGGGCCAGGACAAGCTGGACCTGGACTCCAGCAGGATCGGTCCAGGTCCAGCTGGACCTCAGGTCCAGGTGGTCCAGGACCTCAGGTCCTGGTCCAGCTGGACCTCAAGTCCAGGTCAAGCTGTACCTCAGGTCCAGGTGGTCCAGGACCTCAGTTCCAGGTCCAGCTGGACCTCAAGTCCAGGTCAAGCTGTACCTCAGGTCCAGGTGGTGCAGGACTTCAGGGCCAGGTCCAGCTGCACCTGGACTCCAGCAGGACCTCAGGTCCAGGTCCAGCGGACCTCAGGTCCAGGTGGTCCAGGTCCTCAGGTCCAGGACCAGCTGGACCTCAGGTCCAGGTGGTCCAGGACCTTAGGTACATGTCCAGCTGGACCTAAGGTCCAGGTCTACCTGGACCGACCTAGACCCTAGGTCCAGCTGGCCCAGGACCTCACTCCTGGTCCAGCTGGACCTCAGGTCCAGGTCCACCTGGACTCTCAGGTTCAGGTGGTCGAGGTCCTCAGGTCCAGGTCCTGCTGGACCTCAGGTCCAGGTGGTCCAGGACCTCAGGTCCAAGTCCAGCTGGACCTCATGTCCAGGTTGTTCAGGACCTCAGGTCCAGGTCCAGCTGGACCTCAGGTCCAGGTGGTCCATTACCTCGGGTCCAAGTCCAGCTGGTGGTCCAGGACCTCAGCTCCAGGTCCAGCTGGACCTCAGGTCCTTGTCCAGCTGGACTTCAGGTCCAGGTGGTCCATTACCTCAGGTCCAGGTCCAGCTGGAACTCAAGTCCAGGTCAAGCTGGACCTCAGGTCCAGGTGGTCCAGGACCTCAGGGCCAGGACAAGCTGGTCCTGGATTCCAGCAGGATCAGGTCCAGGACCAGCTGGACCTCAGGTCCAGGTGGTCCAGGATCTCAAGTCCAGGTCCAGCTGGACCTCAAGTCCAGGTGGTCCAGGACCTCAGGGCCAGGACAAGCTGGACCTGGACTCCAGCAGGAGTCATGTCCAAGACCACGCTGGACCTCAGGTCCAGGTGGTCCAGGACCTCAAGTCCAGGTCCAGCTTGACCTCACGTCCAGGTGGTCCAGGACCTCAGGTCCAGGTCCAGCTGGACCTCAAGTCCAGGTCAAGCTGTACCTCAGGTCCAGGTGGTGCAGGAACTCAGGGCCAGGTCCAGCTGCACCTGGACTCCATCAGGATCTCAGGTCCAGTTCCAGCGGACCTCAGGTCCAGGTGGTCCAGGTCCTCAGGTCCAGGACCAGCTGGACCTCACGTCCAGGTCCAGCTGGACCTCAGGTCCAGGTGGTCCAGGACCTCAGGGCTATGTCCAGTTGGACCTAAGATGTAAGTCCACCTTGACCGACATAGACCTTAGGACCAGCTGGTCCAGGACCTCAGGTCCAGGTCCAGCTGGACCTCAGTTCCAGGTCCACCTGGACACTCATGTCCAGGTGATCGAGGTCCTCAGGTCCAGGACCAGATGGACCTCAGGCCCAGGTCCAGCTGGACCTCTGGTCCAGGTGGTCCCGGGACCTCAGGTCCAGGTCCAGCTGCATCTCATATCCAGGTAGTCCAGGACCTCAGGTCCAGGTCCAGCTGGACCTCAGGTCCAGGTCCAGCTGGCCCTCAGGTGCAGGTGGTCCAGGACCACAGTTCCAAGTCCAGCTGGACCTCATGTCCAGGTGGTGCAGGACCCTCAGGTCCAGGTCCAGCTGGACCTCCGGTCCAGGTCCAGTTGGACCTCAGGTCCAGGTGGTCCAGGACCTCAGGTCCAGGTCCAGCTGGACCTCAAGTCCAGGTCCAGCTGGCCATCAGGTCCAGGACAAGCAGGACCTCAGGTCCAGGTCCAGCTGGACCTCAGGTCCAGGTCCAGCTGGACATCAGGTCCAGGTACAGCTGGACATCACGTCCAGGTGGTCCAGGACCTCAGGTCCAGTTCCAGCTGGACCTCACGTCCAAGCGGTCCAGGACCTCAGGTCCAGGTCCAGCTGTACCTCAGGTCCAGGCGGTCCAGGACCTCAGGTCCAGGTCCAGCTGGACCTCAGGTCCAGGCGGTCCAGGACCTCAGGTCCAGGTCCAGCTGGACCTCAGGTCCAGGCGGTCCAGGACCTCAGGTCCAGGTCCAGCTGGACCTCAGGTCCAGGTGGTCCAGGACCTCAGGTCCAGGTCCAGCTAGACCTGGATTCCAGCAGGACCTCAGGTCCTGGACCAGTTGGACCTCTGGTCCAGATCCAGGTGGACCTCAGGTCCAGATCCAGCAGGACCTCAGGTCCAGGTCCAGCTGGACCTCATTTCAGGTCCTCAGGTCCAGGTCCAGCTGGACCTCACCTCCAGGTTGTCCAAAACCTCATGTCCAGGTCCAGCTGGACCTGGACTCCAGCAGGACCTCAGGTCCAGGTCCAGCTGGACCTCAGGTGCAGGTGGTCCAGGACCACAGTTCCAAGTCCAGCTGGACCTCAGGTCCAGGTGGTGCAGGACCTCAGGTCCAGGTCCAGCTGGACCTCCGGTCCAGGTCCAGTTGGACCTCAGGTCCAGGTGGTCCAGGACCTCAGGTCCAGGTCCAGCTGGACCTCAGGTCCAGGTCCAGCTGGACCTCAGGTCCAGGTCCAGCTGGCCCTCAGGTCCAGGTCCAGCAGGACCTCAGGTCCAGGTCCAGCTGGACCTCAGGTCCAGGTCCAGCTGGACATCAGGTCCAGGTACAGCTCGACATCATGTCCAGGTGGTCCAGGACCTCAGGTCCAGTTCCAGCTGGACCTCACGTCCAGGTGGTCCAGGACCTCAGGTCCAGGTCCAGCTGGACCTCAGGTCCATGCGGTCCAGGACCTCAGGTCCAGGTCCAGCTGGACCTCAGGTCCAGGCGGTCCAGGACCTCAGGTCCAGGTCCAGCTGGACCTCAGGTCCAGGTGGTCCAGGATCTCAGGTCCAGGTCCAGCTAGACCTGGATTCCAGCAGGACCTCAGGTCCAGGACCAGTTGGACCTCAGGTCCAGATCCAGGTGGACCTCAGGTCCAGATCCAGCTGGACCTCACGTCCAGGTCCAGCTGGACCTCATTTCAGGTCCTCAGGTCCAAGTCCAGCTGGACCTCACGTACAGGTGGTCCAAAACCTCGGGTCCAGGTCCAGCTGGACCTGGACTCCAGCAGGACCTCAGGTCCAGGTCCAGCTGGACCTCAGGTGCAGGTGGTCCAGGACCTCAGCTCCAGGTCCAGCTGGACCTCAGGTCCTTGTCCAGCTGGACTTCAGGTCCAGGTGGTCATTTACCTCAGGTCCAGGTCCAGCTGGAACTCAAGTCCAGGTCAAGCTGGACCTCAGGTCCAGGTGGTCCAGGACCTCAGGGCCAGGACAAGCTGGTCCTGGACTCCAGCAGGATCAGGTCCAGGACCAGCTGGACCTCAGGTCCAGGTGGTCCAGGATCTCAAGTCCAGGTCCAGCTGGACCTCAAGTCCAGGTGGTCCAGGACCTCAGGGCCAGGACAAGCTGGACCTGGACTCCAGCAGGATCAGGTCCAAGACCAGCTGGACCTCAGGTCCAGGTGGTCCAGGACCTCAAGTCCAGGTCCAGCTTGACCTCAGGTCCAGGTGGTCCAGGACCTCAGGTCCAGGTCCAGCTGGACCTCAAGTCCAGGTCAAGCTGTACCTCAGGTCCAGGTGGTGCAGGACCTCAGGGCCAGGTCCAGCTGCACCTGGACTCCATCAGGATCTCAGGTCCAGGTCCAGCGGACCTCAGGTCCAGGTGGTCCAGGTCCTCAGGTCCAGGACCAGCTGGACCTCACGTCCAGGTCCAGCTGGACCTCAGGTCCAGGTGGTCCAGGACCTCAGGGCTATGTCCAGTTGGACCCTAAGATGCAAGTCCACCTTGACCGACATAGACCTTAGGACCAGCTGGTCCAGGACCTCAGGTCCAGGTCCAGCTGGACCTCAGTTCCAGGTCCACCTGGACACTCATGTCCAGGTGATCGAGGTCCTCAGGTCCAGGACCAGATGGACCTCAGGCCCAGGTCCAGCTGGACCTCTGGTCCAGGTGGTCCCGGACCTCAGGTCCAGGTCCAACTGCATCTCATGTCCAGGTAGTCCAGGACCTCAGGTCCAGGTCCAGCTGGACCTCAGGTCCAGGTCCAGCTGGCCCTCAGGTGCAGGTGGTCCAGGACCACAGTTCCAAGTCCAGCTGGACCTCAGGTCCAGGTGGTGCAGGACCTCAGGTCCAGGTCCAGCTGGACCTCCGGTCCAGGTCCAGTTGGACCTCAGGTCCAGGTGGTCCAGGACCTCAGGTCCAGGTCCAGCTGGACCTCAAGTCCAGGTCCAGCTGGCCATCAGGTCCAGGTCCAGCAGGACCTCAGGTCCAGGTCCAGCTGGACCTCTGGTCCAGGTCCAGCTGGACATCAGGTCCAGGTACAGCTGGACATCATGTCCAGGTGGTCCAGGACCTCAGGTCCAGTTCCAGCTGGACCTCACGTCAGGCGGTCCAGGACCTCAGGTCCAGGTCCAGCTGGACCTCAGGTCCAGGCGGTCCAGGACCTCAGGTCCAGGTCCAGCTGGACCTCAGGTCCAGGCGGTCCAGGACCTCAGGTCCAGGTCCAGCTGGACCTCAGGTCCAGGCGGTCCAGGACCTCAGGTCCAGGTCCAGCTGGACCTCAGGTCCAGGTGGTCCAGGACCTCAGGTCCAGGTCCAGCTAGACCTGGATTCCAGCAGGACCTCAGGTCCTGGACCAGTTGGACCTCAGGTCCAGATCCAGGTGGACCTCAGGTCCAGATCCAGCTGGACCTCAGGTCCAGGTCCAGCTGGACCTCATTTCAGGTCCTCAGGTCCAGGTCCAGCTGGACCTCACCTCCAGGTGGTCCAAAACCTCAGGTCCAGGTCCAGCTGGACCTGGACTCCAGCAGGACCTCAGGTCCAGGACCAGCTGGACCTCAGGTGCAGGTGGTCCAGGACCACAGTTCCAAGTCCAGCTGGACCTCAGGTCCAGGTGGTGCAGGACCTCAGGTCCTGGTCCAGCTGGACCTCCGGTCCAGGTCCAGTTGGACCTCAGGTCCAGGTGGTCCAGGACCTCAGGTCCAGGTCCAGCTGGACCTCAGGTCCAGGTCCAGCTGGCCCTCAGGTCCAGGTCCAGCTGGCCCTCAGGTCCAGGTCCAGCAGGACCTCAGGTCCAGGTCCAGCTGGACCTCAGGTCCAGGTCCAGCTGGACATCAGGTCCAGGTACAGCTGGACATCATGTCCAGGTGGTCCAAGACCTCAGGTCCAGTTCCAGCTGGACCTCACGTCCAGGTGGTCCAGGACCTCAGGTCCAGGTCCAGCTGGACCTCAGGTCCAGGCGGTCCAGGACCTCAGGTCCAGGTCCAGCTGGACCTCAGGTCCAGGCGGTCCAGGACCTCAGGTCCAGGTCCAGCTGGACCTCAGGTCCAGGTGGTCCAGGATCTCAGGTCCAGGTCCAGCTAGACCTGGATTCCAGCGGACCTCAGGTCCAGGACCAGTTCGACCTCAGGTCCAGATCCAGGTGGACCTCAGGTCCAGATCCAGCTGGACCTCAGGTCCAGGTCCAGCTGGACCTCATTTCAGGTCCTCAGGTCCAGGTCCAGCTGGACCTCACGTACAGGTGGTCCAAAACCTCAGGTCCAGGTCCAGCTGGACCTGGACTCCAGCAGGACCTCAGGTCCAGGTCCAGCTGGACCTCAGGTGCAGGTGGTCCAGGACCTCAGCTCCAGGTCCAGCTGGACCTCAGGTCCTTGTCCAGCTGGACTTCAGGTCCAGGTGGTCCATTACCTCAGGTCCAGGTCCAGCTGGAACTCAAGTCCAGGTCAAGCTGGACCTCAGGTCCAGGTGGTCCAGGATCTCAGGGCCAGGACAAGCTGGTCCTGGACTCCAGCAGGATCAGGTCCAGGACCAGCTGGACCTCAGGTCCAGGTGGTCCAGGATCTCAAGTCCAGGTCCAGCTGGACCTCAAGTCCAGGTGGTCCAGGACCTCAGGGCCAGGACAAGCTCGACCTGGACTCCAGCAGGATCATGTCCAAGACCAGCTGGACCTCAGGTCCAGGTGGTCCAGGACCTCAAGTCCAGGTCCAGCTTGACCTCACGTCCAGGTGGTCCAGGAACTCAAGTCCAGGTCCAGCTGGACCTCAGGTCCAGGTCAAGCTGTACCTCAGGGTCCAGGTGGTGCAGGACCTCAGGGCCAGGTCCAGCTGCACCTGGACTCCATCAGGATCTCAGGTCCAGGTCCAGCGGACCTCAGGTCCAGGTGGTCCAGGTCCTCAGGTCCAGGACCAGCTGGACCTCACGTCCAGGTCCAGCTGGACCTCAGGTCCAGGTGGTCCAGGACCTCAGGGCTATGTCCAGTTGGACCTAAGGTGCAAGTCCACCTTGACCGACATAGACCTTAGGACCAGCTGGTCCAGGACCTCAGGTCCAGGTCCAGCTGGACCTCAGGTCCAGGTCCAGCTGGACCTCAGGTCCAGGTCCAGCTGGCCCTCAGGTCCAGGTCCAGCAGGACCTCAGGTCCAGGTCCAGCTGGACCTCAGGTCCAGGTCCAGCTGGACATCAGGTCCAGGTACAGCTCGACATCATGTCCAGGTGGTCCAGGACCTCAGGTCCAGTTCCAGCTGGACCTCACGTCCAGGTGGTCCAGGACCTCAGGTCCAGGTCCAGCTGGACCTCAGGTCCATGCGGTCCAGGACCTCAGGTCCAGGTCCAGCTGGACCTCAGGTCCAGGCGGTCCAGGACCTCAGGTCCAGGTCCAGCTGGACCTCAGGTCCAGGTGGTCCAGGATCTCAGGTCCAGGTCCAGCTAGACCTGGATTCCAGCAGGACCTCAGGTCCAGGACCAGTTGGACCTCAGGTCCAGATCCAGGTGGACCTCAGGTCCAGATCCAGCTGGACCTCACGTCCAGGTCCAGCTGGACCTCATTTCAGGTCCTCAGGTCCAAGTCCAGCTGGACCTCACGTACAGGTGGTCCAAAACCTCGGGTCCAGGTCCAGCTGGACCTGGACTCCAGCAGGACCTCAGGTCCAGGTCCAGCTGGACCTCAGGTGCAGGTGGTCCAGGACCTCAGCTCCAGGTCCAGCTGGACCTCAGGTCCTTGTCCAGCTGGACTTCAGGTCCAGGTGGTCATTTACCTCAGGTCCAGGTCCAGCTGGAACTCAAGTCCAGGTCAAGCTGGACCTCAGGTCCAGGTGGTCCAGGACCTCAGGGCCAGGACAAGCTGGTCCTGGACTCCAGCAGGATCAGGTCCAGGACCAGCTGGACCTCAGGTCCAGGTGGTCCAGGATCTCAAGTCCAGGTCCAGCTGGACCTCAAGTCCAGGTGGTCCAGGACCTCAGGGCCAGGACAAGCTGGACCTGGACTCCAGCAGGATCAGGTCCAAGACCAGCTGGACCTCAGGTCCAGGTGGTCCAGGACCTCAAGTCCAGGTCCAGCTTGACCTCAGGTCCAGGTGGTCCAGGACCTCAGGTCCAGGTCCAGCTGGACCTCAAGTCCAGGTCAAGCTGTACCTCAGGTCCAGGTGGTGCAGGACCTCAGGGCCAGGTCCAGCTGCACCTGGACTCCATCAGGATCTCAGGTCCAGGTCCAGCGGACCTCAGGTCCAGGTGGTCCAGGTCCTCAGGTCCAGGACCAGCTGGACCTCACGTCCAGGTCCAGCTGGACCTCAGGTCCAGGTGGTCCAGGACCTCAGGGCTATGTCCAGTTGGACCTAAGATGCAAGTCCACCTTGACCGACATAGACCTTAGGACCAGCTGGTCCAGGACCTCAGGTCCAGGTCCAGCTGGACCTCAGTTCCAGGTCCACCTGGACACTCATGTCCAGGTGATCGAGGTCCTCAGGTCCAGGACCAGATGGACCTCAGGCCCAGGTCCAGCTGGACCTCTGGTCCAGGTGGTCCCGGACCTCAGGTCCAGGTCCAACTGCATCTCATGTCCAGGTAGTCCAGGACCTCAGGTCCAGGTCCAGCTGGACCTCAGGTCCAGGTCCAGCTGGCCCTCAGGTGCAGGTGGTCCAGGACCACAGTTCCAAGTCCAGCTGGACCTCAGGTCCAGGTGGTGCAGGACCTCAGGTCCAGGTCCAGCTGGACCTCCGGTCCAGGTCCAGTTGGACCTCAGGTCCAGGTGGTCCAGGACCTCAGGTCCAGGTCCAGCTGGACCTCAAGTCCAGGTCCAGCTGGCCATCAGGTCCAGGTCCAGCAGGACCTCAGGTCCAGGTCCAGCTGGACCTCTGGTCCAGGTCCAGCTGGACATCAGGTCCAGGTACAGCTGTACATCATGTCCAGGTGGTCCAGGACCTCAGGTCCAGTTCCAGCTGGACCTCACGTCCAGGCGGTCCAGGACCTCAGGTCCAGGTCCAGCTGGACCTCAGGTCCAGGCGGTCCAGGACCTCAGGTCCAGGTCCAGCTGGACCTCAGGTCCAGGCGGTCCAGGACCTCAGGTCCAGGTCCAGCTGGACCTCAGGTCCAGGCGGTCCAGGACCTCAGGTCCAGGTCCAGCTGGACCTCAGGTCCAGGTGGTCCAGGACCTCAGGTCCAGGTCCAGCTAGACCTGGATTCCAGCAGGACCTCAGGTCCTGGACCAGTTGGACCTCAGGTCCAGATCCAGGTGGACCTCAGGTCCAGATCCAGCTGGACCTCAGGTCCAGGTCCAGCTGGACCTCATTTCAGGTCCTCAGGTCCAGGTCCAGCTGGACCTCACCTCCAGGTGGTCCAAACCTCAGGTCCAGGTCCAGCTGGACCTGGACTCCAGCAGGACCTCAGGTCCAGGACCAGCTGGACCTCAGGTGCAGGTGGTCCAGGACCACAGTTCCAAGTCCAGCTGGACCTCAGGTCCAGGTGGTGCAGGACCTCAGGTCCAGGTCCAGCTGGACCTCCGGTCCAGGTCCAGTTGGACCTCAGGTCCAGGTGGTCCAGGACCTCAGGTCCAGGTCCAGCTGGACCTCAGGTCCAGGTCCAGCTGGCCCTCAGGTCCAGGTCCAGCTGGCCCTCAGGTCCAGGTCCAGCAGGACCTCAGGTCCAGGTCCAGCTGGACCACAGGTCCAGGTCCAGCTGGACATCAGGTCCAGGTACAGCTGGACATCATGTCCAGGTGGTCCAAGACCTCAGGTCCAGTTCCAGCTGGACCTCACGTCCAGGTGGTCCAGGACCTCAGGTCCAGGTCCAGCTGGACCTCAGGTCCAGGCGGTCCAGGACCTCAGGTCCAGGTCCAGCTGGACCTCAGGTCCAGGCGGTCCAGGACCTCAGGTCCAGGTCCAGCTGGACCTCAGGTCCAGGTGGTCCAGGATCTCAGGTCCAGGTCCAGCTAGACCTGGATTCCAGCAGGACCTCAGGTCCAGGACCAGTTCGACCTCAGGTCCAGATCCAGGTGGACCTCAGGTCCAGATCCAGCTGGACCTCAGGTCCAGGTCCAGCTGGACCTCATTTCAGGTCCTCAGGTCCAGGTCCAGCTGGACCTCACGTACAGGTGGTCCAAAACCTCAGGTCCAGGTCCAGCTGGACCTGGACTCCAGCAGGACCTCAGGTCCAGGTCCAGCTGGACCTCAGGTGCAGGTGGTCCAGGACCTCAGCTCCAGGTCCAGCTGGACCTCAGGTCCTTGTCCAGCTGGACTTCAGGTCCAGGTGGTCCATTACCTCAGGTCCAGGTCCAGCTGGAACTCAAGTCCAGGTCAAGCTGGACCTCAGGTCCAGGTGGTCCAGGATCTCAGGGCCAGGACAAGCTGGTCCTGGACTCCAGCAGGATCAGGTCCAGGACCAGCTGGACCTCAGGTCCAGGTGGTCCAGGATCTCAAGTCCAGGTCCAGCTGGACCTCAAGTCCAGGTGGTCCAGGACCTCAGGGCCAGGACAAGCTCGACCTGGACTCCAGCAGGATCATGTCCAAGACCAGCTGGACCTCAGGTCCAGGTGGTCCAGGACCTCAAGTCCAGGTCCAGCTTGACCTCACGTCCAGGTGGTCCAGGACCTCAGGTCCAGGTCCAGCTGGACCTCAAGTCCAGGTCAAGCTGTACCTCAGGTCCAGGTGGTGCAGGACCTCAGGGCCAGGTCCAGCTGCACCTGGACTCCATCAGGATCTCAGGTCCAGGTCCAGCGGACCTCAGGTCCAGGTGGTCCAGGTCCTCAGGTCCAGGACCAGCTGGACCTCACGTCCAGGTCCAGCTGGACCTCAGGTCCAGGTGGTCCAGGACCTCAGGGCTATGTCCAGTTGGACCTAAGGTGCAAGTCCACCTTGACCGACATAGACCTTAGGACCAGCTGGTCCAGGACCTCAGGTCCAGGTCCAGCTGGACCTCAGTTCCAGGTCCACCTGGACACTCATGTCCAGGTGATCGAGGTCCTCAGGTCCAGGACCAGATGGACCTCAGGCCCAGGTCCAGCTGGACCTCTGATCCAGGTGGTCCCGGACCTCAGGTCCAGGTCCAACTGCATCTCATGTCCAGGTAGTCCAGGACCTCAGGTCCAGGTCCAGCTGGACCTCAGGTCCAGGTCCAGCTGGCCCTCAGGTGCAGGTGGTCCAGGACCACAGTTCCAAGTCCAGCTGGACCTCAGGTCCAGGTGGTGCAGGACCTCACGTCCAGTTCCAGCTGGACCTCCGGTCCAGGTCCAGTTGGACCTCAGGTCCAGGTGGTCCAGGACCTCAGGTCCAGGTCCAGCTGGACCTCAAGTCCAGGTCCAGCTGGCCCTCAGGTCCAGGTCCAGCAGGACCTCAGGTCCAGGTCCAGCTGGACCTCAGGTCCAGGTCCAGCTGGACATCAGGTCCAGGTACAGCTGGACATCATGTCCAGGTGGTCCAGGACCTCAGGTCCAGTTCCAGCTGGACCTCACGTCCAGGTGGTCCAGGACCTCAGGTCCAGGTCCAGCTGGACCTCAGGTCCAGGCGGTCCAGGACCTCAGGTCCAGGTCCAGCTGGACATCAGGTCCAGGCGGTCCAGGACCTCAGGTCCAGGTCCAGCTGGACCTCAGGTCCAGGTGGTCCAGGACCTCAGGTCCAGGTCCAGCTAGACCTGGATTCCAGCAGGACCTCAGGTCCAGGACCAGTTGGACCTCAGGTCCAGATCCAGGTGGACTTCAGGTCCAGATCCAGCTGGACCTCAGGTCCAGGTCCAGCTGGACCTCATTTCAGGTCCTCAGGTCCAGGTCCAGCTGGACCTCACCTCCAGGTGGACCAAAACCTCAGGTCCAGGTCCAGCTGGACCTGGACTCCAGCAGGACCTCAGGTCCAGGTCCAGCTGGACCTCAGATCCAAGTGGTCCTGGACCTCAGGTCCAGGTCCAGCTGGTCCTCAGGTCCATGTGGTTCAGGACCTCAGGTCCAGGTCCAGCTGGACCTCAGGTCCATGTGGTTCAGGACCTCAGTTCCAGATCCAGCTGGACCTCAGGTCCAGGTGGTCCAGGACCTCAGGTCCAGGTCCAGCTGGACCTCAAGTCCAGGTCCAGCTGGACCTCAGGTCCAGGTGGTGCAGGAACTCAGGGCCAGGTCCAGCTGCACCTGGACTCCAGCAGGATCTCAGGTCCAGGTCCAGCGGACCTCAGGTCCAGGTGGTCCAGGTCCTCAGGGCTATGTCCAGCTGGACCTAAGATGCAAGTCCACCTTGACCGACATAGACCTTAGGACCAGCTGGTCCAGGACCTCAGGTCCAGGTCCAGCTGGACCTCAGTTCAGGTCCACCTGGACACTCATGTCCAGGTGATCGAGGTCCTCAGGTCCAGGTCCAACTGCATCTCATGTCCAGGTAGTCCAGGACCAAAGGTCCAGGTCCAGCTGGACCTCAGGTCCAGGTCCAGCTGGACCTCAGGTCCAGGTCCAGCTGGCCCTCAGGTGAGGTGGTCCAGGACCACAGTTCCAAGTCCAGCTGGACCTCAGGTCCAGGTGGTGCAGGACCTCAGGTCCAGGTCCAGCTGTACCTCCGGTCCAGGTCCAGTTGGACCTCAGGTCCAGGTGGTCCAGGACCTCAGGTCCAGGTCCAGCTGGACCTCAGGTCCAGGTCCAGCTGGCCCTCAGGTCCAGGTCCAGTTGGACCTCAGGGCCAGGTGGTCCAGGACCTCAGGTCCAGGTCCAGCTGGACCTCAGGTCCAGGTCCAACTGGCCCTCAGGTCCAGGTCCAGCTGGACCTCAGGTCCAGGTGGTCCAGGACCTCAGGTCCAGGTCCAGCTGGACCTCAAGTCCAGGTCCAGCTGGACCTCAGGTCCAGGTGGTGCAGGAACTCAGGGCCAGGTCCAGCTGCACCTAGATTCCAGCAGGATCTCAGGTCCAGGTCCAGCGGACCTCAGGTCCAGGTGGTCCAGGTCCTCAGGGCTATGTCCAGCTGGACCTAAGATGCAAGTCCACCTTGCCGACATAGACCTTAGGACCAGCTGGTCCAGGACCTCAGGTCCAGGTCCAGCTGGACCTCAGTTCCAGGTCCACCTGGACACTCATGTCCAGGTGATCGAGGTCCTCAGGTCCAGGTCCAACTGCATCTCATGTCCAGGTAGTCCAGGACCTCAGGTCCAGGTCCAGCTGGACCTCAGGTCCAGGTGGTGCAGGACCTCAGGTCCAGGTCCAGCTGGACCTCCGGTCCAGGTCCAGTTGGACCTCAGGTCCAGGTGGTCCAGGTCCTCAGGTCCAGGACCAGCTGGACCTCACGTCCAGGTCCAGCTGGACCTCAGGTCCAGGTGGTCCAGGACCTCAGGGCTATGTCCAGTTGGACCTAAGATGCAAGTCCACCTTGACCGACATAGACCTTAGGACCAGCTGGTCCAGGACCTCAGGTCCAGGTCCAGCTGGACCTCAGTACCAGGTCCACCTGGACACTCATGTCCAGGTGATCGAGGTCCTCAGGTCCAGGACAAGATGGACCTCAGGCCCAGGTCCAGCTGGACCTCTGGTCCAGGTGGTCCCGGACCTCAGGTCCAGGTCCAACTGCATCTCATGTCCAGGTAGTCCAGGACCTCAGGTCCAGGTCCAGCTGGACCTCAGGTCCAGGTCCAGCTGGCCCTCAGGTGCAGGTGGTCCAGGACCACAGTTCCAAGTCCAGCTGGACCTCAGGTCCAGGTGGTGCAGGACCTCAGGTCCAGGTCCAGAAGGACCTCCGGTGTAGGTCCAGTTGGACCTCAGGTCCAGGTGGTCCAGGACCTCAGGTCCAGGTCCAGCTGGACCTCAGGTCCAGGTCCAGCTGGCCCTCAGGTCCAGGTCCAGCAGGACCTCAGGTCCAGGTCCAGCTGGACCTCAGGTCCAGGTCCAGCTGGACATCAGGTCCAGGTCCAGGGGCTGGACCTCATGTCCAGGTGGTCCAGGACCTCAGGTCCAGTTCCAGCTGGACCTCACGTCCAGGTGGTCCAGGACCTCAGGTCCAGGTCCAGCTGGACCTCAGGTCCAGGCGGTCCAGGACCTCAGGTCCAGGTCCAGCTGGACCTCAGGTCCAGGCGGTCCAGGACCTCAGGTCCAGGTCCAGCTGGACCTCAGGTCCAGGTGGTCCAGGACCTCAGGTCCAGGTCCAGTTAGACCTGGATTCCAGCAGGACCTCAGGTCCAGGACCAGTTGGACCTCAGGTCCAGATCCAGGGGGACCTCAGGTCCAGATCCAGCTGGACCTCAGGTCCAGGTCCAGCTGGACCTCATTTCAGGTCCTCAGGTCCAGGTCCAGCTGGACCTCACCTCCAGGTGGTCCAAAACCTCAGGTCCAGGTCCAGCTGGACCTGGATCCAGCAGGACCTCAGGTCCAGGTCCAGCTGGACCTCAGATCCAAGTGGTCCTGGACCTCAGGTCCAGGTCCAGCTGGTCCTCAGGTCCATGTGGTTCAGGACCTCAGGTCCAGGTCCAGCTGGACCTCAGGTCCAGGTGGTCCAGGATCTCAGGTCCAGGTCCAGCTAGACCTGGATTCCAGCAGGACCTCAGGTCCAGGACCAGTTGGACCTCAAGTCCAGATCCAGGTGGACCTCAGGTCCAGATCCAGCTGGACCTCAGGTCCAGGTCCAGCTGGACCTCATTTCAGGTCCTCAGGTCCAGGTCCAGCTGGACCTCACGTACAGGTGGTCCAAAACCTCAGGTCCAGGTCCAGCTGGACCTGGACTCCAGCAGGACCTCAGGTCCAGGTCCAGCTGGACCTCAGGTGCAGGTGGTCCAGGACCTCAGCTCCAGGTCCAGCTGGACCTCAGGTCCTTGTCCAGCTGGACTTCAGGTCCTGGTGGTCCATTACCTCAGGTCCAGGTCCAGCTGGAACTCAAGTCCAGGTCAAGCTGGACCTCAGGTCCAGGTGGTCCAGGACCTCAGGGCCAGGACAAGCTGGTCCTGGACTCCAGCAGGATCAGGTCCAGGACCAGCTGGACCTCAGGTCCAGGTGGTCCAGGATCTCAAGTCCAGGTCCAGCTGGACCTCAAGTCCAGGTGGTCCAGGACCTCAGGGCCAGGACAAGCTGGACCTGGACTCCAGCAGGATCAGGTCCAAGACCAGCTGGACCTCAGGTCCAGGTGGTCCAGGACCTCAAGTCCAGGTCCAGCTTGACCTCAGGTCCAGGTGGTCCAGGACCTCAGGTCCAGGTCCAGCTGGACCTCAAGTCCAGGTCAAGCTGTACCTCAGGTCCAGGTGGTGCAGGACCTCAGGGCCAGGTCCAGCTGCACCTGGACTCCATCAGGATCTCAGGTCCAGGTCCAGCGGACCTCAGGTCCAGGTGGTCCAGGTCCTCAGGTCCAGGACCAGCTGGACCTCACGTCCAGGTCCAGCTGGACCTCAGGTCCAGGTGGTCCAGGACCTCAGGGCTATGTCCAGTTGGACCTAAGATGCAAGTCCACCTTGACCGACATAGACCTTAGGACCAGCTGGTCCAGGACCTCAGGTCCAGGTCCAGCTGGACCTCAGTTCCAGGTCCACCTGGACACTCATGTCCAGGTGATCGAGGTCCTCAGGTCCAGGACCAGATGGACATCAGGCCCAGGTCCAGCTGGACCTCTGGTCCAGGTGGTCCCGGACCCTCAGGTCCAGGTCCAACTGCATCTCATGTCCAGGTAGTCCAGGACCTCAGGTCCAGGTCCAGCTGGACCTCAGGTCCAGGTCCAGCTGGCCCTCAGGTGCAGGTGGTCCAGGACCACAGTTCCAAGTCCAGCTGGACCTCAGGTCCAGGTGGTGCAGGACCTCATGTCCAGGTCCAGCTGGACCTCCGGTCCAGGTCCAGTTGGACCTCAGGTCCAGGTGGTCCAGGACCTCAGGTCCAGGTCCAGCTGGACCTCAAGTCCAGGTCCAGCTGGCCCTCAGGTCCAGGTCCAGCAGGACCTCAGGTCCAGGTCCAGCTGGACCTCAGGTCCAGGTCCAGCTGGACATCAGGTCCAGGTACAGCTGGACATCATGTCCAGGTGGTCCAGGACCTCAGGTCCAGTTCCAGCTGGACCTCACGTCCAGGTGGTCCAGGACCTCATGTCCAGGTCCAGCTGGACCTCAGGTCCAGGCGGTCCAGGACTTCAGGTCCAGGTCCAGCTGGACATCAGGTCCAGGCGGTCCAGGACCTCAGGTCCAGGTCCAGCTGGACCTCAGGTCCAGGTGGTCCAGGACCTCAGGTCCAGGTCCAGCTAGACCTGGATTCCAGCAGGACCTCAGGTCCAGGACCAGTTGGACCTCAGGTCCAGATCCAGGTGGACCTCAGGTCCAGATCCAGCTGGACCTCAGGTCCAGGTCCAGCTGGACCTCATTTCAGGTCCTCAGGTCCAGGTCCAGCTGGACCTCACCTCCAGGTGGTCCAAAACCTCAGGTCCAGGTCCAGCTGGACCTGGACTCCAGCAGGACCTCAGGTCCAGGTCCAGCTGGACCTCAGATCCAAGTGGTCCTGGACCTCAGGTCAAGGTCCAGCTGGTCCTCAGGTCCATGTGGTTCAGGACCTCAGGTCCAGGTCCAGCTGGACCTCAGGTCCATGTGGTTCAGGACCTCAGTTCCAGATCCAGCTGGACCTCAGGTCCAGGTGGTCCAGGACCTCAGGTCCAGGTCCAGCTGGACCTCAAGTCCAGGTCCAGCTGGACCTCAGGTCCAGGTGGTGCAGGAACTCAGGGCCAGGTCCAGCTGCACCTGGACTCCAGCAGGATCTCAGGTCCAGGTCCAGCGGACCTCAGGTCCAGGTGGTCCAGGTCCTCAAGGGCTATGTCCAGCTGGACCTAAGATGCAAGTCCACCTTGACCGACATAGACCTTAGGACCAG
This sequence comes from Cricetiscus sungorus, assembly GCA_030556225.1. Taxonomy (NCBI): domain Eukaryota; kingdom Metazoa; phylum Chordata; class Mammalia; order Rodentia; family Cricetidae; genus Cricetiscus; species Cricetiscus sungorus. The sequence continues at coordinate 212,963 of JANBXA010000019.1, read as the reverse complement.
CTGGTCCAGGACCTCAGGTCCAGGTCCAGCTGGACCTCAGTTCCAGGTCCACCTGGACACTCATGTCCAGGTGATCGAGGTCCCCTCAGGTCCAGGTCCAACTGCATCTCATGTCCAGGTAGTCCAGGACCTCAGGTCCAGGTCCAGCTGGACCTCAGGTCCAGGTGGTGCAGGACCTCAGGTCCAGGTCCAGCTGGACCTCCGGTCCAGGTCCAGTTGGACCTCAGGTCCAGGTGGTCCAGGTCCTCAGGTCCAGGCCCAGCTGGACCTCACGTCCAGGTCCAGCTGGACCTCAGGTCCAGGTGGTCCAGGACCTCAGGGCTATGTCCAGTTGGACCTAAGATGCAAGTCCACCTTGACCGACATAGACCTTAGGACCAGCTGGTCCAGGACCTCAGGTCCAGGTCCAGCTGGACCTCAGTACCAGGTCCACCTGGACACTCATGTCCAGGTGATCGAGGTCCCTCAGGTCCAGGACCAGATGGACCTCAGGCCCAGGTCCAGCTGGACCTCTGGTCCAGGTGGTCCCGGACCTCAGGTCCAGGTCCAACTGCATCTCATGTCCAGGTAGTCCAGGACCTCAGGTCCAGGTCCAGCTGGACCTCAGGTCCAGGTCCAGCTGGCCCCTCAGGTGCAGGTGGTCCAGGACCGCAGTTCCAAGTCCAGCTGGACCTCAGGTCCAGGTGGTGCAGGACCTCAGGTCCAGGTCCAGCTGGACCTCCGGTCCAGGTCCAGTTGGACCTCAGGTCCAGGTGGTCCAGGACCTCAGGTCCAGGTCCAGCTGGACCTCAGGTCCAGGTCCAGCTGGCCCTCAGGTCCAGGTCCAGCAGGACCTCAGGTCCAGGTCCAGCTGGACCTCTGGTCCAGGTCCAGCTGGACATCAGGTCCAGGTACAGCTGGACATCATGTCCAGGTGGTCCAGGACCTCAGGTCCAGTTCCAGCTGGACCTCACGTCCAGGTGGTCCAGGACCTCAGGTCCAGGTCCAGCTGGACCTCAGGTCCAGGCGGTCCAGGACCTCAGGTCCAGGTCCAGCTGGACATCAGGTCCAGGCGGTCCAGGACCTCAGGTCCAGGTCCAGCTGGACCTCAGGTCCAGGTGGTCCAGGACCTCAGGTCCAGGTCCAGTTAGACCTGGATTCCAGCGGACCTCAGGTCCAGGACCAGTTGGACCTCAGGTCCAGATCCAGGGGACCTCAGGTCCAGAACCAGCTGGACCTCAGGTCCAGGTCCAGCTGGACCTCATTTCAGGTCCTCAGGTCCAGGTCCAGCTGGACCTCACCTCCAGGTGGTCCAAAACCTCAGGTCCAGGTCCAGCTGGACCTGGACTCCCGCAGGACCTCAGGTCCAGGTCCAGCTGGACCTCAGATCCAGTGGTCCTGGACCTCAGGTCCAGGTCCAGCTGGTCCTCAGGTCCATGTGGTTCAGGACCTCAGGTCCAGGTCCAGCTGGACCTCAGGTCCATGTGGTTCAGGACCTCAGTTCCAGATCCAGCTGGACCTCAGGTCCAGGTGGTCCAGGACCTCAGGTCCAGGTCCAGCTGGACCTCAAGTCCAGGTCCAGCTGGACCTCAGGTCCAGGTGGTGCAGGAACTCAGGGCCAGGTCCAGCTGCACCTGGACTCCAGCAGGATCTCAGGTCCAGGTCCAGCGGACCTCAGGTCCAGGTGGTCCAGGTCCTCAGGGCTATGTCCAGCTGGACCTAAGATGCAAGTCCACCTTGACCGACATAGACCTTAGGACCAGCTGGTCCAGGACCTCAGGTCCAGGTCCAGCTGGACCTCATTTCCAGGTCCACCTGGACACTCATGTCCAGGTGATCGAGGTCCTCAGGTCCAGGTCCAACTGCATCTCATGTCCAGGTAGTCCAGGACCTCAGGTCCAGGTCCAGCTGGACCTCAGGTCCAGGTCCAGCTGGCCCTCAGGTGAGGTGGTCCAGGACCACAGTTCCAAGTCCAGCTGGACCTCAGGTCCAGGTGGTGCAGGACCTCAGGTCCAGGTCCAGCTGTACCTCCGGTCCAGGTCCAGTTGGACCTCAGGTCCAGGTGGTCCAGGACCTCAGGTCCAGGTCCAGCTGGACCTCAGGTCCAGGTCCAGCTGGCCCTCAGGTCCAGGTCCAGTTGGACCTCAGGTCCAGGTGGTCCAGGACCTCAGGTCCAGGTCCAGCTGGACCTCAGGTCCAGGTCCAGCTGGACCTCAGGTCCAGGTCCAGCTGGACCTCAAGTCCAGGTCCAGCTGGACCTCAGGTCCAGGTGGTGCAGGACCTCAGGTCCAGGTCCAGCTGGCCCTCAGGTCCAGGTCCAGCAGGACCTCAGGTCCAGGTCCAGCTGGACCTCAGGTCCAGGTCCAGCTGGACATCAGGTCCAGGTACAGCTGGACATCATGTCCAGGTGGTCCAGGACCTCAGGTCCAGTTCCAGCTGGACCTCACGTCCAGGTGGTCCAGGACCTCAGGTCCAGGTCCAGCTGGACCTCAGGTCCAGGCGGTCCAGGACCTCAGGTCCAGGTCCAGCTGGACCTCAGGTCCAGGTGGTCCAGGACCTCAGGTCCAGGTCCAGTTAGACCTGGATTCCAGCAGGACCTCAGGTCCAGGACCAGTTGGACCTCAGGTCCAGATCCAGGGGGACCTCAGGTCCAGATTCAGCTGGACCTCAGGTCCAGGTCCAGCTGGACCTCATTTCAGGTCCTCAGGTCCAGGTCCAGCTGGACCTCACCTCCAGGTGGTCCAAAACCTCAGGTCCAGGTCCAGCTGGACCTGGACTCCAGCAGGACCTCAGGTCCAGGTCCAGCTGGACCTCAGATCCAAGTGGTCCTGGACCTCAGGTCCAGGTCCAGCTGGTCCTCAGGTCCATGTGGTTCAGGACCTCAGGTCCAGGTCCAGCTGGACCTCAGGTTCATGTGGTTCAGGACCTCAGTTCCAGATCCAGCTGGACCTCAGGTCCAGGTGGTCCAGGACCTCAGGTCCAGGTCCAGCTGGACCTCAAGTCCAGGTCCAGCTGGACCTCAGGTCCAGGTGGTGCAGGAACTCAGGGCCAGGTCCAGCTGCACCTGGACTCCAGCAGGATCTCAGGTCCAGGTCCAGCGGACATCAGGTCCAGGTGGTCCAGGTCCTCAGGGCTATGTCCAGCTGGACCTAAGATGCAAGTCCACCTTGACCGACATAGACCTTAGGACCAGCTGGTCCAGGACCTCAGGTCCAGGTCCAGCTGGACCTCAGTTCCAGTCCACCTGGACACTCATGTCCAGGTGATCGAGGTCCTCATGTCCAGGTCCAACTGCATCTCATGTCCAGGTAGTCCAGGACCTCAGGTCCAGGTCCAGCTGGACCTCAGGTCCAGGTCCAGCTGGACCTCACGTCCAGGTCCAGCTGGCCCTCAGGTGAGGTGGTCCAGGACCACAGTTCCAAGTCCACCTGGACCTCAGGTCCAGGTGGTGCAGGACCTCAGGTCCAGGTCCAGCTGTACCTCCGGTCCAGGTCCAGTTGGACCTCAGGTCCAGGGTGGTCCAGGACCTCAGGTCCAGGTCCAGCTGGACCTCAGGTCCAGGTCCAGCTGGCCCTCAGGTCCAGGTCCAGCAGGACCTCAGGTCCAGGTCCAGCTGGACCTCCGGTACAGGTCCAGTTGGACCTCAGGTCCAGGTGGTCCAGGACCTCAGGTCCAGGTCCAGCTGGACCTCAGGTCCAGGTCCAACTGGCCCTCAGGTCCAGGTCCAGCTGGACCTCAGGTCCAGGTGGTCCAGGACCTCAGGTCCAGGTCCAGCTGGACCTCAAGTCCAGGTCCAGCTGGACCTCAGGTCCAGGTGGTGCAGGAACTCAGGGCTATGTCCAGCTGGACCTAAGATGCAAGTCCACCTTGACCGACATAGACCTTAGGACCAGCTGGTCCAGGACCTCAGGTCCAGGTCCAGCTGGACCTCAGTTCCAGGTCCACCTGGACACTCATGTCCAGGTGATCGAGGTCCTCAGGTCCAGGTCCAACTGCATCTCATGTCCAGGTAGTCCAGGACCTCAGGTCCAGGTCCAGCTGGACCTCCGGTCCAGGTCCAGTTGGACCTCAGGTCCAGGTGGTCCAGGACCTCAGGTCCAGGTCCAGGTCCAGCTGGCCCTCAGGTCCAGGTCCAGCTGGACCTGAGGTCCAGCTCTGGCTGGACATCAGGTCCAGATCCAGCTGGACATCATGTCCAGGTGGTCCAGGACCTCAGGTCCAGTTCCAGCTGGACCTCACGTCCAGGTGGTCCAGGACCTCAGGTCCAGGTCCAGCTGGACCTCAGGTCCAGGTGGTCCAGGACCTCAGGTCCATGTCCAGCTGGACCTCAGGTCAAGGTGGTCCAGGACCTCATGTCCAGGTCCAGCTAGACCTGGATTCCAGCAGGACCTCAGGTCCAGGTCCAGTTGGACCTCAGGTCCAGACCCAGCTGGACCTCAGGTCCAGGTCCAGCTGGACCTCAAGTCCAGGTCCAGCTGGCCCTCAGGTCCAGGTCCAGCAGGACCTCAGGTCCAGGTCCAGCTGGACCTCAGGTCCAGGTCCAGCTGGACATCAGGTCCAGGTACAGCTGGACATCATGTCCAGGTGGTCCAGGACCTCAGGTCCAGTTCCAGCTGGACCTCACGTCCAGGTGGTCCAGGACCTCATGTCCAGGTCCAGCTGGACCTCAGGTCCAGGCGGTCCAGGACCTCAGGTCCAGGTCCAGCTGGACATCAGGTCCAGGCGGTCCAGGACCTCAGGTCCAGGTCCAGCTGGACCTCAGGTCCAGGTGGTCCAGGACCTCAGGTCCAGGTCCAGCTAGACCTGGATTCCAGCAGGACCTCAGGTCCAGGACCAGTTGGACCTCAGGTCCAGATCCAGGTGGACCTCAGGTCCAGATCCAGCTGGACCTCAGGTCCAGGTCCAGCTGGACCTCATTTCAGGTCCTCAGGTCCAGGTCCAGCTGGACCTCACCTCCAGGTGGTCCAAAACCTCAGGTCCAGGTCCAGCTGGACCTGGACTCCAGCAGGACCTCAGGTCCAGGTCCAGCTGGACCTCAGATCCAAATGGTCCTGGACCTCAGGTCAAGGTCCAGCTGGTCCTCAGGTCCATGTGGTTCAGGACCTCAGGTCCAGGTCCAGCTGGACCTCAGGTCCATGTGGTTCAGGACCTCAGTTCCAGATCCAGCTGGACCTCAGGTCCAGGTGGTCCAGGACCTCAGGTCCAGGTCCAGCTGGACCTCAAGTCCAGGTCCAGCTGGACCTCAGGTCCAGGTGGTGCAGGAACTCAGGGCCAGGTCCAGCTGCACCTGGACTCCAGCAGGATCTCAGGTCCAGGTCCAGCGGACCTCAGGTCCAGGTGGTCCAGGTCCTCAGGGCTATGTCCAGCTGGACCTAAGATGCAAGTCCACCTGACCGACATAGACCTTAGGACCAGCTGGTCCAGGACCTCAGGTCCAGGTCCAGCTGGACCTCAGTTCCAGGTCCACCTGGACACTCATGTCCAGGTGATCGAGGTCCTCAGGTCCAGGTCCAACTGCATCTCATGTCCAGGTATTCCAGGACCTCAGGTCCAGGTCCAGCTGGACCTCAGGTCCAGGTCCAGCTGGCCCTCAGGTGAGGTGGTCCAGGACCACAGTTCCAAGTCCAGCTGGACCTCAGGTCCAGGTGGTGCAGGACCTCAGGTCCAGGTCCAGCTGGACCTCAGGTCCAGGTGGTGCAGGACCTCAGGTCCAGGTCCAGCTGGACCTCCGGTCCAGGTCCAGTTGGACCTCAGGTCCAGGTGGTCCAGGTCCTCAGGTCCAGGACCAGCTGGACCTCACGTCCAGGTCCAGCTGGACCTCAGGTCCAGGTGGTCCAGGACCTCAGGGCTATGTCCAGTTGGACCTAAGATGCAAGTCCACCTTGACCGACATAGACCTTAGGACCAGCTGGTCCAGGACCTCAGGTCCAGGTCCAGCTGGACCTCAGTACCAGGTCCACCTGGACACTCATGTCCAGGTGATCGAGGTCCTCAGGTCCAGGACCAGATGGACCTCAGGCCCAGGTCCAGCTGGACCTCTGGTCCAGGTGGTCCCGGACCTCAGGTCCAGGTCCATCTGCTTCTCATGTCCAGGTAGTCCAGGACCTCAGGTCCAGGTCCAGCTGGACCTCAGGTCCAGGTCCAGCTGGCCCTCAGGTGCAGGTGGTCCAGGACCGCAGTTCCAAGTCCAGCTGGACCTCAGGTCCAGGTGGTGCAGGACCTCAGGTCCAGGTCCAGCTGGACCTCCGGTCCAGGTCCAGTTGGACCTCAGGTCCAGGTGGTCCAGGACCTCAGGTCCAGGTCCAGCTGGACCTCAGGTCCAGGTCCAGCTGGCCCTCAGGTCCAGGTCCAGCAGGACCTCAGGTCCAGGTCCAGCTGGACATCAGGTCCAGGTACAGCTGGACATCATGTCCAGGTGGTCCAGGACCTCAGGTCCAGTTCCAGCTGGACCTCACTTCCAGGTGGTCCAGGACCTCAGGTCCAGGTCCAGCTGGACCTCAGGTCCAGGCGGTCCAGGACCTCAGGTCCAGGTCCAGCTGGACATCAGGTCCAGGCGGTCCAGGACCTCAGGTCCAGGTCCAGCTGGACCTCAGGTCCAGGTGGTCCAGGACCTCCGGTCCAGGTCCAGTTAGACCTGGATTCCAGCAGGACCTCAGGTCCAGGGACCAGTTGGACCTCAGGTCCAGATCCAGGGGGACCTCAGGTCCAGATTCAGCTGGACCTCAGGTCCAGGTCCAGCTGGACCTCATTTCAGGTCCTCAGGGTCCAGGTCCAGCTGGACCTCACCTCCAGGTGGTCCAAAACCTCAGGTCCAGGTCCAGCTGGACCTGGACTCCACAGGACCTCAGGTCCAGGTCCAGCTGGACCTCAGATCCAAGTGGTCCTGGACCTCAGTTCCAGGTCCAGCTGGTCCTCAGGTCCATGTGGTTCAGGACCTCAGGTCCAGGTCCAGCTGGACCTCAGGTCCATGTGGTTCAGGACCTCAGTTCCAGATCCAGCTGGACCTCAGGTCCAGGTGGTCCAGGACCTCAGGTCCAGGTCCAGCTGGACCTCAAGTCCAGGTCCAGCTGGACCTCAGGTCCAGGTGGTGCAGGAACTCAGGGCCAGGTCCAGCTGCACCTGGACTCCAGCAGGATCTCAGGTCCAGGTCCAGCGGACCTCAGGTCCAGGTGGTCCAGGTCCTCAGGGCTATGTCCAGCTGGACCTAAGATGCAAGTCCACCTTGACCGACATAGACCTTAGGACCAGCTGGTCCAGGACCTCAGGTCCAGGTCCAGCTGGACCTCATTTCCAGGTCCACCTGGACACTCATGTCCAGGTGATCGAGGTCCTCAGGTCCAGGTCCAACTGCATCTCATGTCCAGGTAGTCCAGGACCTCAGGTCCAGGTCCAGCTGGACCTCAGGTCCAGGTCTAGCTGGCCCTCAGGTGAGGTGGTCCAGGACCACAGTTCCAAGTCCAGCTGGACCTCAGGTCCAAGTGGTGCAGGACCTCAGGTCCAGGTCCAGCTGTACCTCCGGTCCAGGTCCAGTTGGACCTCAGGTCCAGGTGGTCCAGGACCTCAGGTCCAGGTCCAGCTGGACCTCAGGTCCAGGTCCAGCTGGCCCTCAGGTCCAGGTCCAGTTGGACCTCAGGTCCAGGTGGTCCAGGACCTCAGGTCCAGGTCCAGCTGGACCTCAGGTCCAGGTCCAGCTGGACCTCAAGTCCAGGTCCAGCTGGACCTCAGGTCCAGGTGGTGCAGGACCTCAGGTCCAGGTCCAGCTGGCCCTCAGGTCCAGGTCCAGCAGGACCTCAGGTCCAGGTCCAGCTGGACCTCAGGTCCAGGTCCAGCTGGACATCAGGTCCAGGTACAGCTGGACATCATGTCCAGGTGGTCCAGGGACCTCAGGTCCAGTTCCAGCTGGACCTCACGTCCAGGTGGTCCAGGACCTCAGGTCCAGGTCCAGCTGGACCTCAGGTCCAGGCGGTCCAGGACCTCAGGTCCAGGTCCAGCTGGACATCAGGTCCAGGCGGTCCAGGACCTCAGGTCCAGGTCCAGCTGGACCTCAGGTCCAGGTGGTCCAGGACCTCAGGTCCAGGTCCAGTTAGACCTGGATTCCAGCAGGACCTCAGGTCCAGGACCAGTTGGACCTCAGGTCCAGATCCAGGGGGACCTCAGGTCCAGATTCAGCTGGACCTCAGGTCCAGGTCCAGCTGGACCTCATTTCAGGTCCTCAGGTCCAGGTCCAGCTGGACCTCACCTCCAGGTGGTCCAAACCTCAGGTCCAGGTCCAGCTGGACCTGGACTCCAGCAGGACCTCAGGTCCAGGTCCAGCTGGACCTCAGATCCAAGTGGTCCTGGACCTCAGGTCCAGGTCCAGCTGGTCCTCAGGTCCATGTGGTTCAGGACCTCAGGTCCAGGTCCAGCTGGACCTCAGGTCCATGTGGTTCAGGACCTCAGTTCCAGATCCAGCTGGACCTCAGGTCCAGGTGGTCCAGGACCTCAGGTCCAGGTCCAGCTGGACCTCAAGTCCAGGTCCAGCTGGACCTCAGGTCCAGGTGGTGCAGGGAACCTCAGGGCCAGGTCCAGCTGCACCTGGACTCCAGCAGGATCTCAGGTCCAGGTCCAGCGGACATCAGGTCCAGGTGGTCCAGGTCCTCAGGGCTATGTCCAGCTGGACCTAAGATGCAAGTCCACCTTGACCGACATAGACCTTAGGACCAGCTGGTCCAGGACCTCAGGTCCAGGTCCAGCTGGACCTCAGTTCCAGGTCCACCTGGACACTCATGTCCAGGTGATCGAGGTCCTCAGATCCAGGTCCAACTGCATCTCATGTCCAGGTAGTCCAGGACCTCAGGTCCAGGTCCAGCTGGACCTCAGGTCCAGGTCCAGCTGGACCTCACGTCCAGGTCCAGCTGGCCCTCAGGTGAGGTGGTCCAGGACCACAGTTCCAAGTCCACCTGGACCTCAGGTCCAGGTGGTGCAGGACCTCAGGTCCAGGTCCAGCTGTACCTCCGGTCCAGTTCCAGTTGGACCTCAGGTCCAGGTGGTCCAGGACCTCAGGTCCAGGTCCAGCTGGACCTCAGGTCCAGGTCCAGCTGGCCCTCAGGTCCAGGTCCAGCAGTACCTCAGGTCCAGGTCCAGCTGGACCTCCGGTACAGGTCCAGTTGGACCTCAGGTCCAGGTGGTCCAGGACCTCAGGTCCAGGTCCAGCTGGACCTCAGGTCCAGGTCCAACTGGCCCTCAGGTCCAGGTCCAGCTGGACCTCAGGTCCAGGTGGTCCAGGACCTCAGGTCCAGGTCCAGCTGGACCTCAAGTCCAGGTCCAGCTGGACCTCAGGTCCAGGTGGTGCAGGAACTCAGGGCCAGGTCCAGCTGCACCTAGATTCCAGCAGGATCTCAGGTCCAGGTCCAGCGGACCTCAGGTCCAGGTGGTCCAGGTCCTCAGGGCTATGTCCAGCTGGACCTAAGATGCAAGTCCACCTTGACCGACATAGACCTTAGGACCAGCTGGTCCAGGACCTCAGGTCCAGGTCCAGCTGGACCTCAGTTCCAGGTCCACCTGGACACTCATGTCCAGGTGATCGAGGTCCTCAGGTCCAGGTCCAACTGCATCTCATGTCCAGGTAGTCCAGGACCTCAGGTCCAGGTCCAGCTGGACCTCAGGTCCAGGTGGTGCAGGACCTCAGGTCCAGGTCCAGCTGGACCTCCGGTCCAGGTCCAGTTGGACCTCAGGTCCAGGTGGTCCAGGACCTCAGGTCCAGGTCCAGCTGGACCTCAGGTCCAGGTCCAGCTGGCCCTCAGGTCCAGGTCCAGCTGGACCTGAGGTCCAGGTCCAGCTGGACATCAGGTCCAGGTCCAGCTGGACATCATGTCCAGGTGGTCCAGGACCTCAGGTCCAGTTCCAGCTGGACCTCACGTCCAAGTGGTCCAGGACCTCAGGTCCAGGTCCAGCTGGACCTCAGGTCCAGGTGGTCCAGGACCTCAGGTCCATGTCCAGCTGGACCTCAGGTCAAGGTGGTCCAGGACCTCATGTCCAGGTCCAGCTAGACCTGGATTCCAGCAGGACCTCAGGTCCAGGTCCAGTTGGACCTCAGGTCCAGACCCAGCTGGACCTCAGTTCCAGGTCCAGCTGGACCTCATTTCAGGTCCTCAGGTCCAGGTCCAGCTGGACCTCACGTCCAGGTGGTCCAAAACCTCAGGTCCAGGTCCAGCTGGACCTGGACTCCAGCAGGACCTCAGGTCCAGGTCCAGCTGGACCTCAGGTCCATGTGGTTCAGGACCTCAGTTCCAGGTACAGCTGGACCTCAGGTCCAGGTGGTCCAGGATATCAAGTCCAGGTCCAGCTGTACCTCATGTCCAGGTGGTCCAGGCCCTCAGGTCCTTGTCCAGGACTTCAGGCTAGGGCCATGTAAGGACCTCAGGTCTAGGTTCAGGACCTCAGCTCCATGTCCAGGAATGAACTAGATTCAAACAGAAATGATAAAGAAACAAGGGAATATGTAATGTCAATGGTGGCATATCCTCTTTGTAAAAGGACACCTTCATGTCCTTAACTGTAGCTAGATATGAGATGGGATAGAATCTTCTTTTTCAACTTCGATTAGACATAACATTGTGAAGATCAATGTGACTGTGCAGGTTGAAAACGTATAAGTTTCATGGTGAAATTGCGCCCGACACTGCATTTTGGTTTTGAAACGTGTCCACCTAAGATGTGTCAAGAACAGGACGTTGTGATTTCTAGGAGAGTGACAACTCATTTTCACTGAAATAGCATCTTCAAAAAGTGTTCTGATAAGAAATGATTTCTCCTGGGTAGGCAACGAGGTAAGATCCTCTTTCGTCTGTCGCTACTAACTCAAATTGGTAGAGAGCATAGATTTACCAAAGCCAAACTCTGTTTCCGAATGAGCGTGTACTTCAGTCCACAAGTACAGTTAGTGCTAAATGCTGGGTTAAGGTACGGGTTCAACTTGTTGCTTGTGTTCGCGTTAGCGCATTAGGGTTATTGTTAACATTCGGGTTTGTGTCATGATTAGGACGATTGGTTTAGCTTTAGGATTACGTTCATACTTTGCATCAGGGTTAAGGTTAGCATTAGGTTCAGGAATAGATTAAGGGTAGTGTCGGTATTAAGGTTAGCGTTATGCGTTACTACCAGTGTTACATTTAGCATTTGGATTAAGTTTAGCTTTACCCTTTTCCTTTGGGTTAAAGTTAGCTTTTGTGTTTGTTTGTGATTAATTATCCATGCAATATTAACGTGCTGTCACTTATATGAAACGCATTCTTTTTACCATGAAAAGAGCCGTGTCTCTATGTCTGTCTATGGAGAAGCACATATAAAATCGATATTTTCTTGTGGTGAGACGACGTCTCATTTGCAAACCATGAGCATGAAAACATCATTGTGCACTTAAGTATTGCATTGTCATCTCTTTCTTCTCTGAAATGAGGCAGGGTTTCTTTCGACTTTAGTACGTTAAAGGAATCGAAAGAACATTGAGAACATGTCAGAGAAACTCATCCCTTTCAAGAAATAAAAGAAACAGATCTACGATTGTAGTTCTCAATGGAAAGTTAATGTGTTTGTGGCAATGTGAACCTCACTGCCTGTAATGATACCGCATGCCATCCACTCACAGTGTTTTCAGCAGAGTGTTCAAATAGAAACGATGTTCTGCAGAACTTGTGTTTTGTAGGTAAGAATGAACTAGATTCACACAGAAACGAGAAAGAAACAAGGGACTGTGTATTATCAATGGTGGCATTGGTAAAAGGACGTCTTCACATCAACTGTAGCTAGATATGCGATGGGATAGAATATATGTTTCCAACTTGGATTGCACGTAGAAATGTGAAAGTCAATGTGACCGTGCAGGTTGAAACTGGTAAGTGTCTTGCTGAAATGGAGCCCGACACTACTTTATATTTAGAAACGTGTTCCTTTAAGATGTTCCTAAAACAGGACGTTGTGATGTCTAGGAGAGTGAGTCCACGACCTGAAGTCCAGGTCCAGGACCTCAGGTCCAGGTCCAGGACTCATGTCGACATCCAGGACCAGGACATCAGGTCCAGTTCCAGGAACTCAGGTCCAGGTACAGTTCCAGGACTTTTGTCCAGTTCCAGGACTTCAGTTCCAGGTCCTCAGGTCCATGTCTAGCTCTAGGACTTCAGGTCCGGCTCCAGGAACTCAGGTCCAGGTCAAGGTCCAGTACTTTAGATTCAGGTCCAGAAACTAAGGCACAGGTCCAGGTCCCGGACCACAGGTCCAGGATGAGAACCTCAGGGATAGGTCCTCAGTTAAGGTCCAGGACCTCAATCCAGGTCCAGGACCAGGATCTCAGATCCAGGCCCAGGACCTCAGGTCAATGTGCAGGACCTCAGGTTAGGGCCAGGTAAGGACCTCAGGTCCAGGTGGTCGAGGACGTCAGGTCCAGGTGGTCGAGGACCTCATTTCAGGTGGTCCAGGACCTCAGGTCCAGGTCTAGCTGGAACTCAGGTCCAGGACCACGTGGACTCTCAGGTCCAGGTGGTCCAGGACTTCAAGTCCAGGTCCAGCAGGACCTCAGGTCCAGGACCAGCTGGACCTCAGGTCCATGTGGTCCAGGACCTCAGGTCCAGGTCCAGCTGGAATTGATCCAGCTGGACCGCAGGTCCAGGTGGTCCAGGACCTCAGGTCCAGGTGGTCCAGGACTTCAAGTCCAGGTCCAGCTGGACCTCAGTTCCAGGTCCAGATGGACCTCAGGTCCAGGTCCAGATGGACCTCAGGTCCAGGTCCAGCTGGACCTCAGGTGCAGGGGTCCAGGACCACAGTTCCAAGTCCAGCTGGACCTCAGGTCCAGGTGATGCAGGACCTCAGGTCCAGGTCCAGCTGGACCTCCGTTCCAGGTCCAGCTGGACCTCATGTCCAGGTCTTCAGGTCCAGGTCCAGCTGGACCTCACGTCCAGGTGGTCCAAAACCTCAGGTCCACGTGAAGCTGGACGTCAGGTCCTGGTCCAGCTGACCTCAGGCCAGGTCCAGCCTGACCTCAGTTCCAGGTGGTCCAGGACCTCAGGTCCAGGTCCAGCTGGACCTGGACTCCAGCAGGACCTCAGGTCTAGGTCCAGCTGGACCTCAGGTCCTGGTTGTTCAGGACCTCAGGTCCAGGCCCAGCTGGACCTCAGGTGCAGGTGGTCCAGGACCTCAGCTCCAGGTCGAGCTGTACCTCAGGTCCACGTCCAGCTGGACATCAGGTCCAGGTGGTCCAGGACCTCAGGTCCAGGTCCAGCTGGACCTCAAGTCCAGGTCAAGCTGGACTTCAGGTCCAGGTGGTCCAGAACCTCAGGGCCAGGTCCAGTTGGACCTGGACTCCAGCAGGACCTCAGGTCTAGGTCCAGCGGACTTCAGGTCCAGGTGGTCCAGGTCCTCAGGTCCAGGACCAGCTGGATCTCAGGTCCAGGTGGTCCAGGACCTCAGGTCCATGTCCAGCTGGTCCTAAGGTCCAGGTCTACCTGGACCAACCTAGACCCTAGGTCCAGCTGGCCCAGGACATCACTCCAGGTCCTGCTGGACCTCAGGTCCAGGTCCACCTGGACTCTCAGGTTCAGGTGGTCAAGGTCCTCAGGTCCAGGTCCTGCTGGACCTCAGGTCCAGGTGGTCCAGGACCTCAGGTCCAAGTCCAGCTGGACCTCAGGTCCAGGTTGTTCAGGACCTCAGGTCCAGGTCCAGCTGGACCTCAGGTCCAGGCGGTCCATTACCTCGGGTCCAGGTCCAGCTGGACCTCAAGTCCAGGTCCACCTGGACACTCAGTTCCAGGTATTCCAGGACCTCAGGTTCATGTCCAGCTGGACCTCACGACCAGTTGGTCCCAGACCTCATGTCCAGGTCCAACAGCATCTCAGGTCCAGGTTGTCCAGGACCTCAGGTTCACGTCCAGCTGGACTTCAGGTCCAGGTGGTCCAGGACCTCAGGTCCAGGTCCAACTGGACCTCAGGTCCAGGTCCAGATGGACCTCAGGTGCAGGTGGTCCAGGACCACAGTTCCAAGTCCAGCTGGACCTCAGGTCCAGGTGGTACAGGACCTCTGGTCCAGGTCAAGCTGGACCTCCGGTCCAGGTCCAGTAGGACCTCAGGTACTGGTGGTCCAGAACTTCAGGTCCAGGTCCAGCTGGACCTCAGGTCCAGGTCCAGCTAGACCTCAGGTCCAGGTCCAGCAGGACGTCAGGTTCCGGCCCAGCTGGACTTCAGGTCCAGGTCCAGCTGCACCTCAGGTCCAGGTGGTCCAGGAACTCAGGCCCAGGTCCAGATGGAACTCAGGTGCAGGTGGTCCAGGACCACAGGTCCAAGTCCAGCTGGAACTGAGGACCAGGTCTAGCTGGACCTCAGGTCCAGGTACAGCTGGAAATCAGGTCCAGGTGGTCCAGGTCCTCAGTCCAGGTCCAGCTGGACCTCACGTCCAGGTGGTCCAAAACCTCAGGTAAAGGTATTGCTGGACGTCAGGTTCTGGCCCAGATGGACATCAGGTCCAGGTCCAGCTGGACCTCAGGTCCAGGTGGTCCAGGAACTCAGGGCCATGTCCAGCTGGACCTGGACTCCAGCAGGACCTCAAGTCCAGGTCAAGCTGGACCTCAGGTCCAGGTGGTCCAGGACCTCAGGGCCAGGTCAAGCTGCACCTGGACTCCAGCAGGACCTCAGGTCCAGGTCCAGCAGACCTCAGGTCCAGGTGGTCCAATTCCTCAGGTCCAGACCCAGCTGGACCTCAGATCCAGGTCCAGCTGGACCTCAGGTCCAGGTCAGCTGGACCTGGACTCCAGCAGGACCTCAGGTACAGGTCCAGCGGACCTCAGGTCCAGGTCGTCCAGGTCCTCAGGTCCTGGACCAGCTGGACCTGAGGTCCAGGTCCTACTGGACATCAGGTCCAGATCCCGCTTTACATCATATCCAGGTGGTCCAGGAACTCAGGTCCAGGTCCAGCTGGACCTCAGGTCCAGGTCCACCTGGAATCTCAGGTCCAGGTGGTCGAGGTCCTCAGGTCCAGGTCCAGCTTGACCTCAGGACCAGGTGGTCCAGGACTTCAGGTCCAGTTCCAGCTGGACCTAAAGTCCAGGTCCAACTGGACTTTCAGTTCCAGGTAGTCCAGGACCTCAGGTTCACGTCCAGCTGGGCCTCACGACCAGATGGTCCCGGACCTCAGGTCCAGGTCCAACTGCCTCTCAGGTCCAGGTAGTCCAGGACCTCAGGTTCACGTCCAGCTGGACTTCAGATCCAGGTGGTCCAGGACCTCAGGGCCAGGTCCAGCTCCACCTGGACTCCAGCAGGACCTCAGGTCCAGGTCCAGCGGACCTCAGTTCCAGGTTGTCCAGGTCCTCAGGTCCAGGACAAGCTGAACCTCAGGTCCAGGTCCAGCTGGACCTCAGGTCCAGGTGGTCCAGGACCCCTGGTCAATGTCCTGCTGGACCTAAGATCCAAGTCCACCTGGACCTCCTAGATCTTAGGACCAGCTGGTCCAGGACCTCAGGTCCAGGTCCAGATGGACCTCAATTCCAGGTCAAGTGGGACCTCAGGTCCAGGTGGTCCAGGACCTCAGGGCCAGGGTCCAACTGGACCTGGACTCCAGCAGGATCAGGTACAGGTCCAGCAGACCTCAGGTCCAGGTGGTCCAGGACCTCATGTCCAAGACCAGCTGGACCTCAGGTCCAGGTTGTTCAGGACCTCAGGTCCAGGTCCAGCTGGACCTCAGGTCCCCGGTGGTCCAGGACCTCAGGTCCAGGTCCAGCTGCACCTGGACTCCAGCAGGACCTCAGGTCCAGGTCCAGCGGACCTCAGGTCCAGGTGGTCCAGGACATCAGGTACATTTCCAGGAGGACCTAAGATCCAAGTCCACCTGGACCGACCTATACCTTAGGACCAGCTGGTCCAGGACCTCAGGTACAGTTCCAGCTGGACCTCAGGTCCAGGTCCACCTGGACTCTCAGGTCCAGGTGGTCGAGGTCCTCAGGTCCAGGTCCTGCTGGACCTCAGGTCCAGGTGGTCAAGGACCTCTGGTCCAGGTGGTCCAGGACCTCAGGTCCAGGTCCAGCTGGACCTCAGGACCAGGTGGTCCAGGAATTCAGGTCCCTAGTCTAGCTGGACCTCACGTTCAGGTACAGCTGGGCCTCAGGTCCAGGTGGTCCAGGACCTCAGGTCCAGGTCCAGCTGGACCTCAGGTCCAGGTCCACCTGGACTCTCAGTTCCAGGTAGACCAGGACCGCAGGTTCACGTCCAGCTGGACCTCAGGTCCAGGTGGTCCCGGACTTCAGGTCCAGGTCCAATTGCATCTCAGGTCCAGGTAGTCCAGGACCTCAGGTTCACGTCCAGCTGGACTTCAGGTCCAGGTGGTCCAGGACCACAGGTCCAGGTCCAGCTGGAACTCAGGTCCAGGACCACATGGACTCTCAGGTCCAGGTGGTACAGGTCTTCAAGTCCAGGTCCAGCTGGACCTCAGGTCCAGGGACCAGGTGGTCCAGGACCTCAGGTCCTGGTCTAGCTGGACCTCAGTTCCAGCGGGACCTCAGGTCCAGGTCAAGCTGGACCTCAGGTCCAGGTCCAGCTGTACCTCAGGTCCAGGTACAGCTGTACCTCAGGTCCAGGTCCAGCTGGAACTCACGTCCAGGTTGTCCAGGAACTCAGGTCCAGGTCCAGCTGGACCTGGACTCCAACAGGACCTCAGGTCCCGGTCCAGCTGGACCTAAGGTCCAGGTCCAGCTGCACCTCAGGTCCAGGTGGTCCAGAATCTCAGGTCCAGGTCCAGCTGGACCTCAGATACAAGTGGTCCAGGAACTCAGGTCCAGGTCCAGCTGGACCTTGACTCAAGCAGGACCTCAGGTCCAGGTCCAGCTGGACCTCAGGTCCAGGTTGTCCAGGACCTCAGGTCCAGGTCAAGCTGGTCCTCAAGTCCAGGTCCAGCTGGACCTCATGTCCAGGTCTTCAGGTCCAGGTCCAGCTGGACCTCACGTCCAGGTGGTCCAAAACCTCAGGTCCAGGTCCAGCTGGACCTCAGGTCGAGTGGTCCAGGACCTCAGGTCCAGCTCCAGCTGGACCTTAGGTCCAGGTCCAGATGGACCTCAGGTCCAGGTGGTCCATGACCTCAGGTCCAGTTCCAGCTAGACCTCAGGTCCAGGTCCAGCAGGACCTCAGGTCCAGGACCAGCTGTACCTCAGGTCCAGGTACAGCTGTACCTCAGGTCCAGGTCAAGCTGGACTTCAGGTCCAGGTGGTCCAGAAACTCCGGTGCCATGTCCAGCTGGACCTGGACTCCAGCAGGGCCTCAGGTCCAGGTCCAGCGGACCTCAGGTCAAGCTGGTCCAGGTCCTCAGGACCAGGACCAGCTGGACCTCAGGTCCAGGTGGTCAGGAACTCAGGTCCATGTCCAGCTGGACCTAAGTTCCAGGTCTACCTAAACCGACCAAGACCGTAGGTCCAGCTGGTCCAGGACATCAGCTCAAGATCCAGCTGTACCTCAGGTCCAGGTCCACCTGGACTCTCAGGTCCAGGTGGTCGAGGTTCTCAGGTCCAGGTCCAGCTGGACTTCAGTTCCAGGTGGTCCAGGTCCAGCTGGCCCTCATGTGCAGGTGGTCGAGGACCACAGTTCCAAGTCCAGCTGGACCTCATGTCCAGGTCCAGCTGGACCTCAGGTCCAGGTTGTGCAGGATCAGGTCCAGGTCCAGCTGGACCTCCGGTCCAGGACCAGTTGGACCTCAGGTCCAAGTGGTCCAGGACCTCAGCACCGGGTCCAGCTGGACCTCAGGTCCAGGTCCAGCTGGACCTCAGGTCCAGGTCCAGCAGAACCTCAGGTCCAGGTCCAGCTGGACCTCAGGTCCAAGTCCAGCAGTCCCTCAGGTGCAGGTGGTCCAGGACCACAGTTCCAAGTCCAGCTGGACCTCAGGACCAGGTCTAGCTGGACTGCAGGTCCAGGTACAGCTGAACCTCCGGTCCAGGTCCAGTTGGACCTCAGGTCCAGGTGGTCCAGGACCTCAGGTCCAGGTCCAGCTTGACATCAGATCCAGGTCCAGCTGGACATCATGTCCAGCTGGTCCAGGACCTCAGGTCCAGTTCCAGCTGGACCTCACGTCCAGGTGGTCCAGGACCTCAAGTCCAGGTCCAGCTGGACCTCAGGTCCAATGGTCCAGGACCTCAGGTCAAGGTCCAGCTGGACCTCAGGTCCAGGTCCAGCTGGCCCTCAGGTGCAGGTGGTCAAGGACCACAGTTCCAAGTCCAGCAGGACCTCAGGACCAGGTCTAGCTGGACCTCAGGTCCAGGTAGAGCTGGACCTCAGGCCCAGGTGGTGCAGGACCTCAGGTCCAGGTCCAGCTGGACCTCAAGTCCAGGTGGTCCAGGACCTCAGGTCCAGGTCCAAGTAGACCTCAGGTCCAGGTCCATCTGGACCTCAGGTCCAGGTCCAGCTGGACCTCAAGTCCGGGTCAAGCTGGTCCTCAGGTCCAGGTGGTCCAGGACCTCGGGTCCAGTTCCAGCTGGACCTCACGTCCAGGTGGTCCAGGACCTCAGGTCCAGGTCCAGCTGGACGTTAGGTCCCAGTCCAGCTGGACCTCAGGTCCAGGTGGTACAAAACCTCTGGTCCAGGTGGTCCAGAACCTCAGGTCCAGGTCCAGCTGGACCTCAGGACCATGTGGTCCAGGATTTCAGGCCTTGGTCTAGCTGGACCTCAGGTCTAGCGGGACCTGAGGTCCAGGTCCAGCTGGACCTCACGTCCAGGTCAAGCTGGACCTCAGGTCCAGGTGGTCCAGGACCTCAGGGCCAGGTCCAGCTGGACCTGGACTGCAGCAGGATCAGGTCCAGGTCAGCGGACCTCAGGTCCAGGTGGTCCATGACCTCAGGTCCAGGTCCAGCTGGACCTCAGGTCCAGTTGGTCCATGACCTCAGGTCCAGGTCCAGCTGGACCTCAAGTCCAGGTCAAGCTGGACCTCAGGTCCAGGTGGTCCAGGAACTCAGGGCCAGATCCGGCTGGACATGGACTCCAGCAGGACCTCAGGTCCAGGTCCACCTGGACCTCAGGTCCTGGTGGTCCAGGACCTCAGGTCTATGTCCAGCTGGACCTAAGGTCCAGGTCCACCTGGACCGTCCTAGACCTTAGGACAAGCTGGTCCAGGACCTCAGGTCCAGGTCCAGCTGGACCTCAGGTCCAGGTCCACCTGGACTCTCAGGTCCAGGTGGTCAATGTCCTCAGGTCAAGGTCCAGCTGGACTTCAGGTTCAGGTGGTCCAGGACCTCTGGTCCAGGAGGTCCAGGACCATAGGTCCAGGTTCAGCTGGACCTCAGGACTAGGTGGTCCAGGCCTTCAGGTCCTGGTTTAGCTGGACCTCAGGTACAGCGGGACCTCAATCCAGGTCAAGCTGGACCTCAGGTTCAGGTCCAGCTGGACTCTCAGTTGCAGATAGTCCAGGACCTCAGGTTCACGTCCAGCTGGACCTCAGGTCCAGGTGGTACCGGAACTCAGTTCCAGGTCCAAGAGCATCTCAGGTCCAGGTAGTCCAGGACCTCAGGTTCACCTCCAGCTGGACTTCAGGTCCAGGTGGTCCAGGTCCTCAGGTCCAGGTCCAGCTGGAACTCAGGTCCAGGACCACGTGGACTCTCAGGCCCAGGTGGTCCAGGACTTCAAGTCCAGGTCCAGCAGGACCTCAGGTCCAGGTCCAGCTGGACCTCAAGTCCATGTTGTCCAGGACCTCAGGTCCAGGTCCAGCTGGTACTGATCCAGCTGGACCGCAGTTCCAGGTTGTCCAGGACCTCAGGTCCAGGAACAGCTGGACCTCAGGTCCAGGTCCAGCAGGACATCAGTTCCATGTGGTCCAGGACTTCAGGTCCAGGTGGTCCAGGACCTCAAGTCCAGGTCCAGCTGGGCCTCAGGTCCAGGTCCAGCTGGACCTCAGGTCCAGGTCCAGTTGGACATCAGGTCCAGGTCCAGCTGGACTTCAGGTCCAGGTCCAGCTGGCCCTCAGGTGCAGGTGGTCCAGGACCACAGTTCCAAGTCCAGCTGGACCTCAGGACCAGGTCTAGCTGGACCTCAGGTCCAGGTACAGCTGAACCTCCGGTCAGGTCCATTTGGACCTCAGGTCCAGGGTGGTCCAGGACCTCAGGTCCAGGTCCAGTTGGACATCAGGTCCAGGTCCAGCTGTACATCATGTCCAGGTGGTCCAGGACCTCAAGTCCAGGTCCAGCTGGACCTCAGGTCCAGGTCCAGTTGGACCTCAGGTCCAGGTGGTCCAGGATTTCAGGTCCAGGTCCAGCTGGACCTCAGGTCCAGGTCCAGCTGTACCTCAGGTCCAGGTGGTCCAGGACATCAGGTCCAGTTCCAGCTGGACCTCAGGTCCAGGTCCATCTGGACCTCATGTCCAGGTCCTCAGGTCCAGGTCCAGCTGGACCTCACATCCAGGTGGTCCAAAACCTCAGGTCCAGATCCAGCTGCACGTCAAGTCCAGGTCCAGCTGGACCTCAGGTCCAGGTGGTCCATTACCTCAGGTCCAGGTCCAGCTGGACCTCAGGTCCAGGTCCAGCTGGACCTCAGGTCCAGGTCCATCTGGACCTCAGGTGCAGGTGGTCCAGGACCTCAGCTCCAGGTCCAGCAGGACTTCAGGTCCAGGTGGTACAGGACCTCAGGTCCAGGTCCTGCTGGACCTCCAGTCCAGGTCCAGCTGGACCTCAGGTCCAGGTGGTCGAGGACCTCAGGGCCATGTCCAGCTGGACCTGGACTCCAGCATGATCAGGTCCAGGTCCAGCGGACCTACGTCCAGGTGGTCCAGGTCCTGAGGTCCAGGACGAGCTGGACCTCAGGTCCAGGTGGTCTAGGACCTCAGGTCCAGGTCCAGCTGGACCTCAGTCCCAGGTGGTCCAGGACCTCAGGTCCAGGTCCAGCTGGACCTCAGGTCCAGGTGGTCCAGGACCTCAAGTCCAGGTCCAGCTAGACCTCAGGTCCAGGTCCAGCAGGACCTCAGGTCCAGGTCCAGCTGGACCTCAAGTCCGGGTCAAGCTGGACCTCAGGTCCAGGTGGTCCAGGACCTCGTGTCCAGTTCCAGCTGGACCTCACGTCCAGGTGGTCCAGGACCTCAGGTCCAGTTCCAGCTGGACCTCACGCCCTGGTTGTCCAGGACCTCAGGTCCAGGTCCAGCTGGACGTTAGGTCCCGGTCAATCTGGACCTCAGGTCCAGGTCCAGCTGGACCTGGACTCCAGATGGACCTCAGGTCCAGGTCCAGCTGGACCTCAAGTCCAGGTCCAGCTGGACCTCAGGTCCAGTTAGTCCAGGACCTCTGGTCCAGGTGGTCCAGAACCTCAGGTCCATGTCCAGCTGGACCTCAGGACAATGTGGTCCAGGATTTCAGGTCTTGGTCTAGCTGGACCTCAGTACCAGCGGGACCTGAGGTCCAGGTCCAGCTGGACCTCAAGTCCAGGTCAAGCTGGACCTCAGGTCCACGTGGTTCAGGACCTCAGGGCCAGGTCCAGCTGGACCTGGACTCCAGCAGGATCAGGTCCAGGTCAGCGGACCTCAGGTCCAGGTGGTCCATGACCTCATGTCCATGTCCAACTGGACCTCAGGTCCAGGTGGTCCATGACCTCAGGTCCAAGTCCAGCTGGACCTCAAGTCCAGGTCAATCTGGACCTCAGGTCCAGGTGGTCCAGGACCTCAGGGCCAGGTCCAGCTTGATATGGACTCCAGCAGGACCTCATGTCTAGGTCCAGCAGACCTCAGGTCCAGGTGGTCCAGGTCCTCAGGTCCAGGACCAGCTGGACCTCAGTTCCAGGTCCAGTTGGACCTCAGGTCCAGGTGGTCCAGGAACTCAGGTCTATGTCCAGCTGGACCTAAGTACCAGGTCCACCTGGACCGTCCTAGACCTTAGGACCAGCTGGTCCAGGACCTCAGGTCCAGGTCCAGCTGGACCTCAGGTGCAGGTCCACCTGGACTCTCAGGTCCAGGTGGTCGATGTCCTCAGGTCCAGTTCCAGCTGGACCTCAGGTCCAGGTGGTCCAGGACCTCTGTTCCAGGAGGTCCAGGACCATAGGTCCAGGTTCAGCTGGACCTCAGGACCAGGTGGTCCAGGCCTTCAGGTCCTGGTTTAGCTGGACCTCAGGTACAGCGGGACCTCAATCCAGGTCCAGGTGGACCTCAGGTTCAGGTCCAGCTGGACTCTCAGTTGCAGATAGTCCAGGACCTCAGGTTCACGTCCAGCTGGACCTCAGGTCCAGGTGGTACCGGAACTCAGGTCCAGGTCCAAGAGCATCTCAGGTCCACGTAGTCCAGGACCTCAGGTTCACGTCCAGCTGGACTTCAGGTCCAGGTGGTCCAGGTCCTCAGGTTCAGGTCCAGCTGGAACTCAGGTCCAGGACCACGTGGACTCTCAGGCCCAGGTGGTCCAGGACTTCAAGTCCAGGTCCAGCAGGACCTCAGGTCCAGGTCCAGCTGGACCTCAAGTCCATGTGGTCCAGGACCTCAGGTCCAGGTCCAGCTGGTACTGATCCAGCTGGACCGCAGGTCCAGGTGGTCCAGGACCTCAGGTCCAGGAGCAGCTGGACCTCAGGTCCAGGTCCAGCAGGACATCAGTTCCATGTGGTCCAGGACTTCAGGTCCAGGTGGTCCAGGATCTCAAGTCCAGGTCCAGCTGGGCCTCAGGTCCAGTTCCAGCTGGACCTCAGGTCCAGGTCCAGTTGGACATCAGGTCCAGGTCCAGCTGGACCTCAGGTCCAGGTCCTGCTGGGCCTCAGGTGCAGGTGGTCCAGGACCACAGTTCCAAGTCCAGCTGGACCTCAGGACCAGGTCTAGCTGGACCTCAGGCCCAGGTACAGCTGAACCTCCGGTCCAGGTCCAGTTGGACCTCAGGTCCAGGTGGTCCAGGACATCAGGTCCAGGTCCAGCTGGACATCAGGTCCAGGTCCAGCTGGACATCATGTCCAGGTGGTCCAGGATCTCAGGTCCAGTTCCAGCCTGACCTCACGTCCAGGTGGTCCAGGACCTCAAGTCCAGGTGCAGCTGGACCTCAGGTCCAATGGTCCAGGACCTCAGGTCCAGGTCCAGCTGGACCTCAGGTCCAGGTCCAGCTGGCCCTCAGGTGCAGGTGGTCCAGGACCACAGTTCCAAGTCCAGCTGGACCTCAGGACCAGGTCTAGCTGGACCTCAGGTCCAGGTAGAGCTGGACCTCAGGTCCAGGTACAGCTGAACCTCCGGTCAGGTCCATTTGGACCTCAGGTCCAGGTGGTCCAGGACCTCAGGTCCAGGTCCAGTTGGACATCAGGTCCAGGTCCAGCTGTACATCATGTCCAGGTGGTCCAGGACCTCAAGTCCAGGTCCAGCTGGACCTCAGGTCCAGGTCCAGCTGGACCTCAGGTCCAGGTCCAGTTGGACCTCAGGTCCAGGTGGTCCAGGATTTCAGGTCCAGGTCCAGCTGGACCTCAGGTCCAGGTCCAGCTGTACATCAGGTCCAGGTGGTCCAGGACATCAGGTCCAGGTCCAGCTGGACCTCATGTCCAGGTCTTCAGGTCCAGGTCCAGCTTGACCTCACGTCCAGGTGGTCCAAAACCTCAGGTCCACGTGAAGCTGGACGTCAGGTCCTGGTCCAGCTGACCTCAGGCCAGGTCCAGCCTGACCTCAGTTCCAGGTGGTCCAGGACCTCAGGTCCAGGTCCAGCTGGACCTGGACTCCAGCAGGACCTCAGGTCTAGGTCCAGCTGGACCTCAGGTCCTGGTTGTTCAGGACCTCAGTTCCAGGCCCAGCTGGACCTCAGGTGCAGGTGGTCCAGGACCTCAGCTCCAGGTCGAGCTGTACCTCAGGTCCACGTCCAGCTGGACATCAGGTCCAGGTGGTCCAGGACCTCAGGTCCAGGTCCAGCTGGACCTCAAGTCCAGGTCAAGCTGGACTTCAGGTCCAGGTGGTCCAGAACCTCAGGGCCAGGTCCAGTTGGACCTGGACTCCAGCAGGACCTCAGGTCTAGGTCCAGCGGACTTCAGGTCCAGGTGGTCCAGGTCCTCAGGTCCAGGACCAGCTGGATCTCAGGTCCAGGTGGTCCAGGACCTCAGGTACATGTCCAGCTGGTCCTAAGGTCCAGGTCTACCTGGACCAACCTAGACCCTAGGTCCAGCTGGCCCAGGACATCACTCCAGGTCCTGCTGGACCTCAGGTCCAGGTCCACCTGGACTCTCAGGTTCAGGTGGTCAAGGTCCTCAGGTCCAGGTCCTGCTGGACCTCAGGTCCAGGTGGTCCAGGACCTCAGGTCCAAGTCCAGCTGGACCTCAGGTCCAGGTTGTTCAGGACCTCAGGTCCAGGTCCAGCTGGACCTCAGGTCCAGGCGGTCCATTACCTCGGGTCCAGGTCCAGCTGGACCTCAAGTCCAGGTCCACCTGGACACTCAGTTCCAGGTATTCCAGGACCTCAGGTTCATGTCCAGCTGGACCTCACGACCAGATGGTCCCAGACCTCATGTCCAGGTCCAACAGCATCTCAGGTCCAGGTTGTCCAGGACCTCAGGTTCACGTCCAGCTGGACTTCAGGTCCAGGTGGTCCAGGACCTCAGGTCCAGGTCCAACTGGACCTCAGGTCCAGGTCCAGATGGACCTCAGGTGCAGGTGGTCCAGGACCACAGTTCCAAGTCCAGCTGGACCTCAGGTCCAGGTGGTACAGGACCTCTGGTCCAGGTCAAGCTGGACCTCCGGTCCAGGTCCAGTAGGACCTCAGGTACTGGTGGTCCAGAACTTCAGGTCCAGGTCCAGCTGGACCTCAGGTCCAGGTCCAGCTAGACCTCAGGTCCAGGTCCAGCAGGACGTCAGGTTCCGGCCCAGCTGGACTTCAGGTCCAGGTCCAGCTGCACCTCACGTCCAGGTGGTCCAGGAACTCAGGCCCAGGTCCAGATGGAACTCAGGTGCAGGTGGTCCAGGACCACAGGTCCAAGTCCAGCTGGAACTGAGGACCAGGTCTAGCTGGACCTCAGGTCCAGGTACAGCTGGAAATCAGGTCCAGGTGGTCCAGGTCCTCAGTCCAGGTCCAGCTGGACCTCACGTCCAGGTGGTCCAAAACCTCAGGTAAAGGTATTGCTGGACGTCAGGTTCTGGCCCAGATGGACATCAGGTCCAGGTCCACCTGGACCTCAGGTCCAGGTGGTCCAGGAACTCAGGGCCATGTCCAGCTGGACCTGGACTCCAGCAGGACCTCAGGACCAGGTCCAGCTGGACCTCAGGTCCAGGTGGTCCAGGAACTCAGGTCAAGGTCCAGCTGGACCTCAAGTCCAGGTCAAGCTGGACCTCAGGTCCAGGTGGTCCAGGACCTCAGGGCCAGGTCAAGCTGCACCTGGACTCCAGCAGGACCTCAGGTCCAGGTCCAGCAGACCTCAGGTCCAGGTGGTCCAATTCCTCAGGTCCAGACCCAGCTGGACCTCAGATCCAGGTCCAGCTGGACCTCAGGTCCAGGTCAGCTGGACCTGGACTCCAGCAGGACCTCAGGTACAGGTCCAGCGGACCTCAGGTCCAGGTCGTCCAGGTCCTCAGGTCCTGGACCAGCTGGACCTGAGGTCCAGGTCCTACTGGACATCAGGTCCAGATCCCGCTTTACATCATATCCAGGTGGTCCAGGAACTCAGGTCCAGGTCCAGCTGGACCTCAGGTCCAGGTCCACCTGGAATCTCAGGTCCAGGTGGTCGAGGTCCTCAGGTCCAGGTCCAGCTTGACCTCAGGACCAGGTGGTCCAGGACTTCAGGTCCAGTTCCAGCTGGACCTAAATTCCAGGTCCAACTGGACTTTCAGTTCCAGGTAGTCCAGGACCTCAGGTTCACGTCCAGCTGGGCCTCACGACCAGATGGTCCCGGACCTCAGGTCCAGGTCCAACTGCCTCTCAGGTCCAGGTAGTCCAGGACCTCAGGTTCACGTCCAGCTGGACTTCAGAACCAGGTGGTCCAGGACCTCAGGGCCAGGTCCAGCTCCACCTGGACTCCAGCAGGATCTCAGGTCCAGGTCCAGCGGACCTCAGGTCCAGGTTGTCCAGGTCCTCAGGTCCAGGACAAGCTGAACCTCAGGTCCAGGTCCAGCTGGACCTCAGTTCCAGGTGGTCCAGGACCCCTGGTCAATGTCCTGCTGGACCTAAGATCCAAGTCCACCTGGACCTCCTAGATCTTAGGACCAGCTGGTCCAGGACCTCAGGTCCAGGTCCAGATGGACCTCAATTCCAGGTCAAGTGGGACCTCAGGTCCAGGTGGTCCAGGACCTCAGGGCCAGGTCCAACTGGACCTGGACTCCAGCAGGATCAGGTACAGGTCCAGCAGACCTCAGGTCCAGGTGGTCCAGGACCTCATGTCCAAGACCAGCTGGACCTCAGGTCCAGGTTGTTCAGGACCTCAGGTCCAGGTCCAGCTGGACCTCAGGTCCCGGTGGTCCAGGACCTCAGGTCCAGGTCCAGCTGCACCTGGACTCCAGCAGGACCTCAGGTCCAGGTCCAGCGGACCTCAGGTCCAGGTGGTCCAGGACATCAGGTACATTTCCAGGAGGACCTAAGATCCAAGTCCACCTGGACCGACCTATACCTTAGGACCAGCTGGTCCAGGACCTCAGGTACAGTTCCAGCTGGACCTCAGGTCCAGGTCCACCTGGACTCTCAGGTCCAGGTGGTCGAGGTCCTCAGGTCCAGGTCCTGCTGGACCTCAGGTCCAGGTGGTCAAGGACCTCTGGTCCAGGTGGTCCAGGACCTCAGGTCCAGGTCCAGCTGGACCTCAGGACCAGGTGGTCCAGGAATTCAGGTCCTAGTCTAGCTGGACCTCACGTTCAGGTACAGCTGGGCCTCAGGTCCAGGTGGTCCAGGACCTCAGGTCCAGGTCCAGCTGGACCTCAAGTCCAGGTCCACCTGGACTCTCAGTTCCAGGTAGACCAGGACCGCAGGTTCACGTCCAGCTGGACCTCAGGTCCAGGTGGTCCCGGACTTCAGGTCCAGGTCCAATTGCATCTCAGGTCCAGGTAGTCCAGGACCTCAGGTTCACGTCCAGCTGGACTTCAGGTCCAGGTGGTCCAGGACCACAGGTCCAGGTCCAGCTGGAACTCAGGTCCAGGACCACATGGACTCTCAGGTCCAGGTGGTACAGGTCTTCAAGTCCAGGTCCAGCTGGACCTCAGGTCCAGGGACCAGGTGGTCCAGGACCTCAGGTCCTGGTCTAGCTGGACCTCAGTTCCAGCGGGACCTCAGGTCCAGGTCAAGCTGGACCTCAGGTCCAGGTCCAGCTGTACCTCAGGTCCAGGTACAGCTGTACCTCAGGTCCAGGTCCAGCTGGAACTCACGTCCAGGTTGTCCAGGAACTCAGGTCCAGGTCCAGCTGGACCTGGACTCCAACAGGACCTCAGGTCCCGGTCCAGCTGGACCTCAGGTCCAGGTCCAGCTGCACCTCAGGTCCAGGTGGTCCAGAATCTCAGGTCCAGGTCCAGCTGGACCTCAGATACAAGTGGTCCAGGAACTCAGGTCCAGGTCCAGCTGGACCTTGACTCAAGCAGGACCTCAGGTCCAGGTCCAGCTGGACCTCAGGTCCAGGTTGTCCAGGACCTCAGGTCCAGGTCAAGCTGGTCCTCAAGTCCAGGTCCAGCTGGACCTCATGTCCAGGTCTTCAGGTCCAGGTCCAGCTGGACCTCACGTCCAGGTGGTCCAAAACCTCAGGTCCAGGTCCAGCTGGACCTCAGGTTGAAGTGGTCCAGGACCTCAGGTCCAGCTCCAGCTGGACCTTAGGTCCAGGTCCAGATGGACCTCAGGTCCAGGTGGTCCATGACCTCAGGTCCAGTTCCAGCTAGACCTCAGGTCCAGGTCCAGCAGGACCTCAGGTCCAGGACCAGCTGTACCTCAGGTCCAGGTACAGCTGTACCTCAGGTCCAGGTCAAGCTGGACTTCAGGTCCAGGTGGTCCAGAAACTCCGTGCCATGTCCAGCTGGACCTGGACTCCAGCAGGGCCTCAGGTCCAAGTCCAGCGGACCTCAGGTCAAGCTGGTCCAGGTCCTCAGGACCAGGACCAGCTGGACCTCAGGTCCAGGTGGTCAGGAACTCAGGTCCATGTCCAGCTGGACCTAAGTTCCAGGTCTACCTAAACCGACCAAGACCGTAGGTCCAGCTGGTCCAGGACATCAGCTCAAGATCCAGCTGTACCTCAGGTCCAGGTCCACCTGGACTCTCAGGTCCAGGTGGTCGAGGTTCTCAGGTCCAGGTCCAGCTGGACCTCAGTTCCAGGTGGTCCAGGTCCAGCTGGCCCTCATGTGCAGGTGGTCGAGGACCACAGTTCCAAGTCCAGCTGGACCTCATGTCCAGGTCCAGCTGGACCTCAGGTCCAGGTTGTGCAGGATCAGGTCCAGGTCCAGCTGGACCTCCGGTCCAGGACCAGTTGGACCTCAGGTCCAAGTGGTCCAGGACCTCAGCACCGGGTCCAGCTGGACCTCAGGTCCAGGTCCAGCTGGACCTAAGGTCCAGGTCCAGCAGAACCTCAGGTCCAGGTCCAGCTGGACCTCAGGTCCAAGTCCAGCAGTCCCTCAGGTGCAGGTGGTCCAGGACCTCAGTTCCATGTGGTCCAGGACTTCAGGTCCAGGTGGTCCAGGATCTCAAGTCCAGGTCCAGCTGGGCCTCAGGTTCAGTTCCAGCTGGACCTCAGGTCCAGGTCCAGTTGGACATCAGGTCCAGGTCCAGCTGGACCTCAGGTCCAGGTCCTGCTGGGCCTCAGGTGCAGGTGGTCCAGGACCACAGTTCCAAGTCCAGCTGGACCTCAGGACCAGGTCTGGCTGGACCTCAGGCCCAGGTACAGCTGAACCTCCGGTCCAGGTCCAGTTGGACCTCAGGTCCAGGTGGTCCAGGACATCAGGTCCAGGTCCAGCTGGACATCAGGTCCAGGTCCAGCTGGACATCATGTCCAGGTGGTCCAGGATCTCAGGTCCAGTTCCAGCTGGACCTCACGTCCAGGTGGTCCAGGACCTCAAGTCCAGGTGCAGCTGGACCTCAGGTCCAATAGTCCAGGACCTCAAGTCCAGGTCCAGCTGGACCTCAGGTCCAGGTCCAGCTGGCCCTCAGGTGCAGGTGGTCCAGGACCACAGTTCCAAGTCCAGCTGGACTTCAGGACCAGGTCTAGCTGGACCTCAGGTCCAGGTAGAGCTGGACCTCAGGTCCAGGTGGTGCAGGACCTCAGGTCCAGGTCCAGCTGGACCTCCGGTCCAGGTCCAGTTGGACGTCAGTTACAGGTGGTCCAGGACCTCAGGTCCAAGTCCAGCTGGATATCAGGTCCAGGTCCAGCTGGACATCATGTCCAGGTGGTCCAGGATCTCAGGTCCTGTTCCAGCTGGACCTCACGTCCAGGTGGTCCAGGACCTCAAGTCCAGGTCCAGCAGGACCTCAGGTCCAGGTGGTCCAGGACCTCAGGTCCAGGTCCCGCTGGACATCAGGTCCTGGTCCAGCTGGACATCATGTCCAGGTGGTCCAGGACCTCAGGTCCAGGTCAAGCTGGACCTCACGTCCTGGTGTTCCAGGACCTCAAGTCCAGGTCCAGCTGGACCTCAGGTCCAGGTGGTCCAGGACCTCTGGTCCAGGTCCAGCTGGACCTGGTCTCCAGCAGGATCAGGTCCAGGTCAACGGACCTCAGTTCCAGGTGGTCCATGACCTCAGGTCCAGGTCCAGCTGGACCTCAGGTCCAGGTGGTCCATGACTTCAGGTCCAGGTCCAGTTGGACCTCAAGTCCAGGGCAAGCTGGACCTCAGGTCCAGGTGGTCAAGGACCTCAGGGCCAGGTCCAGCTGGACCTCATGTCCAGGTTCTCAGGTCCAGGTCCAGCTGGACCTCACGTCCAGGTGGTCCAAAACCTCAGGTCCAGGTCCAGCTGCACGTCAAGTCCAGGTCCAGCTGGACCTCAGGTCCAGGTGGTCCATTACCTCAGGTGCAGGTCCAGCTGGACCTCAGGTCCAAGTCCAGCAGTCCCTCAGGTGCAGGTGGTCCAGGACCTCAGTTCCATGTGGTCCAGGACTTCAGGTCCAGGTGGTCCAGGATCTCAAGTCCAGGTCCAGCTGGGCCTCAGGTTCAGTTCCAGCTGGACCTCAGGTCCAGGTCCAGTTGGACATCAGGTCCAGGTCCAGCTGGACCTCAGGTCCAGGTCCTGCTGGGCCTCAGGTGCAGGTGGTCCAGGACCACAGTTCCAAGTCCAGCTGGACCTCAGGACCAGGTCTAGCTGGACCTCAGGCCCAGGTACAGCTGAACCTCCGGTCCAGGTCCAGTTGGACCTCAGGTCCAGGTGGTCCAGGACATCAGGTCCAGGTCCAGCTGGACATCAGGTCCAGGTCCAGCTGGACATCATGTCCAGGTGGTCCAGGATCTCAGGTCCAGTTCCAGCTGGACCTCACGTCCAGTTGGTCCAGGACCTCAAGTCCAGGTGCAGCTGGACCTCAGGTCCAATAGTCCAGGACCTCAAGTCCAGGTCCAGCTGGACCTCAGGTCCAGGTCCAGCTGGCCCTCAGGTGCAGGTGGTCCAGGACCACAGTTCCAAGTCCAGCTGGACTTCAGGACCAGGTCTAGCTGGACCTCAGGTCCAGGTAGAGCTGGACCTCAGGTCCAGGTGGTGCAGGACCTCAGGTCCAGGTCCAGCTGGACCTCCGGTCCAGGTCCAGTTGGACGTCAGTTACAGGTGGTCCAGGACCTCAGGTCCAAGTCCAGCTGGATATCAGGTCCAGGTCCAGCTGGACATCATGTCCAGGTGGTCCAGGATCTCAGGTCCTGTTCCAGCTGGACCTCACGTCCAGGTGGTCCAGGACCTCAAGTCCAGGTCCAGCAGGACCTCAGGTCCAGGTGGTCCAGGACCTCAGGTCCAGGTCCCGCTGGACATCAGCTCCTGGTCCAGCTGGACATCATGTCCAGGTGGTCCAGGACCTCAGGTCCAGGTCAAGCTGGACCTCACGTCCTGGTGTTCCAGGACCTCAAGTCCAGGTCCAGCTGGACCTCAGGTCCAGGTGGTCCAGGACCTCTGGTCCAGGTCCAGCTGGACCTGGTCTCCAGCAGGATCAGGTCCAGGTCAACGGACCTCAGTTCCAGGTGGTCCATGACCTCAGGTCCAGGTCCAGCTGGACCTCAGGTCCAGGTGGTCCATGACTTCAGGTCCAGGTCCAGTTGGACCTCAAGTCCAGGGCAAGCTGGACCTCAGGTCCAGGTGGTCAAGGACCTCAGGGCCAGGTCCAGCTGGACCTCATGTCCAGGTTCTCAGGTCCAGGTCCAGCTGGACCTCACGTCCAGGTGGTCCAAAACCTCAGGTCCAGGTCCAGCTGCACGTCAAGTCCAGGTCCAGCTGGACCTCAGGTCCAGGTGGTCCATTACCTCAGGTGCAGGTCCAGCTGGACCTCAGGTCCAGGTCCAGCTGGACCTCAGTTGCAGGTGGTCCAGGACCTCAGGTCCAGGTCCAGCTGGTACTGATCCAGCTGGACCGCAGTTCCAGGTGGTCCAGGACCTCAGGTCCAGGAACAGCTGGACCTCAGGTCCAGGTCCAGCAGGACATCAGTTCCATGTGGTCCAGGACTTCAGGTCCAGGTGGTCCATGACCTCAAGTCCAGGTCCAGCTGGGCCTCAGGTCCAGGTCCAGCTGGACCTCAGGTCCAGGTCCAGTTGGACATCAGGTCCAGGTCCAGCTGGACTTCAGGTCCAGGTCCAGCTGGCCCTCAGGTGCAGGTGGTCCAGGACCACAGTTCCAAGTCCAGCTGGACCTCAGGACCAGGTCTAGCTGGACCTCAGGTCCAGGTACAGCTGAACCTCCGGTCAGGTCCATTTGGACCTCAGGTCCAGGTGGTCCAGGACCTCAGGTCCAGGTCCAGTTGGACATCAGGTCCAGGTCCAGCTGTACATCATGTCCAGGTGGTCCAGGACCTCAAGTCCAGGTCCAGCTGGACCTCAGGTCCAGGTCCAGCTTTACCTCAGGTCCAGGTCCAGTTGGACCTCAGGTCCAGGTGGTCCAGGATTTCAGGTCCAGGTCCAGCTGGACCTCAGGTCCAGGTCCAGCTGTACCTCAGGTCCAGGTGGTCCAGGACATCAGGTCCAGTTCCAGCTGGACCTCAGGTCCAGGTCCAGCTGGACCTCATGTCCAGGTCCTCAGGTCCAGGTCCAGCTGGACCTCACATCCAGGTGGTCCAAAACCTCAGGTCCAGATCCAGCTGCACGTCAAGTCCAGGTCCAGCTGGACCTCAGGTCCAGGTGGTCCATTACCTCAGGTCCAGGTCCAGCTGGACCTCAGGTCCAGGTCCATCTGGACCTCAGGTGCAGGTGGTCCAGGACCTCAGCTCCAGGTCCAGCTGGACTTCATGTCCAGGTGGTACAGGACCTCAGGTCCAGGTCCTGCTGGACCTCAAGTCCAGGTCCAGCTGGACCTCAGGTCCAGGTGGTCGAGGACCTCAGGGCCATGTCCAGCTGGACCTGGACTCCAGCATGATCAGGTCCAGGTCCAGCGGACCTACGTCCAGGTGGTCCAGGTCCTGAGGTCCAGGACGAGCTGGACCTCAGGTCCAGGTGGTCTAGGACCTCAGGTCCAGGTCCAGCTTGACCTCAGGCCCAGGTGGTCCAGGACCTCAGGTCCAGGTCCAGCTGGACCTCAGGTCCAGGTGGTCCAGGACCTCAAGTCCAGGTCCAGCTAGACCTCAGGTCCAGGTCCAGCAGGACCTCAGGTCCAGGTCCAGCTGGACCTCAAGTCCGGGTCAAGCTGAACCTCAGGTCCAGGTGGTCCAGGACCTCGGGTCCAGTTCCAGCTGGACCTCATGTCCAGGTGGTCCAGGACCTCAGGTCCAGTTCCAGCTGGACCTCACGCCCAGGATGTCCAGGACCTCAGGTCCAGGTACAGCTGGACGTTAGGTCCCGGTCAATCTGGACCTCAGGTCCAGGTCCAGCTGGACCTGGACTCCAGATGGACCTCAGGTCCAGGTCCAGCTGGACCTCAAGTCCAGGTCCAGCTGGACCTCAGGTCCAGTTAGTCCAGGACCTCTGGTCCAGGTGGTCCAGAACCTCAGGTCCATGTCCAGCTGGACCTCAGGACAATGTGGTCCAGGATTTCAGGTCTTGGTCTAGCTGTACCTCAGTACCAGCGGGACCTGAGGTCCAGGTCCAGCTGGACCTCAAGTCCAGGTCGAGCTGGACCTCAGGTCCAGGTGGTCCAGGACCTCAGGGCCAGGTCCAGCTTGACATGGACTCCAGCAGGACCTCATGTCTAGGTCCAGCAGACCTCAGGTCCAGGTGGTCCAGGTCCTCAGGTCCAGGACCAGCTGGACCTCAGGTCCAGGTCCAGTTGGACCTCAGGTCCAGGTGGTCCAGGAACTCAGGTCTATGTCCAGCTGGACCTAAGGACCAGGTCCAACTGGACCGTCCTAGACCTTAGGACCAGCTGGTCCAGGACCTCAGGTCCAGGTCCAGCTGGACCACAGGTGCAGGTCCACCTGGACTCTCAGGTCCAGGTGGTCGATGTCCTCAGGACCAGTTCCAGTTGGACCTCAGGTCCAGGTGGTCCAGGACCTCTGGTCCAGGAGGTCCAGGACCATAGGTCCAGGTTCAGCTGGACCTCAGGACCAGGTGGTCCAGGCCTTCAGGTCCTGGTTTAGCTGGACCTCAGGTACAGCGGGACCTCAATCCAGGTCCAGGTGGACCTCAGGTTCAGGTCCAGCTGGACTCTCAGTTGCAGATATTCCAGGACCTCAGGTTCATGTCCAGCTGGACCTCAGGTCCAGGTGGTACCGGAACTCAGGTCCAGGTCCAAGAGCATCTCAGGTCCACGTAGTCCAGGACCTCAGGTTCACGTCCAGCTGGACTTCAGGTCCAGGTGGTCCAGGTCCTCAGGTTCAGGTCCAGCTGGAACTCAGGTCCAGGACCACGTGGACTCTCAGGCCCAGGTGGTCCAGGACTTCAAGTCCAGGTCCAGCAGGACCTCATGTCCAGGTCCAGCTGGACCTCAAGTCCATGTGGTCCAGGACCTCAGGTCCAGGTCCAGCTGGTACTGATCCAGCTGGACCGCAGGTCCAGGTGGTCCAGGACCTCAGGTCCAGGAGCAGCTGGACCTCAGGTCCAGGTCCAGCAGGACCTCAGTTCCATGTGGTCCAGGACTTCAGGCCCAGGTGGTCCAGGATCTCATGTCCAGGTCCAGCTGGGCCTCAGGTCCAGTTCCAGCTGGACCTCAGGTCCAGGTCCAGTTGGACATCAGGTCCAGGTCCAGCTGAACCTCCGGTCCAGGTCCAGTTGGACCTCAGGTCCAGGTGGTCCAGGACATCAGGTCCAGGTCCAGCTGGACATCAGGTCCAGGTCCAGCTGGACATCATGTCCAGGTGGTCCAGGATCTCAGGTCCAGTTCCAGCTGGACCTCACGTCCAGGTGGTCCAGGACCTCAAGTCCAGGTGCAGCTGGACCTCAGGTCCAATAGTCCAGGACCTCAGGTCCAGGTCCAGCTGGACCTCAGGTCCAGGTCCAGCTGGCCCTCAGGTGCAGGTGGTCCAGGACCACAGTTTCAAGTCCAGCTGGACTTCAGGACCAGGTCTAGCTGGACCTCAGGTCCAGGTAGAGCTGGACCTCAGGTCCAGGTGGTGCAGGACCTCAGGTCCAGGTCCAGCTGGACCTCCGGTCCAGGTCCAGTTGGACGTCAGTTCCAGGTGGTCCAGGACCTCATGTCCACGTCCAGCTGGATATCAGGTCCAGGTCCAGCTGGACATCATGTCCAGGTGGTCCAGGATCTCAGGTCCTG
Organism: Cricetiscus sungorus; assembly: GCA_030556225.1. NCBI lineage: Eukaryota > Metazoa > Chordata > Mammalia > Rodentia > Cricetidae > Cricetiscus > Cricetiscus sungorus. Next base: position 178,307 of record JANBXA010000019.1, on the reverse strand, counting down.
TTCCAGCTGGACCTCACGTCCAGGTGGTCCAGGACTTCAAGTCCAGGTCCAGCTGGACCTCAGGTCCAGGTGGTCCAGGACCTCAGGTCCAGGTCCAGCTGGACCTCAGGTCCAGGTGGTCCAGGACCACAGTTCCAAGACCAGCTGGACCACAGGACAAGGTCTAGCTGGACCTCAGGTCCAGGTACACCTGGACCTCAGGTCCAGGTGGTGCAGGACCTCAGGTCCAGGTCCAGCTGGACCTCCGGTCCAGGACCAGTTGGACCTCAGGTCCAGGTGGTCCAGGACCTCAGGTCCAGGTCCCGCTGGACATCAGGTCCTGGTCCAGCTGGACATCATGTCCAGGTGGTCCAGGACCTCAGGTCCAGGTCAAGCTGGACCTCACGTCCTGGTGGTCCAGGACCTCAAGTCCAGGTCCAGCTGGACCTCAGGTCCAGGTGGTCCAGGACCTCTGGTCCAGGTCCAGCTGGACCTGGTCTCCAGCAGGATCAGGTCCAGGTCAACGGACCTCAGTTCCAGGTGGTCCATGACCTCAGGTCCAGGTCCAGCTGGACCTCAGGTCCAGGTGGTCCATGACTTCAGGTCCAGGTCCAGTTGGACCTCAAGTCCAGGGCAAGCTGGACCTCAGGTCCAGGTGGTCAAGGACCTCAGGGCCAGGTCCAGCTGGACCTCATGTCCAGGTTCTCAGGTCTAGGTCCAGCTGGACCTCACGTCCAGGTGGTCCAAAACCTCAGGTCCAGGTCCAGCTGCACGTCAAGTCCAAGTCCAGCTGGACCTCAGGTCCAGGTGGTCCATTACCTCAGGTGCAGGTCCAGCTGGACCTCAGGTCCAGGTCCAGCTGGACCTCAGTTGCAGGTGGTCCAGGACCTCAGCTCCAGGTCCAGCTGGACCTCAGGTCCAGGTCCAGCTGGACTTCAGGTCCAGGTTGTCCAGGACCTCAGGTCCAGGTCCTGCTGGACCTCAAGTCCAGGTCAAGCTGGACCTCAGGTCCAGGTGGTCGAGGACCTCAGGGCCATGTCCAGCTGGACCTTGACTCCTGTAGGATCAGGTCCAGGTCCAGCGGACCTAGGCCCAGGTGGTCCAGGTCCTCAGGTCCAGAACCAGCTGGACCTTAGGTCCAGGTGGTCCAGGACCTCAGGTCCAGGTCCAGCTGGACCTCAGGCCCTTGTGGTCTAGGACCTCAGGTCCAGGTCCAGCTGGACCTCAGGTCCAGGTCCTCCAGGACCACAGGTCCAGGTCCAGCTGGACCTCAAGTCCGGGTCAAGCTGGACCTCAGGTCCAGGTGGTCCAGGACCTCAGGTCCAGGTCCAGCTGGACCTCTGGTCCAGGTGGTCCAGGACCACAGGTCCAGGTCCAAGTGGACCTCAAGTCCAGGTCAAGCAGGACCTCAGGTCCAGGTGGTCCAAAACCTCAGGTCCAGGTCCAGCTGGACCTCAGGTCCAAGTGGTCCAGGAACTCAGGTCCAGCTCCAGCTGGACCTTAGGTCCAAGGTCCAGCTGGACCTCAGGTCCAGGTGGTCCAGGACCTCAGGTCCAGGTCCAGCTAGACCTCAGGTCCAGGTCCAGCAGGACCTCAGGTCCAGGTCCAGCTGGACCTCAGGTCCAGGTCCAGCTGGACCTCAAGTCCAGGTCAAGCTGGACCTCAGGTCCAGGTGGTCCAGGACCTCAGGGCCAGGTCCAGCTGGACATGGACTCCAGCAGGACCTCAGGTCTAGGTCCAGCTGACCTCAGGTCCAGGTGGTCCAGGTCCTCAGATCCAGGACAAGCTGGACCTCAGGTCCAGGTCCAGCTGGACCTCAGGTCCAGGTGGTCTAGGACCTCAGGTCTATGTCCAGCTGGACCTAAGATCCAGGTCCACCTGGACCGTCCTAGACCTTAGGACCAGCTGGTCCAGGACCTCAGGTCCAGGTCCAGCTGGACCTCAGGTCCAGGTCCACCAGGACTCTCAAGTCCAGGGGGTCGATGTCCTCAGGTCCAGGTCCAGCTGGACCTCAGGTCCAGGTGGTCCAGGACCTCTGGTCCAGGAGGTGCAGGTCCTTAGGTCCAGGTTCAGCAGGACCTCAGGACCAGGTGGTCCAGGCCTTCAGGTCCTGGTTTAGCCGGACCTCGGGGACAGCGGGACCTCAATCCAGGACCAGCTGGACCTCAGGTTCAGGTCCAGCTGGACCTCAGGTCCAGGTGGTCCAGGACCTCAGGTCCAGGTCCAGCTGGAACTCAAGTCCAGGTCCACCTGGACTCTCAGTTGAGGATAGTCCAGGACCTCAGGTTCACGTTAGCTGGACTTCAGGTCCAGGTGGTACCGGACCTCAGGTCCAGGTCCAAGAGCATCTCAGGTCCAGGTAGTCCAGGACCTCAGGTTTCGTCCAGCTGGACTTCAGGTCCAGGTGGTCCAGGTCCTCAGGTCCATGTCCAGCTGGAACTCAGGACCAGGACCACGTGGACTCTCAGGCCCAGCTGGTCCAGGACTTCAAGTCCAGGTCCAGCAGGACCTCAGGTCCAGGTCCAGCTGGACCTCAAGTCCATGTGGTCCAGGACCTCAGGTCCAGGTCCAGCTGGTACTGATCCAGCTGGACCGCAGGTCCAGGTGGTCCAGGACCTCAGGTCCAGGAGCAGCTGGACCTCAGGTCCAGGTCCAGCAGGACATCAGTTCCATGTGGTCCAGGACTTCAGGTCCAGGTGGTCCACGACCTCAAGTCCAGGTCCAGCTGGGCCTCAGGTCCAGGTCCAGCTGGACATCAGGTCCAGGTCGAGCTGGACCTCAGGTCCAGGTCCAGCTGGACCTCAGGGGCAGGTGGTCCAGGACCACAGTTCCAAGTCCAGCTGGACCTCAGGACCAGGTCTAGCTGGACCTCAGGTCCAGGTACAGCTGAACCTCCGGTCCAGGTCCAGTTGGACCTCAGGTCCAGGTGGTCCAGGACCTCAAGTCCAGGTCCAGCTAGACCTCAGGTCCAGGTCCAGCTTGACCTCAGGCCCAGGTGGTCCAGGACCTCAGGTCCAGGTCCAGCTGGACCTCAGGTCCAGGTGGTCCAGGACCTCAAGTCCAGGTCCAGCTAGACCTCAGGTCCAGGTCCAGCAGGACCTCAGGTCCAGGTCCAGCTGGACCTCAAGTCCGGGTCAATCTGAACCTCAGGTCCAGGTGGTCCAGGACCTCGGGTCCAGTTCCAGCTGGACCTCACGTCCAGGTGGTCCAGGACCTCAGGTCCAGTTCCAGCTGGACCTCACGCCCAGGATGTCCAGGACCTCAGGTCCAGGTACAGCTGGACGTTAGGTCCCGGTCAATCTGGACCTCAGGTCCAGGTCCAGCTGGACCTGGACTCCAGATGGACCTCAGGTCCAGGTCCAGCTGGACCTCAAGTCCAGGTCCAGCTGGACCTCAGGTGCAGTTAGTCCAGGACCTCTGGTCCAGGTGGTCCAGAACCTCAGGTCCATGTCCAGCTGGACCTCAGGACAATGTGGTCCAGGATTTCAGGTCTTGGTCTAGCTGTACCTCAGTACCAGCGGGACCTGAGGTCCAGGTCCAGCTGGACCTCAAGTCCAGGTCAAGCTGGACCTCAGGTCCAGGTGGTTCAGGACCTCAGTGCCAGGTCCAGCTGGACCTGGACTCCAGCAGGATCAGGTCCAGGTCAGCGGACCTCAGGTCCAGGTGGTCCATGACCTCAGGTCCATGTCCAACTGGACCTCATGTCCAGGTGGTCCATGACCTCAGGTCCAAGTCCAGCTGGACCTCAAGTCCAGGTCGAGCTGGACCTCAGGTCCAGGTGGTCCAGGACCTCAGGGCCAGGTCCAGCTTGACATGGACTCCAGCAGGACCTCATGTCTAGGTCCAGCAGACCTCAGGTCCAGGTGGTCCAGGTCCTCAGATCCAGGACCAGCTGGACCTCAGGTCCAGGTCTAGTTGGACCTCAGGTCCAGGTGGTCCAGGAACTCAGGTCTATGTCCAGCTGGACCTAAGGACCAGGTCCACCTGGACCGTCCTAGACCTTAGGACCAGCTGGTCCAGGACCTCAGGTCCAGGTCCAGCTGGACCACAGGTGCAGGTCCACCTGGACTCTCAGGTCCAGGTGGTCGATGTCCTCAGGACCAGTTCCAGCTGGACCTCAGGTCCAGGTGGTCCAGGACCTCTGGTCCAGGAGGTCCAGGACCATAGATCCAGGTTCAGCTGGACCTCAGGACCAGGTGGTCCAGGCCTTCAGGTCCTGGTTTAGCTGGACCTCAGGTACAGCGGGACCTCAATCCAGGTCCAGGTGGACCTCAGGTTCAGGTCCAGCTGGACTCTCAGTTGCAGATATTCCAGGACCTCAGGTTCATGTCCAGCTGGACCTCAGGTCCAGGTGGTACCGGAACTCAGGTCCAGGTCCAAGAGCATCTCAGGTCCACGTAGTCCAGGACCTCAGGTTCACGTCCAGCTGGACTTCAGGTCCAGGTGGTCCAGGTCCTCAGGTTCAGGTCCAGCTGGAACTCAGGTCCAGGACCACGTGGACTCTCAGGCCCAGGTGGTCCAGGACTTCAAGTCCAGGTCCAGCAGGACCTCAAGTCCATGTGGTCCAGGACCTCAGGTCCAGGTCCAGCTGGTACTGATCCAGCTGGACCGCAGGTCCAGGTGGTCCAGGACCTCAGGTCCAGGAGCAGCTGGACCTCAGGTCCAGGTCCAGCAGGACCTCAGTTCCATGTGGTCCAGGACTTCAGGCCCAGGTGGTCCAGGATCTCAAGTCCAGGTCCAGCTGGGCCTCAGGTCCAGTTCCAGCTGGACCTCAGGTCCAGGTCCAGTTGGACATCAGGTCCAGGTCCAGCTGAACCTCCGGTCCAGGTCCAGTTGGACCTCAGGTCCAGGTGGTCCAGGACATCAGGTCCAGGTCCAGCTGGACATCAGGTCCAGGTCCAGCTGGACATCATGTCCAGGTGGTCCAGGATCTCAGGTCCAGTTCCAGCTGGACCTCACGTCCAGGTGGTCCAGGACCTCAAGTCCAGGTGCAGCTGGACCTCAGGTCCAATAGTCCAGGACCTCAGGTCCAGGTCCAGCTGGACCTCAGGTCCAGGTCCAGCTGGCCCTCAGGTGCAGGTGGTCCAGGACCACAGTTCCAAGTCCAGCTGGACTTCAGGACCAGGTCTAGATGGACCTCAGGTCCAGGTAGAGTTGGACCTCAGGTCCAGGTGGTGCAGGACCTCAGGTCCAGGTCCAGCTGGACCTCCGGTCCAGGTCCAGTTGGACGTCAGTTCCAGGTGGTCCAGGACCTCAGGTCCAAGTCCAGCTGGATATCAGGTCCAGGTCCAGCTGGACATCATGTCCAGGTGGTCCAGGATCTCAGGTCCTGTTCCAGCTGGACCTCACGTCCAGGTGGTCCAGGACTTCAAGTCCAGGTCCAGCTGGACCTCAGGTCCAGGTGGTCCAGGACCTCAGGTCCAGGTCCAGCTGGACCTCAGGTCCAGGTGGTCCAGGACCACAGTTCCAAGACCAGCTGGACCACAGGACAAGGTCTAGCTGGACCTCAGGTCCAGGTACACCTGGACCTCAGGTCCAGGTGGTGCAGGACCTCAGGTCCAGGTCCCGCTGGACATCAGGTCCTGGTCCAGCTGGACATCATGTCCAGGTGGTCCAGGACCTCAGGTCCAGGTCAAGCTGGACCTCACGTCCTGGTGGTCCAGGACCTCAAGTCCAGGTCCAGCTGGACCTCAGGTCCAGGTGGTCCAGGACCTCTGGTCCAGGTCCAGCTGGACCTGGTCTCCAGCAGGACTCAGGTCCAGGTCAACGGACCTCAGTTCCAGGTGGTCCATGACCTCAGGTCCAGGTCCAGCTGGACCTCAGGTCCAGGTGGTCCATGACTTCAGGTCCAGGTCCAGTTGGACCTCAAGTCCAGGGCAAGCTGGACCTCAGGTCCAGATGGTCAAGGACCTCAGGGCCAGGTCCAGCTGGACCTCATGTCCAGGTTCTCAGGTCCAGGTCCAGCTGGACCTCACGTCCAGGTGGTCCAAAACCTCAGGTCCAGGTCCAGCTGCACGTCAAGTCCAAGTCCAGCTGGACCTCAGGTCCAGGTGGTCCATTACCTCAGGTCCAGGTCCTGCTGGACCTCAAGTCCAGGTCAAGCTGGACCTCAGGTCCAGGTGGTCGAGGACCTCAGGGCCATGTCCAGGTGGACCTTGACTCCTGCAGGATCAGGTCCAGGTCCAGCGGACCTAGGCCCAGGTGGTCCAGGTCCTCAGGTCCAGAACCAGCTGGACCTTAGGTCCAGGTGGTCCAGGACCTCAGGTCCAGGTCCAGCTGGACCTCAGGCCCTTGTGGTCTAGGACCTCAGGTCCAGGTCCAGCTGGACCTCAGGTCCAGGTCCTCTAGGACCACAGGTCCAGGTCCAGCTGGACCTCAAGTCCGAGGTCCAGCTGGACCTCAGGTCCAGGTGGTCCAGGACCTCAGGTCCAGGTCCAGCTGGACCTCTGGTCCAGGTGGTCCAGGACCTCAGGTCCAGGTCCAGGTGGACCTCAAGTCCAGGTCAAGCTGGACCTCAGGTCCAGGTGGTCCAAGACCTCAGGTCCAGGTCCAGCTGGACCTCAGGTCCAAGTCCAGCTGGACCTCAGGTCCAGGTGGTCCAGGACCTCAGGTCCAGGTCCAGCTGGACCTCAGGTCCAGGTCCAGCAGGACCTCAGGTCCAGGTCCAGCTGGACCTCAGGTCCAGGTCCAGCTGGACATCAGGTCCAGGTCCAGCTGGACCACAGGTCCAGGTGGTCCAGGACCTCGGGTCCAGTTCCAGCTGGACCTCACGTCCAGGTGGTCCAGGACCTCAGGTCCAGTTCCAGCTGGACCTCACGTCCAGGTGTTCCAGGACCTCAGGTCCAGGTCCAGCTGGACGTTAGGTCCCGGTCCAGCTGGACCTCAGGTCCAGGTCCAGCTGGACCTGGACTCCAGATGGACCTCAGGTCCAGGTCCAGCTGGACCTCAAGTCCAGGTCCAGCTGGACCTCAGATCCAGTGGTCCAGGACCTCTGGTCCAGGTGGTCCAGAACATCAGGTCCAGGTCCAGCTGGACCTCAGGACCATGTGGTCCAGGATTTTAGGTCTTGGTCTAGCTGAACCTCAGTTCCAGCGGGACCTGAGGTCCATGTCCAGCTGGACCTCAAGTCCAGGTCAAGCTGGCCCTCAGGTCCAGGTGGTCCAGGACCTCAGGGCCAGGTCCAGCTGGACCTGGACTCCAGCAGGATCAGGTCCAGGTCAGCGGTCCTCAGGTCCAGGTGGTCCATGACCTCAGGTCCAGGTCCAGCTGGACCTCAAGTCCAGGTCAAGCTGGACCTCAGGTCCAGGTGGTCCAGGACCTCAGGGCCAGGTCCAGCTGGACATGGACTCCAGCAGGACCTCAGGTCTAGGTCCAGCTGACCTCAGGTCCAGGTGGTCCAGGTCCTCAGATCCAGGACAAGCTGGACCTCAGGTCCAGGTCCAGCTGGACCTCAGGTCCAGGTGGTCTAGGACCTCAGGTCTATGTCCAGCTGGACCTAAGATCCAGGTCCACCTGGACCGTCATAGACCTTAGGACCAGCTGGTCCAGGACCTCAGGTCCAGGTCCAGCTGGACCTCAGGTCCAGGTCCACCAGGACTCTCAGGTCCAGGGGTTCGATGTCCTCAGGTCCAGGTCCAGCTGGACCTCAGGTCCAGGTGGTCCAGGACCTCTGGTCCAGGAGGACCAGGTCCTTAGGTCCAGGTTCAGCAGGACCTCAGGACCAGGTGGTCCAGGCCTTCAGGTCCTGGTTTAGCTGGTTCTCAGGTACAGCGGGACCTCAATCCAGGACCAGCTGGACCTCAGGTTCAGGTCCAGCTGGACCTCAGGTCCAGGTGGTCCAGGACCTCAGGTCCAGGTCCAGCTGGAACTCAAGTCCAGGTCCACCTGGACTCTCAGTTGCAGATAGTCCAGGACCTCAGGTTCACGTTAGCTGGACTTCAGGTCCAGGTGGTACCGGACCTCAGGTCCAGGTCCAAGAACATCTCAGTTCCAGGTAGTCCAGGACCTCAGGTTTCGTCCAGCTGGACTTTAGGTCCAGGTGGTCCAGGTCCTCAGGTCCATGTCCAGCTGGAACTCAGGACCAGGACCACGTGGACTCTCAGGCCCAGGTGGTCCAGGACTTCAAGTCCAGGTCCAACAGGACCTCAGGTCCAGGTCCAGCTGGACCTCAAGTCCATGTGGTCCAGGACCTCAGGTCCAGGTCCAGCTGGTACTGATCCAGCTGGACCGCAGGTCCAGGTGGTCCAGGACCTCAGGTCCAGGAGCAGCTGGACCTCAGGTCCAGGTCCAGCAGGACATCAGTTCCATGTGGTCCAGGACTTCAGGTCCAGGTGGTCCACGACCTCAAGTCCAGGTCCAGCTGGGCCTCAGGTCCAGGTCCAGCTGGACCTCAGGTCCAGGTCCAGTTGGACATCAGGTCCAGGTCGAGCTGGACCTCAGGTCCAGGTCCAGCTGGACCTCAGGTGCAGGTGGTCCAGGACCACAGTTCCAAGTCCAGCTGGACCTCAGGACCAGGTCTAGCTGGACCTCAGGTCCAGGTACAGCTGAACCTCCGGTCCAGGTCCAGTTGGACCTCAGGTCCAGGTGGTCCAGGACCTCAGGTCCAGGTCAAGCTGGACATCAGGTCCAGGTGGTCAAGGACCTCAGGGCCATGTCCAGCTGGTCCTGGACTCCAGCAGGATCAGGTCCAGGTCCAGCGGACCTAGGTCCAGGTGGTCCAGGTCCTCAGGTCCAGGACCAGCTGGACCTCACGTCCAGGTGGTCCAGGACCTCAGGTCCAGGTCCAGGAGGACCTCAGGTCCAGGTGGTCCAGGACCTCAGGTCCAGGTCCAGCTGGACCTCAGGTCCAGTTCCAGCTGGACCTCACGTCCAGGTGGACCAGGACCTCAAGTCCAGGTCCAGCTTGACGTCAGGTCCAATGGTCCAGGACCTCAGGTCCAGGTCCAGCTGGACCTCAGGTCCAGGTGGTCCAGGACCACAGGTCCAGGTCCAAGTGGACCTCTAGTCCAGGTCAAGCTGGACTTCAGGTCCAGGTGGTCCAAAACCTCAGGTCCAGGTCCAGCTGGACCTCAGGTCCAAGTGGTCCAGGAACTCAGGCCTAGCTCCAGCTGGACCTTAGGTCCAAGTCCAGCTGGCCTCAGGTCCAGGTGGTCAAGGACCTCAGGCCCAGGTTCAGCTGGACATCAGGTCCAGGTGGTCTAGGACCACAGGTCCACGTCCAGCTTGACCTCAAGTTCAGGTCAAGCTGGACCTCAGGTCCAGGTGGTCCAGGACCTCAGGGCCAGGTCCAGCTGGACCTGGACTCCAGCAGGACCCCAGGTCCAGGTCCAGCTGGACCTCAGGTCCAGGTCCAGCTGTACCTCAGGTCCAGGTGGTCCAGGACATCAGGTCCAGTTCCAGCTGGACCTCAGGTCCAGGTCCAGCTGGACCTCATGTCCAGTTCCTCATGTCCAGGTCCTCATGTCCAGGTCCAGCTGGACCTCACGTCCAGGTGGTCCAAAACCTCAGGTCCAGGTCCAGCTGCACGTCAAGTCCAGGTCCAGCAGGACCTCAGGTCCAGGTGGTCCATTACCTCAGGTCCAGGTCCAGCTGGACCTCAGGTCAGGTCCAACTGGACCTCAGGTGCAGGTGGTCCAGGACATCAGCTCCAGGTCCAGCTGGACCTCAGGTCCAGGTCCAGCTGGACTTCAGGTCCAGGTGGTCCTGGACCTCAGGTCCAGGTCCTGCTGGACCTCAAGTCCAGGTCAAGCTGGACATCAGGTCCAGGTGGTCAAGGACCTCAGGGCCATGTCCAGCTGGTCCTGGACTCCAGCAGGATCAGGTCCAGGTCCAGCGGACCTAGGTCCAGGTGGTCCAGGTCCTCAGGTCCAGGACCAGCTGGACCTCACGTCCAGGTGGTCCAGGACCTCAGGTCCAGGTCCAGGAGGACCTCAGGTCCAGGTGGTCCAGGACCTCAGGTCCAGGTCCAGCTGGACCTCAGGTCCAGGTGGTCCAGGACCTCAGGTCCAGGTCCAGCTGGACCTCATGTCCGGGTCAAGCTGGACCTCAGGTCCAGGTGGTCCAGGACCTCAGGTCCAGGTCCAGCTGGACCTCAGGTCCAGGTGGTCCAGGACCACAGGTCCAGGTCCAAGTGGACCTCAAGTCCAGGTCAAGCATGACCTCAGGTCATGGTGGTCCAAAACCTCAGTTCCAGGTGGTACCGGACCTCAGGTCCCGGTCCAAGAGCATCTCAGATCCAGGTAGTCCAGGACCTCAGGTTCACGTCCAGCTGGACTTCAGGTCCAGGTGGTCCAGGACCTCAGGTCCAGGTCCAGCTGGACCTCAGGTCCAGGTGTTCCAGGACCTCAGGTCCAGGTCCAGCTGGACCTCAGGTCCAGGTCCTCCAGGACCACAGGTCCAGGTCCAGCTGGACCTCATGTCCGGGTCAAGCTGGACCTCAGGTCCAGGTGGTCCAGGACCTCAGGTCCAGGTCCAGCTGGACCTCAGGTACAGATGGTCCAGGACCTCAGGTCCAGGTCCAGCTGGACCTCAGGTCCAGGTCAAGCATGACCTCAGTTCATGGTGGTCCAAAACCTCAGGTCCAGGTCCAGCTGGACCGTCCTGACCAGGACCAGCTGGTCCAGCTGGATCTCAAGTCCAGGTTCACCTGGACTCTCAGTTGCAGATAGTCCAGGACCTCAGGTTCACGTCCAGCTGGACCTCAGTTCCAGGTGGTACCGGACCTCAGGTCCAGGTCCAAGAGCATCTCAGGTCCAGGTAGTCCAGGACCTCAGGTTCACGTCCAGCTGGACTTCAGGTCCAGGTGGTCCAGGACCTCAGGTCCAGGTCCAGCTGGACATCAGGTCCAGGTGGTCCAGGACCTCAGGTCCAGGTCCAGCTGGACCTCAGGTCCAGGTCCTCCAGGACCACAGGTCCAGATCCAGCTGGACCTCATGTCCGGGTCAAGCTGGACCTCAGGTCCAGGTGGTCCAGGACCTCAGGTCCAGGTCCAGCTGGACCTCAGGTCCAGGTGGTCCAGGACCACAGGTCCAGGTCCAAGTGGACCTCAAGTCCAGTTCAAGCATGACCTCAGGTCATGGTGGTCCAAAACCTCAGGTCCAGGTCCAGCTGGACCTCAGGTCCAGGTGGTCCAGGACCTCAGGTCCAGGTCCAGCTGGACATCAGGTCCATGTCCAGCTGGACATCATGTCCAGGTGGTCCAGGACCTCAGGTCCAGTTCCAGCTGGACCTCACGTCCAGGTGGTCCAGGATCTCAGGTCCAGGTCCAGCTGGACGTTAGGTCCCGGTCCAGCTGGACCTCAGGTCCAGGTCCAGCTGGACCTCAGGTCCAGGAGGTCCAGGACATCAGGTCGAGGTCCAGCTGGACCTGGACTCCAGCAGGACCTCAGGTCCAGGTCCAGCTGGACCTCAGATACAAGTGGTCCAGGACCTCAGGTCCAGGTCCAGCTAGACCTCAGGTCCAGGTATTCCAGGACCACAGTTCCAAGACCAGCTGGACCACAGGACCAGGTCTAGCTGGACCTAAGTTCCAGGTACACCTGGACCTCAGGTCCAGGTGGTGCAGGACCTCAGGTCCAGGTCCAGCTGGACCTCCGGTCCAGGTCCAGTTGGACCTCAGTTCCAGGTGGTCCAGGACCTCAGGTCCAGGTACCGCTGGACATCAGGTCCTGGTCTAGCTGGACATCATGTCCAGGTGGTCCAGGACCTCAGGTCAAGTTCCAGCTGGACCTCATGTCCAGGTGGTCTAGGACCACAGGTCCAGGTCCAGCTGGACTTCAAGTCCAGGTCAAGCTGGACCTCAGGTCAGGGGGTCCAGGACCTCAGGTCCAGGACCAGCTGGACCTCCCGTCCAGGTGGTCCAAAACCTCAGGTCCAGGTCCAGCTGCACGTCAAGTCCAGGTCCAGCTGGACCTCAGGTCCAGGTGGTCCATTACCTCAGGTCCAGGTCCAGCTGGACCTCAGGTCCAGGTCCAGCTGGACTTCAGGTCCAGGTGGTCCTGGACCTCAGGTCCAGGTCCTGCTGGACCTCAAGTCGAGGTCAAGCTGGACCTCAGGTCCAGGTGGTCCAGGACCTCAGGTCCATGTCCAGCTGGACCTGGACTCCAGCAGGATCAGGTCCAGGTCCAGCGGACCTCAGGTCCAGGTGGTCCATGTCCTCAGGTCCATGACCAGCTGGACCTCACGTCCAGGTGGTCCAGGACCTCAGGTCCAGGTCCAGGTGGACCTCAGGTCCAGGTGGTCCAGGACCTCAGGTCCAGGTCCAGCTGGACCTCATGTCCGGGTCAAGCTGGACCTCAGGTCCAGGTGGTCCAGGACCTCCGGTCCAGGTCCAGCTGGACCTCAGGTCCAGGTGGTCCAGGACCACAGGTCCAGGTCCAAGTGGACCTCAAGTCCAGGTCAAGCATGACCTCAGGTCATCGTGGTCCAAAACCTCAGTTCCAGGTGGTACCGGACCTCAGGTCCAGGTCCAAGAGCATCTCAGGTCCAGGTAGTCCAGGACCTCAGGTTCACCTCCAGCTGGACCTCAGGTCCAGGTCCTCCAGGACCACAGGTCCAGGTCCAGCTAGACCTCATGTCCGGGTCAAGCTGGACCTCAGGTCCAGGTGGTCCAGGACCTCAGGTCCAGGTCCAGCTGGACCTAAGGTCCAGGTGGTCCAGGACCTCAGGTCCAGGTCCAGCTGGACCTCAGGTCCAGGTCAAGCATGACCTCAGGTCATGGTGGTCCAAAACCTCAGGTCCAGGTCCAGCTGGACCGTCCTAGACCTGGGAACAGCTGGTCTAGCTGGATCTCAAGTCCAGGTCCACCTGGACCTCAGTTGCAGATAGTCCAGGACCTCAGGTTCACGTCCAGCTGGACCTCAGTTCCAGGTGGTACCGGACCTCAGGTCCAGGTCCAAGAGCATCTCAGGTCCAGGTAGTCCAGGACCTCAGGTTCACGTCCAGCTGGACTTCAGGTCCAGGTGGTCCAGGACCTCAGGTCCAGGTCCAGCTGGACCTCAGGTCCAGGTTGTCCAGGACCTCAGGTCCAGGTACAGCTGGACATCAGGTCCAGGTGGTCCAGGACCTCAGGTCCAGGTCCAGCTGGACCACAGGTCCAGGTCCTCCAGGACCACAGGTCCAGGTCCAGCTGGACCTCAGGTCCAGGTGGTCCAGGACCTCAGGTCCAGGTCCAGCTGGACCTCAGGACCAGGTGGTCCAGGACCACAGGTCCAGGTCCAAGTGGACCTCAAGTCCAGTTCAAGCATGACCTCAGTTCATGATGGTCCAAAACCTCAGGTCCAGGTCCAGCTGGACCTCAGGTCCAGGTGGTCCAGGACCTCAGGTCCAGGTCCAGCTAGACCTCAGGTCCAGGTCCAGCTGGACATCAGGTCCATGTCCAGCTGGACATCATGTCCAGGTGGTCCAGGACCTCAGGTCCAGTTCCAGCTGGACCTCACGTCCAGGTGGTCCAGGATCTCAGGTCCAGGTCCAGCTGGACGTTAGGTCCCGGTCCAGCTGGAACTCAGGTCCAGGTCCAGCTGGACCTCAGGTCCAGGAGGTCCAGGACATCAGGTCGAGGTCCAGCTGGACCTGGACTCCATCAGGACCTCAGGTCCAGGTCCAGCTGGACCTCAGATACAAGTGGTCCAGGACCTCAGGTCCAGGTCCAGCTGGACCTCAGGTCCAGGTATTCCAGGACCACAGTTCCAAGACCAGCTGGACCACAGGACCAGGTCTAGCTGGACCTAAGTTCCAGGTACACCTGGACCTCAGGTACAGGTGGTGCAGGACCTCAGGTCCAGGTCCAGCTGGACCTCCAGTCCAGGTCCAGTTGGACCTCAGTTCCAGGTGGTCCAGGACCTCAGGTCCAGGTCCCGCTGGACATCAGGTCCTGGTCCAGCTGGACATCATGTCCAGGTGGTCCAGGACCTCAGGTCCAGTTCCAGCTGGACCTCAGGTCCAGGTGTTCTAGGACCACAGTTCCAGGTCCAGCTGGACCTCAAGTCTAGGTCAAGCCGGACCTCAGGTCCAGGTGGTCCAGGACTTCAGGGCCATGTCCAGCTGGACCTGGACTCCAGCAGGACCTCAGGTCCAGGACCAGCTGGACCTCAGGTCCAGGTCCAGCTGTACCTCAGGTCCAGGTGGTCCAGGACAGCAGGTCCAGTTCCAGCTGGACCTCAGGTCCAGGTCCAGCTGGACCTCATGTCCAGGTCCTAATGTCCAGGTCCTCAGGTCCAGGTCCAGCTGGACCTCACGTCCAGGTGGTCCAAAACCTCAGGTCCAGGTCCAGCTGCACGTCAAGTCCAGGTCCAGCTGAACCTCAGGTCCAGGTGGTCCATTACCTCAGGTCCAAGTCCAGCTGGACCTCAGGTCCAGGTCCAGCTGGACCTCAGGTCAGGTCCAGCTGGACCACAGGTGCAGGTGGTCCAGGACATCAGCTCCAGGTCCAGCTGGACCTCAGTTCCAGGTCCAGCTGGACTTCAGGTCCAGGTGGTCCAGGACCTCAGGTCCAGGTCCTGCTGGACCTCAAGTCCAGGTCAAGCTGGACCTCAGGTCCAGGTGGTCGAGGACCTCAGGACCATGTCCAGCTGGACCTGGACTCCAGCAGGATCAGGTCCAGGTCCTGCTGACCTAGGTCCAGGTGGTCCAGGACCTCAGGTCCATGTCCAGCTGGACCTCAGGTCCAGGTGGTCCAGGACATCAGGTCCAGGTCCAGCTGGACCTCAGGTCCAGGTGGTCCTGGACCTCAGGTCCAGGTCCAGCTGGACCTCAGTTCCAGGTCCTCCAGGACCACAGTTCTAGGTCCAGCTGGACTTCAAGTCCGGGTAAAGCTGGACCTCAGGTCCAGGTGGTCCAGGACCTCAGGTCCAGGTCCAGCTGGACCTCAGGTCCAGGTGGTCCAGGACCACAGGTCCAGGTCCAAGTGGACCTCAAGTCCAGGTCAAGCTGGACCACAGGTCCAGGTGGTCCAAAACTTCAGGTCCAGGTCCAGCTGGACTTCAGGTCCAGGTGGTCTAGGACCTCAGGTCCAGGTCCAGCTAGACCTCAGGTCCAGGTCAGCTGGACATCAGGTCCATGTCCAGCTGGACATCATGTCCAGTTGGTCTAGGACCTCAGGTCCAGTTCCAGCTGGACCTCACGTCCAGGTGGTCCAGGATCTCAGGTCCAGTTCCAGCTGGACGTTAGGTCCCAGTCCAGCAGGACCTCAGGTCCAGGTCCAGCTGGACCTCAGGTCCAGGTGGTCCAGGACATCAGGTCGAGGTCCAGCTGGACCTGGATTCCAGCAGGACCTCATTACCAGGTCCAGCTGGACCTCAGTTACAATTGGTCCAGGACCTCAGGTCCAGGTCCAACTGGAACTCAGGTCCAGGTGGTCCAGGAACTCAGGTCAGGTCCAGCTGGATCTCAGGTCCAGGTCCAGCTGGACCTCAGGTCCAGGTGGTCCAGGACCTCAGGTCTATGTCCAGCTGGACCTAAGGTCCAGGTCCACCTGGACCGTCCTTGACCTTAGGACCAGCTGGTCCAGGACCTCAGGTCCAGGTACAGCTGGACCTCAGGTCCAGGTCCACCTGGACTCTCAGGTCCAGGAGGTCGATGTCCTCAGGTCCTGGTCCAGCTGGACCTCAGGTCCAGGTGGCCCAGGACCTCTGGTCCAGGAGGTCCAGGACCTTAGGTCCAGGTTCACCTGGACCTCAGGACCAGGTCGTCCAGGCCTTCAGGTCCTGGTTTAGCTGGACCTCAGGTACAGCGGGATCTCAATCCAGGTCCAGCTGGACCTCAGGTTCAGGTCCAGCTGGACCTCAGGTCCAGGTGGTCCAGGACTTCAGGTCCAGGTCCAGCTGGACCTAAGGTCCAGGTGGTCCAGGACCTCATGTCCAGGAACAGCTGGACCTCAGGTCCAGGTGGTCCAGGATCTCAGGTCCAGGTCCAGCTGGACGTTAGGTCCCGGTCCAGCTGGACCTCAGGTCCAGGTCCAGCTGGACCTCAGGTCCAGGAGGTCCAGGACATCAGGTCGAGGTCCAGCTGGACATCAGGTCCATGTCCAGCTGGACATCATGTCCAGTTGGTCCAGGACCTCAGGTCCAGTTCCAGCTGGACCTCACGTCCAGGTGGTCCAAAACCTCAGGTCCAGATCCAGCTGCACGTCAAGTCCAGGTCCAGCTGGACCTCAGGTCCAGGTGGTCCATTACCTCAGGTCCAGGTCCAGCTGGACCTCAGGTCAGGTCCAACTGGACCTCAGGTGCAGGTGGTCCAGGACATCAGCTCCAGGTCCAGCTGGACCTCAGGTCCAGGTCCAGCTGGACTTCAGGTCCAGGTGGTCCTGGACCTCAGGTCCAGGTCCTGCTGGACCTCAAGTCCAGGTCAAGCTGGACCTCAGGTCCAGGTGGTCAAGGACCTCAGGGCCATGTCCAGCTGGTCCTGGACTCCAGCAGGATCAGGTCCAGGTCCAGCGGACCTAGGTCCAGGTGGTCCAGGTCCTCAGGTCCAGGACCAGCTGGACCTCACGTCCAGGTGGTCCAGGACCTCAGGTCCAGGTCCAGGAGGACCTCAGGTCCAGGTGGTCCAGGACCTCAGGTCCAGGTCCAGCTGGACCTCAGGTCCAGGTGGTCCAGGACCTCAGGTCCAGGTCCAGCTGGACCTCATGTCCGGGTCAAGCTGGACCTCAGGTCCAGGTGGTCCAGGACCTCAGGTCCAGGTCCAGCTGGACCTCAGGTCCAGGTGGTCCAGGACCTCAGGTCCAGGTCCAGCTGGACCTCAGGTCCAGGTCCTCCAGGACCACAGGTCCAGGTCCAGCTGGACCTCATGTCCGGGTCAAGCTGGACCTCAGGTCCAGGTGGTCCAGGACCTCAGGTCCAGGTCCAGCTGGACCTCAGGTCCAGGTGGTCCAGGACCTCAGGTCCAGGTCCAGCTGGACCTCAGGTCCAGGTCAAGCATGACCTCAGTTCATGGTGGTCCAAAACCTCAGGTCCAGGTCCAGCTGGACCGTCCTAGACCTTAGGACCAGCTGGTCCAGCTGGATCTCAAGTCCAGGTTCACCTGGACTCTCAGTTGCAGATAGTCCAGGACCTCAGGTTCACGTCCAGCTGGACCTCAGTTCCAGGTGGTACCGGACCTCAGGTCCAGGTCCAAGAGCATCTCAGGTCCAGGTAGTCCAGGACCTCAGGTTCACGTCCAGCTGGACTTCAGGTCCAGGTGGTCCAGGACCTCAGGTCCAGGTCCAGCTGGACATCAGGTCCAGGTGGTCCAGGACCTCAGGTCCAGGTCCAGCTGGACCTCAGGTCCAGGTCCTCCAGGACCACAGGTCCAGGTCCAGCTGGACCTCATGTCCGGGTCAAGCTGGACCTCAGGTCCAGGTGGTCCAGGACCTCAGGTCCAGGTCCAGCTGGACCTCAGGTCCAGGTGGTCCAGGACCACAGGCCCAGGTCCAAGTGGACCTCAAGTCCAGTTCAAGCATGACCTCAGGTCATGGTGGTCCAAAACCTCAGGTCCAGGTCCAGCTGGACCTCAGGTCCAGGTGGTCCAGGACCTCAGGTCCAGGTCCAGCTGGACATCAGGTCCATGTCCAGCTGGACATCATGTCCAGGTGGTCCAGGACCTCAGGTCCAGTTCCAGCTGGACGTTAGGTCCCGGTCCAGCTGGACCTCAGGTCCAGGTCCAGCTGGACCTCAGGTCCAGGAGGTCCAGGACATCAGGTCGAGGTCCAGCTGGACCTGGACTCCATCAGGACCTCAGGTCCAGGTCCAGCTGGACCTCAGATACAAGTGGTCCAGGACCTCAGGTCCAGGTCCAGCTAGACCTCAGGTCCAGGTATTCCAGGACCACAGTTCCAAGACCAGCTGGACCACAGGACCAGGTCTAGCTGGACCTAAGTTCCAGGTACACCTGGACCTCAGGTCCAGGTGGTGCAGGACCTCAGGTCCAGGTCCAGCTGGACCTCCGGTCCAGGTCCATTTGGACCTCAGTTCCAGGTGGTCCAGGACCTCAGGTCCAGGTACCGCTGGACATCAGGTCCTGGTCCAGCTGGACATCATGTCCAGGTGTTCCAGGACCTCAGGTCAAGTTCCAGCTGGACCTCAGGTCCAGGTGGTCTAGGACCACAGGTCCAGGTCCAGCTGGACCTCAAGTCCAGGTCAAGCTGGACCTCAGGTCAGGGGGTCCAGGACCTCAGGTCCAGGACCAGCTGGACCTCACGTCCAGGTGGTCCAAAACCTCAGGTCCAGGTCCAGCTGCACGTCAAGTCCAGGTCCAGCTGGACCTCAGGTCCAGGTGGTCCATTACCTCAGGTCCAGGTCCAGCTGGACCTCAGGTCAGGTCCAACTGGACCTCAGGTGCAGGTGGTCCAGGACATCAGCTCCAGGTCCAGTTGGACCTCAGGTCCAGGTCCAGCTGGACTTCAGGTCCAGGTGGTCCTGGACCTCAGGTCCAGGTCCTGCTGGACCTCATGTCGAGGTCAAGCTGGACCTCAGGTCCAGGTGGTCAAGGACCTCAGGGCCATGTCCAGCTGGACCTGGACTCCAGCAGGATCAGGTCCAGGTCCAGCGGACCTAGGTCCAGGTGGTCCATGTCCTCAGGTCCATGACCAGCTGGACCTCACGTCCAGGTGGTCCAGGACCTCAGGTCCAGGTCCAGGTGGACCTCAGGTCCAGGTGGTCCAGGACCTCAGGTCCAGGTCCAGCTGGACCTCATGTCCGGGTCAAGCTGGACCTCAGGTCCAGGTGGTCCAGGACCTCAGGTCCAGGTCCAGCTGGACCTCAGGTCCAGGTGGTCCAGGACCACAGGTCCAGGTCCAAGTGGACCTCAAGTCCAGGTCAAGCATGACCTCAGGTCATGGTGGTCCAAAACCTCAGTTCCAGGTGGTACCGGACCTCAGGTCCAGGTCCAAGAGCATCTCAGGTCCAGGTAGTCCAGGACCTCAGGTTCACCTCCAGCTGGACCTCAGGTCCAGGTGGTCCAGGACCTCAGGTCCAGGTCCAGCTGGACCTCAGTTCCAGGTGGTCCAGGACCTCAGGTCCAGGTCCAGCTGGACCTCAGGTCCAGGTGGTCCAGGACCTCAGGTCCTGGTCCAGCTGGACCTCAGGTCCAGGTCCTCCAGGACCACAGGTCCAGGTCCAGCTAGACCTCATGTCCGGGTCAAGCTGGACCTCAGGTCCAGGTGGTCCAGGACCTCAGGTCCAGGTCCAGCTGGACCTAAGGTCCAGGTGGTCCAGGACCTCAGGTCCAGGTCCAGCTGGACCTCAGATCCAGGTCAAGCATGACCTCAGGTCATGGTGGTCCAAAACCTCAGGTCCAGGTCCAGATGGACCGTCCTAGACCTTAGGAACAGCTTGTCTAGCTGGATCTCAAGTCCAGGTCCACCTGGACTCTCAGTTGCAGATAGTCCAGGACCTCAGGTTCACGTCCAGCTGGACCTCAGTTCCAGGTGGTACTGGACCTCAGGTCCAGGTCCAAGAGCATCTCAGGTCCAGCTAGTCCAGGACCTCAGGTTCACGTCCAGCTGGACTTCAGGTCCAGGTGGTCCAGGACCTCAGGTCCAGGTCCAGCTGGACCTCAGGTCCAGGTTGTCCAGGACCTCAGGTCCAGGTACAGCTGGACATCAGGTCCAGGTGGTCCAGGACCTCAGGTCCAGGTCCAGCTGGACCTCAGGTCCAGGTCCTCCAGGACCACAGGTCCAGGTCCAGCTGGACCTCAGGTCCAGGTGGTCCAGGACCTCAGGTCCAGGTCCAGCTGGACCTCAGGTCCAGGTGGTCCAGGACCACAGGTCCAGGTCCAGCTGGACCTCAGGTCCAGGTGGTCCAGGACCACAGGTCCAGGTCCAAGTGGACCTCAAGTCCAGTTCAAGCATGACCTCAGGTCATGGTGGTCCAAAACCTCAGGTCCAGGTCCAGCTGGACCTCAGGTCCAGGTGGTCCAGGACCTCAGGTCCAGGTCCAGCTAGACCTCAGGTCCAGGTCCAGCTGGACATCAGTTCCATGTCCAGCTGGACATCATGTCCAGGTGGTCCAGGACCTCAGGTCCAGTTCCAGCTGGACCTCACGTCCAGGTGGTCCAGGATCTCAGGTCCAGGTCCAGCTTGACGTTAGGTCCCGGTCCAGCTGGAACTCAGGTCCAGGTCCAGCTGGACCTCAGGTCCAGGAGGTCCAGGACATCAGGTCGAGGTCCAGCTGGACCTGGACTCCAGCAGGACCTCAGGTCCAGGTCCAGCTGGACCTCAGATACAAGTGGTCCTGGACCTCAGGTCCAGGTCCAGCTGGACCTCAGGTCCAGGTATTCCAGGACCACAGTTCCAAGACCAGCTGGACCACAGGACCAGGTCTAGCTGGACCTAAGTTCCAGGTACACCTGGACTTCAGGTACAGGTGGTGCAGGACCTCAGGTCCAGGTCCAGCTGGACCTCCGGTCCAGGTCCAGTTGGACCTCAGTTCCAGGTGGTCCAGGACCTCAGGTCCAAGTCCCGCTGGACATCAGGTCCTGGTCCAGCTGGACATCATGTCCAGGTGGTCCAGGACCTCAGGTCCAGTTCCAGCTGGACCTCAGGTCCAGGTGGTCTAGGACCACAGTTCCAGGTCCAGCTGGACCTCAAGTCCAGGTCAAGCCGGACCTCAGGTCCAGGTGGTCCAGGACCTCAGGGCCATGTCCAGCTGGACCTGGACTCCAGCAGGACCTCAGGTCCAGGTCCAGCTGGACCTCAGGTCCTGTCCAGCTGTACCTCAGGTCCAGGTGGTCCAGGACATCAGGTCCAGTTCCAGCTGGACCTCAGTTCCAGGTCCAGCTGGACCTCATGTCCAGGTCCTAATGTCCAGGTCCTCAGGTCCAGGTCCAGCTGGACCTCACGTCCAGGTGGTCCAAAACCTCAGGTCCAGGTCCAGCTGCACGTCAAGTCCAGGTCCAGCTGAACCTCAGGTCCAGGTGGTCCATTACCTCAGGTCCAGGTCCAGCTGGACCTCAGGTCCAGTTCCAGCTGGACCTCAGGTCAGGTCCAGCTGGACCACAGGTGCAGGTGGTCCAGGACATCAGCTCCAGGTCCAGCTGGACCTCAGTTCCAGGTCCAGCTGGACTTCAGGTCCAGGTGGTCCAGGACCTCAGGTCCAGGTCCTGCTGGACCTCAAGTCCAGGAAAGCTGGACCTCAGGTCCAGGTGGTCGAGGACCTCAGGACCATGTCCAGCTGGACCTGGACTCCAGCAGGATCAGGTCCAGGTCCTGCTGACCTAGGTCCAGGTGGTCCAGGACCTCAGGTCCATGTCCAGCTGGACCTCAGGTCCAGGTGGTCCAGGACCTCAGGTCCAGGTCCAGCTGGACCTCAGGTCCAGGTGGTCCAGGACCTCAGGTCCAGGTCCAGCTGGACCTCAGTTCCAGGTCCTCCAGGACCACAGATCTAGGTCCAGCTTGACTTCAAGTCCGGGTAAAGCTGGACCTCAGGTCCAGGTGGTCCAGGACCTCAGGTCCAGGTCCAGCTGGACCTCAGGTCCAGGTGGTCCAGGACCACAGGTCCAGGTCCAAGTGGACCTCAAGTCCAGGTCAAGCTGGACCTCAGGTCCAGGTGGTCCAAAACCTCAGGTCCAGGTCCAGCTGGACTTCAGGTCCAGGTGGTCTAGGACCTCAGGTCCAGGTCCAGCTAGACCTCAGGTCCAGGTCAGCTGGACATCAGGTCCATGTCCAGCTGGACATCATGTCCAGTTGGTCCAGGACCTCAGGTCCAGTTCCAGCTGGACCTCACGTCCAGGTGGTCCAGGATCTCAGGTCCAGTTCCAGCTGGACGTTAGGTCCCAGTCCAGCAGGACCTCAGGTCCAGGTCCAGCTGGACCTCAGGTCCAGGTGGTCCAGGACATCAGGTCGAGGTCCAGCTGGACCTGGATTCCAGCAGCCTCATCAAGTCCAGCTGGACCTCAGTTACAAGTGGTCCAGGACCTCAGGTCCAGGTCCAACTGGAACTCAGGTCCAGGTGGTCCAGGAACTCAGGTCAGGTCCAGCTGGACCTCAGGTCCAGGTCCAGCTGGACCTCAGGTCCAGGTGGTCCAGGACCTCAGGTCTATGTCCAGCTGGACCTAAGGTCCAGGTCCACCTGGACCGTCCTTGACCTTAGGACCAGCTGGTCCAGGACCTCAGGTCCAGGTACAGCTGGACCTCAGGTCCAGGTCCACCTGGACTCTCAGGTCCAGGAGGTCGATGTCCTCAGGTCCTGGTCCAGCTGGACCTCAGGTCCAGGTGGCCCAGGACCTCTGGTCCAGGAGGTCCAGGACCTTAGGTCCAGGTTCAGCTGGACCTCAGGACCAGGTCGTCCAGGCCTTCAGGTCCTGGTTTAGCTGGACCTCAGGTACAGCGGGATCTCAATCCAGGTCCAGCTGGACCTCAGGTTCAGGTCCAGCTGGACCTCAGGTCCAGGTGGTCCAGGACATCAGGTCCAGGTCCAGCTGGACCTAAGGTCCAGGTGGTCCAGGACCTCATGTCCAGGAACAGCTGGACCTCAGGTCCAGGTGGTCCAGGACCTCAGGTCCAGGTCCAGCTGGACCTCAGGTCCAAGTCCAGCTGGACATCAGGTCCATGTCCAGCTGGACATCATGTCCAAGTGGTCCAGGACCTCAGGTCAGGTTCCAGCTGGACCTCACGTCCAGGTGGTCCAGGATCTCAGGTCGAGGTCCAGCTGGACCTGGACTCCAGCAGGACCTCAGGTCCAGGTCCAGCTGGACCTCATATACAAGTTGTCCAGGACCTCAGGTCCAGGTCCAGCTGGAACTCAGGTCCAGGTCGTCCAGGACCTCAGGTCAGGTCCAGCTGTACCTCAGGTCCAGGTCCAGCTGGACATCAGGTCCATGTACAGCTGGACATCATGTCCAGGGGGTCCAGGACCTCAGGTCCAGTTCCAGCTGGACCTCACGTCCAGGTGGTCCAGGAACTCAGGTCCAGGTCCAGCTGGACCTCAAGTCCAGGTCAAGCTGGACCTCAGGTCCAGGTGATACAGTACCTCAGGTCCAGGTCCAGCTGGACCTCAGGTCCAGGTCCAGCTGGATCTCAGGTGCAGGTGGTCCAGGACCTCAGCTCCCGGTCCAGCTGGACCTCAGGTCCAGGTCCAGCTGGACTTCATGTCCAGGTGGTCAAGGACCTCAGGTCCAGGTCCAGCTGGACCTCAAGTCCGGGTCAAGATGGACCTCAGGTCCAGGTGGTCCAGGACCTCAGGTCCAGGTCCAGCTGGACCTCAGTTCCAGGTGGTCCATGACCTCAGGTCCAGGTCCAGCTGGACCTCAAGTCCAGGTCAAGCTGGACCTCAGGTCCAGGTGGTCCAGGACCTCAGGGCCAGGTCCAGCTGGACATGGACTCCAGCAGGACCTCAGGTCTAGGTCCAGCGGACCTCAGGTCCAGGTGGTCCAGGTCCTCAGGTCCAGGACCAGCTGGACCTCAGGCCCAGGTCCAGCTGGACCTCAGGTCCAGGTGGTCCAGGACCTCAGGTCTATGTCCAGCTGGACCTAAGGTCCAGGTCCACCTGGACCGTCTTAGACCTTAGGACCAGCTGGTCCAGGACTTCAGGTCCAGGTCCAGCTGGACCTCAAGTCCAGGTCCACCTGGACTCTCAGTTGCAGATAGTCCAGGACCTCAGGTTCACGTCCAGCTGCACCTCAGTTCCAGGTGGTACCGGACCTCAGGTCCAGGTCCAAGAGCATCTCAGGTCCAGGTAGTCCAGGACCTCAAGTTCACGTCCAGCTGGACTTCAGGTCCATGTGTTCCAGGTCCTCACGTCCAGGTCCAGCTGGAACTCAGGTCCAGGACAACGTGGACTGTCAGGCCCAGGTAGTCCAGGACTTCAAGTCCAGGTCCAGCAGGACCTCAGGTCCAGGTCCAGCTGGACCTCAAGTCCATGTGGTCCAGGACCTCAGGTCCAGGTCCAGCTGGTACTGATCCAGCTGGATCACAGGTCCAGGTGGTCCAGGACCTCATGTCCAGGAGCAGCTGGACCTCAGGTCCAGGTCCAGCAGGACATAAGTTCCATGTGGACCAGGACAGCAGGTCCAGGTGGTCCAGGACCTCATGTCCAGTTCCAGCTGGGCTCAGGTCCAGGTCGAGCTGGACCTCAGGTCCAGGTCCTGTTGGACATCAGGTCCAGGTCCAGCTGGACCTCAGGTCCAGGTCCAGCTGGCCCTCAGGTGCAGGTGGTCCAGGACCACAGTTCCAAGTCCAGCTGGACCTCAGGACCAGGTCTAGCTGGACTTCAGGTCCAGGTACAGCTGATCCTCCGGTCCAGGTCCAGTTGGACCTCAGGTCCAGGTGGTCCAGGACCTCAGGTCAAGGTCCAGCTGGACATCAGGTCCAGGTCCAGCTGGACATCTTGTCCAGGTGGTCAAGGACCTCAGGTCCAGTACCAGCTGGACCTCATTTCCAGGTGGTCCAAGACCTCAAGTCCAGGTCCAGCTGGACCTCAGGTCCAATGGTTCAGGACCACAGTTCCAAGTCCAGCTGGACCTCAGGACCAGGTCTAGCTGGACCTCAGGTCCAGGTAGAGCTGGACCTCAGGTCCAGGTGGTGCAGGACCTCAGGTCCAGGTACAGCTGGACCTCAGGTCCAGGTGGTCCAGGACCTCAGGTCCAGGTCCCACTGGACATCAGGTCCTGGTCCAGCTGGACTTCATGTCCAGGCGGTCCAGGACCTCAGGTCCAGTTCCAGCTGGACCTCACGTCCTGGTGGTCCAGGACCTCAAGTCCAGGTCCAGGTGGACCTCAGGTCCAGGTGGTCCAGGACCTCAGGTCCAGGTCCCGCTGGATATCAGGTCCTGGTCCAGCTGGACTTCATGTCCAGGGGGTCCAGGACCTCAGGTCCAGTTCCAGCTGGACCTCACGTCCTGGTGGTCCAGGACCTCAAGTCCATGTCCAGGTGGACCTCAGGTCCAGGTGGTCCCGGACCTCAGGTCCAGGACCAGCTGGACCTCAGGTCCAGGTGGTCCAGGACCTCAGGTCCAGGTCCAGCTGGACCTCAGGTCCAGGTGGTCCAGGACCACAGGTCCAGGCCCAGCTGGACCTCAAGTCCAAGTCAAGCTGGACCTCAGGTCCAGGTGGTCCAGGACCTCAGGGCCAGGTCCAGCTGGACATGGACTCCAGGAGGACCTCAGGTCCAGGTCCAGCTGGACCTCAGGTCCAGGTGGTCCAGGACATCAGGTCCAGTTCCCGCTGTACCTCAGGTCCAGGTCCAGCTGAACCTCACGTCTAGGTGGTCCAGGATCTCAGGTCCAGGTCCAGCTCGACGTTAGGTCCCGGTCCAGCTGGACCTCATGTCCAGGTCCAGCTGGACCTCAGGTCCATGTGGTCCAGGACATCAGGTTGAGGTCCAGCTGGACCTGGACTCCAGCAGGACCTCAGGTCCAGGTCCATCTGGACCTCATATACAAGTTGTCCAGGACCTCAGGTCCAGGTCCAGCTTGAACTCAGGTCCAGGTGGTCCAGGACCTCAGGTCAGGTCCAGCTGTACCTCAGGTGCATATCCAGCTGGACATCAGGTCCATGTACAGCTGAACATCATGTCCAGGGGGTCCAGGACCTCAGGTCCAGTTCCAGCTGGACCTCACGTCCAGGTGGTCCAGGACCTCAGGTCCAGGTCCAGCTGGACCTCAGGACCATTTGGTCCAGGATTTCAGGTACTGGTCTAGCTGGACCTCTAGTCCAGGTCAAGCTGGACCTCAGGTCCAGGTTGTCCATGACCTCAGGTCCAGGTCCAGCTGGACCTCTAGTCCAGGTCAAGCTGGACCTCAGGTCCAGGTGGTCCAGGACCTGAGGGCACGTCCAGCTGGACATGGACTCCAGCAGGACCTCAGGTCTAGGTCCAGCGGACCTCAGGTCCAGGTGGTCCAGGTCCTCAGGTCCAGGACCAGGTGGACTCAGGTCCAGGTCCAGCTGGACCTCAGGTCCAGGTGGTCCAGGACCTCAGGTCTATGTCCAGCTGGACCTAAGGTCCAGGTCCACCTGGACCGTCCTAGACCTTAGGACCAGCTGGTCCAAGACCTCAGGTCTAGGTCCAGTTGGACCTCAGGTCCAGGTGGTCCAGGACCTCAGTTCCAGGTCCCGCTGGACAACAGGTCCTGGTCCAGCTGGACATCATCTCCAGGTGGTCCAGGACCTCAGGTCCAGTTCCAGCTGGACCTCACGTCCTGGTGGTCCAGGACCTCAAGTCCAGGTCTAGCTGGACCTCAGGTCTAGGTGGTCCAGGACCTCTGGTCCAGGACCAGCTGGACCTCAGGTCCAGGTGGTCCAGGACCTCAGGTCCAGGTCCAGCTGGACCTCAGGACCTGGTGGTCCAGGACCTCAGGGCCAGGTACAGCTGGACCTGGACTCCAGCAGGACCTCAGGTCCAGGTCCAGCTGAACCTTAGGTCCAGGTGGTCCCGGACATCAGGTCCAGTTCCAGCTGGACCACAGGTCCAGGTCCAGCTGGACCTCATGTCCAGGTCCTCAGGTCCAGGTCCAGCTGGACCTCACGTCCAGGTGGTCCAAAACCTCAGGTCCAGGTCCAGCTGCACGTCAAGTCCAGGTCCAGCTGGACCTCAGGTCCAGGTGGTACATTACCTCAGGTCCAGGTCCAGCTGGACCTCAGGTCCAGGTCCAGCTGGAACTCAGGTGCAGGTGGTCCAGGACCTCAGCTCCAGGTCCAGCTGGACCTCAGGTCCAGGTGGTCGAGGACCTCAGGGCCATGTCCAGCTGGACCTGGGCTCCAGCAAGATCAGGTCCAAGTCCAGCTGACCTAGGTCCAGGTGGTCCAGGACCTCAGGTCCAGGACCAGCTGGACCTCAGGTCCAGGTGGTCCAGGACCTCAGGTCCAGGTCCAGCTGGACCTCAGGTCCAGGTGGTCCAGGACCTCAGGTCCAGGTCCAGCTGGACCTCATGTCCAGGTCCTCCAGGACCTCAGGTCCAGGTCCAGCTGGACATCATGTCCAGATGGTCCAGGACCTCAGGTCCAGTTCCAGCTGGACCTCACGTCCAGGTGGTCCAGGACCTCAGGTCCAGGTTCAGCTGGACGTTAGGTCCCGTTCCAGCTGGACCTCAGGTCCAGGTCCAGCTGGACCTCAGGCCCAGGTGGTCAAGGACATCAGGTCCAGGTCCAGCTGGACCTGGACTCCAGCAGGACCTCAGGTCCAGATCCAGCTGGACCTCAGATACAAGTGGTCCAGGACCTCAGGTACAGGTCCGGCTGGAACTCAGGTCCAGGTGGTCCAGGACCTCAGGTCAGGTCCAGCTGTACCTCAGGTCCAGGTCAAGCAGGACCTCAGGTCCAGGTGGTCCAGGACCTCAGGTCCAGGTCAAGCTGGACCTCAGGTCCAGGTGGTCCAGGACCTCAGGTCCAGGTCAATATGGAACTCAGGTCAAGGTCAAGCTGGACCTCAGATCCAGGATGTCCAGGACCTCAGGTCCAGGTCAAGCTGGACCTCAGGTCCAGGTGGTCCAGGACCTCAGGTCCAGGTCAAGCTGGACCTCAGGTCCAGGTCCAGCTGGACCTCAGGTCCAGATCCAACTGGACCTCAGGTCCAGGTGGTCCAGGACCTCAGGGCCAGGTCCAACTGGACATGGACTCCAGCAGGACCTCAGGTCTAGGTCCAGCGGACCTCATGTCCAGGTGGTCCAGGTCCTCAGGTCCTGGACCAGCTGGACCTCAGGTCCAGGCCCATTTGGACCTCAGGTCCAGGTGGTCCAGGACCTCAGGTCTATGTCCAGCTGGATCTAAGGTCCAGGTCCACCTGGACCGTCCTTCACCTTAGGACCAGCTGGTCCAGGACCTCAGGTCCAGGTACAGCTGGACCTCAGGTCCAGGTCCACCTGGACTCTCAGGTCCAGGAGGTCGATGTCCTCAGGTCCAGGTCCAGCTGGACCTCAGGTCCAGGTGGCCCAGGACCTCTGGTCCAGGAGGTCCAGGACCTTAGGTCCAGGTTCAGCTCGACCTCAGGACCAGGTCGTCCAGGCCTTCAGGTCCTGGTTTACCTGGACCTCAGGTACAGCGGGATCTCAATACAGGTCCAGCTGGACCTCAGGTTCAGGTCCAGCTGGACCTCAGGTCCAGGTGGTCCAGGACCTCAGGTCCAGGTCCAGCTGGACCTCAGGTCCAGGTCCTCCAGGACCACAGGTCCAGGTCCAGCTGGACCTCAAGTCCGGGTCAAGCAGGACCTCAGGTCCAGGTGGTCCAGGACCACAGGTCCAGGTCCAAGTGGACCTCAAGTCCAGGTCAAGCTGGACCTCAGGTCCAGGTGGTCCAAAACCTCAGGTCCAGGTCCAGCTGGACCTCAGGTCCAGGTGGTCAGGACCTCAGGTCCAGGTCCAGCTAGACCTCAGGTCCAAGTCCAGCTGGACATCAGGTCCATGTCCAGCTGGACATCATGTCCAAGTGGTCCAGGACCTCAGGTCCAGTTCCAGCTGGACCTCACGTCCAGGTGGTCCAGGATCTCAGGTCGAGGTCCAGCTGGACCTGGACTCCAGCAGGACCTCAGGTCCAGGTCCAGCTGGACCTCATATACAAGTTGTCCAGGACCTCAGGTCCAGGTCCAGCTGGACTCAGGTCCAGGACAACGTGGACTCTCAGGCCCAGGTGGTCCAGGACTTCAGGTCCAGGTCCAGCAGGACCTCAGGTCCAGGTACAGCTGGACCTCAAGTCCATGTGGTCCAGGACCTCAGGTCCAAGCCCAGCTGGACCTCAGGTACTGGTGATAAAGGACCACAGGTCCAGGTCCAGCTGGACCTCAAGTCCAGGTCAAGCTGGACCTCAGGTCCAGGTGGTCCATGACCTCAGGTCCAGGTCCAGCTGGACCTGGACTCCAGCAGGGTCAGGTCCAGGGCAGCGGACCTCAGGTCCAGGTGGTCCATGACCTCAGTTCCAGGTCCAGCTGGACCTCAGGTCCAGGTCAAGCTGGACCTCTGGTCCAGGTGGTCCAGGACCTCAAGTCCAGGTGAAGCTGGACCTCAGGTCCAGGTGGTCCAGGACCTCAGGTCCAGGTCAATCTGGAGCTCAGGTCCAGGTCAAGCTGGACCTCAGGTCCAGGTCCAGCTGTACCTCAGGTCCAGGTGGTCCAGGACATCAGGTCCAGTTCCAGCTGGACCTCAGGTCCAGGTCCAGCTGGACCTCATGTCCAGGTACTCAGGTCCAGGTCCAGCTGGACCTCACGTCCAGGTGGTCCAAAACCTCAGGTCCAGGTCCAGCTGAACGTCAAGTCCAGGTCCAGCTGGACCTCAGGTCCAGGTGGTACATTACCTCAGGTCCAGGTCAAACTGGACCTCAGGTCCAGGTCCAGCTGGATCTCAGGTGCAGGTGGTCCAGGACCTCAGCTCCATGTCCGGCTGGACCTCAGGTCCAGGTGGTCGAGGACCTCAGGGCCATGTCCAGCTGGACCTGGGCTCCAGCAGGATCAGGTCCAGGTCCAGCGGACCTAGGTCCAGGTCGTCCAGGTACTCAGGTCCCGCACCAGCTGGACCTCAGGTCCAGGTGGTCCAGGACCTCAGGTCCAGGTCCAGCTGGACCTCAGGTCCAGGTGGTCCAGTACCTCAGGTCCAGGTCCAGCTGGACCTCAGATCCAGGTCCTCCAGGACCTCAGGTCCAGGTCCAGCTGGACCTCAAGTCTGGGTCAAGCTGGACCTCAGGTCCAGGTGGTCCAGGACCTCAGGTCCAGGTCCAGCTGGACCTCAGGTCCAGGTGGTCCAGGACCTCAGGTCCAGGTCCAGCTGGACCTCAGGTCCAGGTCAAGCTTGAACTCAGGTCCAGGTGGTCCAAAACCTCAGGTCCAGGTCCAGTTGGACCTCAGGTCCAAGTGGTCCAGGAACTCAGGTCCAGCTCCAGCTGGACCTTAGGTCCAAGTCCAGCTGGACCTCAGGTCCAGGTGGTCCAGGACCTCAGGTCCAGGTCCAGCTAGACCTCAGGTCCAGGTCCAGCAGGACCTCAGGTCCAGGTCCAGCTGGACCTCAGGTCCAGGTCCAGCTGTACATCAGGTCCATGTCCAGCTGGACATCATGTCCAGGTGGTCCAGGACCTCAGGTCCAGTTCCAGAAGGACCTCACGTCCAGGTGGTCCATGTCATCAGGTCCAGGTCCAGCTGGACCTCAGATACAAATGGTCCAGGACCTCAGGTCCAGGTCTAGCTGGACCTCAGGTCCAGATCCAACTGGACCTCAGGTCCAGGTGGTCCAGGACCTCAGGGCCAGGTCCAACTGGACATGGACTCCAGCAGGACCTCAGGTCTAGGTCCAGCGGACCTCATGTCCAGGTGGTCCAGGTCCTCAGGTCCTGGACCAGCTGGACCTCAGGTCCAGGTCCAGTTGGACCTCAGGTCCAGGTGGTCCAGGACCTCAGGTCTATGTCCAGCTGGATCTAAGGTCCAGGTCCACCTGGACCGTCCTTCACCTTAGGACCAGCTGGTCCAGGACCTCAGGTCCAGGTACAGCTGGACCTCAGGTCCAGGTCCACCTGGACTCTCAGGTCCAGGAGGTCGATGTCCTCAGGTCCAGGTCCAGCTGGACCTCAGGTCCAGGTGGCCCAGGACCTCTGGTCCAGGAGGTCCAGGACCTTGGGTCCAGGTTCAGCTCGACCTCAGGACCAGGTCGTCCAGGCCTTCAGGTCCTGGTTTACCTGGACCTCAGGTACAGCGGGATCTCAATACAGGTCCAGCTGGACCTCAGGTTCAGGTCCAGCTGGACCTCAGGTCCAGGTGGTCCAGGACCTCAGGTCCAGGTCCAGCTGGACCTCAGGTCCAGGTCCTCCAGGACCACAGGTCCAGGTCCAGCTGGACCTCAGGTCCAGGTCCTCCAGGACCACAGGTCCAGGTCCAGCTGGACCTCAAGTCCGGGTCAAGCAGGACCTCAGGTCCAGGTGGTCCAGGACCACAGGTCCAGGTCCAAGTGGACATCAAGTCCAGGTCAAGCTGGACCTCAGGTCCAGGTGGTCCAAAACCTCAGGTCCAGGTCCAGCTGGACCTCAGGTCCAGGTGGTCAGGACCTCAGGTCCAGGTCCAGCTAGACCTCAGGTCCAAGTCCAGCTGGACCTCAGGTCCAGTTCCAGCTGGACCTCACGTCCAGGTGGTCCAGGATCTCAGGTCGAGGTCCAGCTGGACCTGGACTCCAGCAGGACCTCAGGTCCAGGTCCAGCTGGACCTCATATACAAGTTGTCCAGGACCTCAGGTCCAGGTCCAGCTGGACTCAGGTCCAGGACAACGTGGACTCTCAGGCCCAGGTGGTCCAGGACTTCAAGTCCAGGTCCAGCAGGACCTCAGGTCCAGGTACAGCTGGACCTCAAGTCCATGTGGTCCAGGACCTCAGGTCCAAGTCCAGCTGGACCTCAGGTACTGGTGGTAAAGGACCACAGTTCCAGGTCCAGCTGGACCTCAAGTCCAGGTCAAGCTGGACCTCAGGTCCAGGTGGTCCAGGACCTCAGGGCCAGGTCCAGCTGGACCTGGACTCCAGCAGGATCAGGTCCAGGGCAGCGGACCTCAGGTCCAGGTGGTCCATGACCTCAGGTCCAGGTCCAGCTGGACCTCAGGTCCAGGTCAAGCTGGACCTCTGGTCCAGGTGGTCCAGGACCTCAAGTCCAGGTGAAGCTGGACCTCAGGTCCAGGTGGTCCAGGACATCAGGTCCAGTTCCAGCTGGACCTCAGGTCCATGTCCAGCTGGACCTCATGTCCAGGTACTCAGGTCCAGGTCCAGCTGGACCTCACGTCCAGGTGGTCCAAAACCTCAGGTCCAGGTCCAGCTGAACGTCAAGTCCAGGTCCAGCTGGACCTCAGGTCCAGGTGGTACAGTACCTCAGGTCCAGGTCAAACTGGACCTCAGGTCCAGGTCCAGCTGGATCTCAGGTGCAGGTGGTCCAGGACCTCAGCTCCATGTCCGGCTGGACCTCAGGTCCAGGTGGTCGAGGACCTCAGGGCCATGTCCAGCTGGACCTGGGCTCCAGCAGGATCAGGTCCAGGTCCAGCGGACCTAGGTCCAGGTGGTCCAGGTACTCAGGTCCCGGACCAGCTGGACCTCAGGTCCAGGTGGTCCAGGACCTCAGGTCCAGGTCCAGCTGGACCTCAGGTCCAGGTGGTCCAGTACCTCAGGTCCAGGTCCAGCTGGACCTCAGATCCAGGTCCTCCAGGACCTCAGGTCCAGGTCCAGCTGGACCTCAAGTCTGGGTCAAGCTGGACCTCAGGTCCAGGTGGTCCAGGACCTCAGGTCCAGGTCCAGCTGGACCTCAGGTCCAGGTGGTCCAGGAACACAGGTCCAGGTCCAAGTGGACCTCAAGTCCAGGTCAAGCTTGAACACAGGTCCAGGTGGTCCAAAACCTCAGGTCCAGGTCCAGTTGGACCTCAGGTCCAAGTGGTCCAGGAACTCAGGTCCAGCTCCAGCTGGACCTTAGGTCCAAGTCCAGCTGGACCTCAGGTCCAGGTGGTCCAGGACCTCAGGTCCAGGTCCAGCTAGACCTCAGGTCCAGGTCCAGCAGGACCTCAGGTCCAGGTCCAGCTGGACCTCAGGTCCAGGTCCAGCTGTACATCAGGTCCATGTCCAGCTGGACATCATGTCCAGGTGGTCCAGGACCTCAGGTCCAGTTCCAGAAGGACCTCACGTCCAGGTGGTCCATGTCATCAGGTCCAGGTCCAGCTGGACCTCAGATACAAATGGTCCAGGACCTCAGGTCCAGGTCCAGCTGGAACTCAGGTCCAGGTGGTCCAGGACCTCAGGTCAGGTCCAGCTGGACCTGGACTCCAGCAGGATCAGGTCCAGGTCAGCGGACCTCAGGTCCAGGTGGTCCATGACCTCAGGTCCAGGTCCAGCTGGACCTCAGGTTCAGGTCCAGCTGGACCTCTGGTCCAGGTGGTCCAGGACCTCAAGTCCAGGTGAAGCTGGACCTCAGGTCCAGGTAGTCCAGGACCTCAGGTCCAGGTCAATCTGGAGCTCAGGTCCAGGTCAAGCTGGACCTCAGATCCAGGAGGTCCAGGACCTCAGGTCCAGGTCAAGCTGGACCTCAGGGCCAGGTGGTACAAGACCTCAGGTCCAGGTCAAGCTGGACCTCAGGTCCAGGTCCAGCTGGACCTCAGGTCCAGATCCAGCTGGACCTCAGGTCCAGGTGGTCCAGGACCTCAGTCCAGGTCAAGCTGGACCTCAAGTCCAGGTCCAGCTGGACCTCAGTTCCAGGTGGTCCATGACCTCAGGTCCAGGTCCAGCTGGACCTCAAGTCCAGGTCAATCTGGACGTCAGGTCCAGGTGGTCCTGGACCTCAGGGCCAGGTCCAGCTGGACATGGACTCCAGCAAGACCTCAGGTCTAGGTCCAGCGGACCTCAGGTCCAGGTGGTCCAGGTCCTCAGGTCCAGGACCAGCTGGACCTCTGTTCCAGGTCCAGCTGGACCTCAGATCCAGGTGGTCCAGGACCTCAGGTCTATGTCCAGCTGGACCTAAGGTCCAGGTCCACCTGGACCGTCCTAGACCTTAGGACTAGCTGGTCCAGGACCTCAGGTCCAGGTCCAGCTAGACCTCAGGTCCAGGTCCAGCAGGACCTCAGGTCCAGGTCCACCTGGACTCTCAGGTCCAGGGGGTCGATGTCCTCAGGTCCAGGTCCAGCTGGACCTCAGGTCCAGGTGGTCCAGGACCTCTGGTCCAGGAGGACCAGGACCTTAGGTCCAGGTTCAGCTGGACCTCAGGACCAGGTCGTCCAGGCTTTCAGGTCCTGGTTTAGCTGGACCTCAGGTACAGCGGGATCTCAATCCAGGTCCTCCTGGACCTCAGCTTCAGGTCCAGCTGGACCTCAGGTCCAGGTGGTCCAGGACCTCAGGTCCAGGTCTAGCTGGACCTCAAGTCCAGGTCCACCAGGACTCTCAGTTGCAGATAGTCCAGGACCTCAGGTTCACGTCCAGCTGGACCTCAGGTCCAGGTGGTACCG
Source organism: Cricetiscus sungorus (assembly GCA_030556225.1). Lineage (NCBI taxonomy): Eukaryota > Metazoa > Chordata > Mammalia > Rodentia > Cricetidae > Cricetiscus > Cricetiscus sungorus. Next base: position 144,492 of record JANBXA010000019.1, on the reverse strand, counting down.
GACCTCAGGTCCAGGTCCAAGAGCATCTCAGGTCCAGGTAGTCCAGGACCTCAGGTTCACGTCCAGCTGGACTTCAGGTCCAGGTGGTCCAGGTCCTCAGGTCCAGGTGGTCCAGGACATCAGGTCCAGGTCCAGCTGGACCTCATATACAAGTGGTCCAGGACCTCAGGTCCAGGTCCAGCTGGAACTCAGGTCCAGGTGGTCCAGGACCTCAGGTAAGGTCCAGGTAAAGCTGGACATCAGGTCCATGTACAGCTGGACATCATGTCCAGGCGGACCAGGACCTCAGGTCAAGTTCCAGGTGGACCTCACGTCCAGGTGGTCCATGACCTCAGGTCCAGGTCCAGCTGGACCTCAGGATCATGTGGTCCAGGATTTCAGGTCCTGGTCTAGCTGGACCTTAGGTCCAGGTGGTCTAGGTCCTCAGGTCCAGGACAAGCTGGACCTCAGGTCCAGGTCCAGCAGGACCTCAGGTCTAGATCCAGCTGGACCTCAGTTCCAGGTGGTCCAGGACCTCAGGTCCAGGTCCAGCTGGACCTCAGGTCCAGGTCCAGCTGGACCTCAGGTCCAGGTGGTCCATGACCTCAGGTCCCGGTCCAGCTGGACCTGAAGTCCAGGTCAAGCTGGACCTCAGGTCCAGGTGGTCCAGGACCTCAGGGCCAGGTCCAGCTGGACATGGACTCCAGCAGGAACTCAGGTCTAGGTCCAGCGGACCTCAGGTCCAGGTGGTCCAGGTCCTCAGGTCTATGTCCAGCTGGACCTAAGGTCCAGGTCCACCTGGACCGTCCTAGACCTTAGGACCAGCTGGTCCAGGACCTCAGGTCCAGGTCCAGCAGGACCTCAGGTCCAGGTCCAGCTGGACCTCAAGTCCATGTGGTCTAGGACCTCAGGTCCAGGTCCAGCTGGTACTGATCCAGCTGGACCTCAGGTCCAGGTGGTCCCGTACCTCAGGTCCAGGACCAGCTGGACCCAGGACCATGTGGTCCAGGATTCCAGGTCCTGGTCTAGCTGGACCTCAGGTCCAGCGGGACCTCAAGTCCAGGTCAAGCTGGACCTCAGGTCCCGGTGGTCCAGGACCTCAGGGCCAGGTCCAGCTGGACCCGGACTCCAGCAGGATCAGGTCCAGGTCAGCGGACCTCAGGTCCAGGTGGTCCATGACCTCAGGTCCAAGTCCAGCTGGACCTCAGGTCCAGGTGGTCCATGACCTCAGGTCCAGGTCCAGCTGGACCTCAAGTCCAGGTCAAGCTGGACCTCAGGTCCTGGTGGTCCAGGACCTCAGAGCCAGGTCCAGCTGGACATGGACTCCAGCAGGACCTCAGGTCTAGGTCCAGCGGACCTCATGTCCAGGTGGTCCAGGTCCTCAGGTCCAGGACCAGTTGGACCTCAGGTCCAGGTCCAGCTGGACCTCAGGTCCAGGTGTTCCAGGACCTCAGGTCTATGTCCAGCTGGACCTAAGGTCCAGGTACACCTGGACCGTCCTAGACCTTAGGACCAGCTGGTCCAGGACCTCAGGTCCAGGTCCAGCTGGACCTCAGGTCCCGGTCCAGCTGGACATCATGTCCAGGTGGTCCAGGACCTCAGGTCCTGTTCCAGCTGGACCTCACGTCCATGTGGTCCAGGACCTCAAGTCCAGGTCCAGCTGGACCTCAGGTCCAGGTGGTCCAGGACCTCAGGTCCAGTTCCAGCTGGACCTCACGTCCAGGTGGTCCAGGACCTCAAGTCCAGGTCCAGCTGGACCTCAGTTCCAGGTGGTCCAGGACCTCAGGTCCAGGTCCAGCTGGACCTCAGGTCCAGGTAGTCCAGGACCACAGTTCCAAGACCAGCTCGACCACAGGACCAGGTCTAGCTGGACCTCAGGTCCAGGTACACCTGGACCTCAGGTCCAGGTACACCTGGATCTCAGGTCCAGGTGGTGCAGGACCTCAGGTCCAGGTCCAGCTGGACCTCCGGTCCAGGTCCAGTTGGACCTCAGGTCCTGGTGGTCCAGGACCTCAGGTCCAGGTCCCGCTGGACATCAGGTCCTGGTCCAGCTGGACATCATGTCCAGGCGGTCCAGGACCTCAGGTCCAGTTCCAGCTGGACCTCACGTCCTGGTGTTCCAGGACCTCATGTCCAGGTCCAGGTGGACCTCAGGTCCAGGTGGTCCTTGACCTCAGGTCCAGGTCCAGCTGGACCTCAGGTCCAGGTGGTCCAGGACCACAGGTCCAGGTCCAGCTGGACCTCAAGTCCAAGTCAATCTGGACCTCAGGTCCAGGTGGTCCAGGACCTCAGGGCCAGGTCCAGCTGGACCTGGACTCCAGCAGGACCTGAGGTCCAGGTCCAGCTGGACCTCATGTCCAGGTCCAGCTGGACCTCAGGTCCAGGTGGTCCAGGACATCAGGTCCAGTTCCAGCTGTACCTCAGGTCCAGGTCCAGCTGGACCTCATGTCCAGGTCCTCAGGTCGAGGTCCAGCTGGACCTCACATCCAGGTGGTCCAAAACCTCAGGTCCAGGTCCAGCTGCACGTTAAGTCCAGGTCCAGCAGGACCTCAGGTCCAGGTGGTCCATTACCACAGGTCCAGGTCCAGCTGGACCTCAGGTCCAGGTCCAGCTAGACCTCAGGTGCAGGTGGTCCAGGACCTCAGCTCCAGGTCCAGCTGGACCTCAGGTCCAAGTCCAGCTGGCCTTCAGGTCCAGGTGGTCCAGGACCACAGGTCCAGGTCCTGCTGGACCTCAAGTCCAGGTCAAGCTGGACCTCAGGTCCAGGTGGTCGAGGATCTCAGGTCCAGGTCCACCTGGACTCTTAGTTGCAGATAATCCAGGACCTCAGGTTCACATCTAGCTGGACCTCAGGTCCAGGTGGTACCGGAACTCAGGTCCAGGTCCAAGAGCATCTCAGGTCCAGGTAGTCCAGGACCTCAGTTTCACGTGCAGCTGGACTTCAGGTCCAGGTGGACCAGGTCCTCAGGTCCAGGTCCAGCTGGAACTCAGGTCCAGGACCACGTGGACTCTCAGGCCCAGGTGGTCAGGACTTCAAGTCCAGGTCCAGAAGGACCTCAGGTCCAGGTCCAGCTGGACCTAAGTCCATGTGGTCCAGGACCTCAGGTCCAGGTCCAGCTGGTACTGATCCAGCTGGACCGCAGGTCCAGGTGGTCCAGGACCTCAGGTCCAGGAGCAGCTGGACCTCAGGTCCAGGTCCAGCAGGACATCCGTTCCATGTGGTCCAGGACTTCAGGCCCAGGTGGTCCAGGACTTCAAGTCCAGGTCAAGCAGGACCTCAGGTCCAGGTCCAGCTGGACCTCAAGTCCATGTGGTCCAGGACCTCAGGTCCAGGTCCAGCTGGTACTGATCTAGCTGGACCGCAGGTCCAGGTGGACCAGGACCTCAAGTCCAGGTCCAGCTGGACGTCAGTCCAATGGTCCAGGACCTCAGGTCTAGGTCCAGCTGGACCTCAGGTCCAGGTCCAGCTGGCCCTCAGGTGCAGGTGGTCCAGGACCACAGTTCCAAGTCCAGCTGGACCTCAGGACCAGGTCTAGCTGGACCTCAGGTCCAGGTAGAGCTGGACCTCAGGTCCAGGTGGTGCAGGACCTCAGGTCCAGGTCCAGCTGGACCTCCGGTCCAGGTCCAGTTGGACCTCCGGTCCAGGTCCAGTGGACCTCAGGTCCAGGTGGTCCAGGACCTCAGGTCCAGGTCCAGCTGGACATCAGGTCCAGGTCCAGCTGGACATCATGTCCAGGTGGTCCAGGACCTCAAGTCCAGGTCCAGCTCTACCTCAGGTGAAGGTAGTCCAGGACCTCAGGTCCAGGGCCAGCTGGACCTCAGGTCCAGGTGGTCCAGGACCTCAGGTCTTGGTCCAGCTGGACCTCAGGTCCAGGTGGTCTAGAACCACAGGTCCAGTTCCAGCTGGACCTCCGGTCCAGGTCCAGTTGGTACTCAGGTCCAGGTGGTCCAGGACCTCAGGTCCAGTTCCAGCTGGACCTCACGTCCAGGTGGTCCAGGACCTCCGGTCCAGGTTCAGTTGGACCTCAGGTCCAGGTGGTCCAGGACCTCAGGTCCAGTTCCAGCTGGACCTCACGTCCAGGTGGTCCAAAACATCAGGTCCAGGTCCAGCTGCACGTCAAGTCCAGGTCCAGCTGGACCTCAGGTCCAGGTGGTCCATTACCTCAGGTCCAGGTCCAGCTGGACCTCAGGTCAGGTCCAGCTGGACATCATGTGCAGGTGGTCCAGGACATCAGCTCCAGGTCCAGCTGGACCTCACGTCCTGGTGGTCCAGGACCTCAAGTCCAGTTCCAGCTGGACCTCTTGTCCAGGTGGTCCAGGACCTCAAGTCCAGGTCCAGCTGGACCTCAGGTCCAGGTCCAGCTGGCCCTCAGGCACAGGTGGTCCAGGACTTCAATTCCAGGTCCAGCAGGACCTCAGGTCCAGGTCCAGCTGGACCTCAAGTCCATGTGGTCCAGGACCTCAGGTCCAGGTCCAGCTGGTACTGATCCAGCTGGACCGCAGGTCCAGGTGGTCCAGGACCTCATGTCCAGGAGCAGCTGGACCTCAGGTCCAGGTCCAGCAGGACATCAGTTCCATGTGGTCCAGGACCGCAGGTCCAGGTGGTCCAGGACCTCATGTCCAGGTCCAGCTGGGCCTCAGGTCCAGGTGGTCGAGGACCACAGGGCCATGTCCAACTGGACCTGGACTCCAGCAGGATCAGGTCCAGGTCCAGCGGACCTAGGTCCAGGTGGTCCAGGACCTCAGGTCCAGGTCCTGCTGGACCTCAAGTCCAGGTCAAGCTGGACCTCAGGTCCAGGTGGTCGAGGACCTCAGGTCCATGTCCAGCTGGACCTCAGGTCCAGGTCCAGCTGGACCTCAGGTCCCGGTGGTCCAGGACCTCAGGTCTATGTCCAGCTGAACCTAACGTCCAGGTCCACCTGGACCGTCCTAGACCTTAGGACCAGCTGGTCCAGGACCTCAGGTCCAGGTCCAGCTGGACCTCAGGTACAGGTCCACCTGGACACTCAGGTCCAGGGGGTCGATGTCCTCAGGTCCAGGTCCAGCTTGACCTCAGGTCCAGGTGGTCCAGGTCCTCTGGTCCAGGAGGTCCATGACCTTAGGTCCAGGTTCAGCTGGACCTCAGGACCAGGTGGTCCAGGCCTTCAGGTCCTGGTTTAGCTGGACCTCAGGTACAACGGGATCTCAATCCAGGTCCAGCTGGACCTCAGGTTCAGTTCAAGCTGGACCTCAGGGCCAGGTGGTCCAGGACCTCAGGTCCAGGTCCAGCTGGACTTCAAGTCCAGGTCCACCTGGACTCTTAGTTGCAGATAATCCAGGACCTCAGGTTCACATCTAGCTGGACCTCAGGTCCAGGTGGTACCGGACCTCAGGTCCATGTCCAAGAGCATCTCATGTCCAGGTAGTCCAGGACCTCAGGTTCACGTCCAGCTGGACTTCAGGTCCAGGTGGTACAGGTCCTCAGGTCCAGGTCCAGCTGGAACTCAGGTCCAGGAACACGTGGACTCTCAGGCCCTGGTGGTCCAGGACTTCAAGTCCAGGTCCAGCAGGACCTCAGGTCCAGGTCCAGCTGGACCTCAAGTCCATGTGGTACAGGACCTCAGGTCCAGGTCCAGCTGGTACTGATCCAGCTGGACCAAAAGGTCCAGGTGGTCCAGGACCTCAGGTCCAGGAACAGCTGGACCTCAGGTCCAGGTCCAGCAGGACATCAGTTCCATGTGGTCCAGGACTTCAGGTCCAGGTGGTCCAGGACCTCAGTTCCCGGTCCAGCTGGGCCTCAGGTCCAGGTCCAGCTGGACCTGAGATCCAGGTCAAGTTGGACATCAGGTCCAGGTCCAGCTGGACCTCAGGACCAGGTCCAGCTGGACCTCAGGTCCAGGTCCAGCTGGCCCTCAGGTGCAGGTGGTCCAGGACCACAGTTCCAAGTCCAGCTGGACCTCAGGACCAGGTCTAGCTGGACCTCAGGTCCAGGTACAGCTGAACCTCCGGTCCAGGTCCAGTTGGACCTCAGGTCCAGGTTGTCCAGGACCTCAGGTCCAGGTCCAGCTGGACATCAGGTCCAGGTCCAGCTGGACATCATGTCCAGGTGGTCCAGGACCTCAGGTCCAGTACCAGCTGGACCTCACATCCAGGTGGTCCAGGACCTCAAGTCCAGGTCCAGCTGGACGTCAGGTCCAATGGTCCAGGACCTCAGGTCCAGGTCCAGCTGGACCTCAGGTCCAGGTCCAGCTGGCCCTCAGGTGCAGGTGGTCCAGGACCACAGTTCCAAGTCCAACTGAACCTCAGGACCAGGTCTAGCTGGACCTCAGGTCCAGGTAGAGCTGGACCTCAGGTCCAGGTGGTGCAGGACCTCAGGTCCAGGTCCAGCAGGACCTCCGGTCCAGGTCCAGTTGGACCTCAGGTCCAGGTGGTCCAGGACTTCAGGTCCAGGTCCAGCTGGACATCAGGTCCAGGTCCAGCTGGTCATCATGTCCAGGTGGTCCAGGACCTCAGGTCCAATTCCAGCTGGACCTCACATCCAGGTTGTCCAGGACCTCAAGTCCAGGTCCAGCTCGACCTCAGGTCAAGGTGGTCCAGGATCTCAGATCCAGGTCCAGCTGGACCTCAGGTCCAGGTATTCCAGGACCACAGTTCCAAGACCAGCTGGACCACAGGACCAGGTCTAGCTGGACCTATGTTCCAGGTACACCTGGACCTCAGGTCCAGGTGGTCCAGGACCTCAGGTTTAGGGTCCTGCTGGACCTCAAGTCCAAGTCAAGCTGGACCTCAGGTCCAGGTGGTCGAGGACCTCAGATCCAGGTCCAGCTGGACCTCAGGTCCAGGTCCAGCTGGACCTCAGGTCCAGGTGGTCCAGGACCTCAGGTCTATGTCCAGCTGAACCTAAGGTCCAGGTCCACCTGGACCGTCCTAGACCTTAGGACCAGCTGGTCCAGGACCTCAGGTCCAGGTCCAGCTGGACCTCAGGTACAGGTCCACCTGGACTCTCAGGTCCAGGGGGTCGATGTCCTCAGGTCCAGTTCCAGCTGGACCTCACGTCCTGGTGGTCCAGGACCTCAAGTTCAGGTCCAGCTGGACCTCAGGTCCAGGTGGTCCAGGATCTCAGGTCCAGGACCAGCTGGACCTCAGGTCCAGGTGGTCCAGGACCTCAGGTCTAGGTCCAGCTGGACCTCAGGTCCAGGTGGTCTAGGACCACAGGTCCAGGTCCAGTTGGACCTCAAGTCCAGGTCAAGCTGGACCTCAGGTCCAGGTGGTCCAGGACCTCAGGGCCAGGTCCAGCTGGACCTGGACTCCAGCAGGACCTCAGGTCCAGGTCCAGCTGGACCTCAGGTCCAGGTCCAGCTGTACCTCAGGTCCAGGTGGTCCAGGACATCAGGTCCAGTTCCAGCTGGACCTCCGGTCCAGGTCCAGCTGGACCTCACGTCCAGGTGGTACAGGACCTCCGGTCCAGTTCCAGTTGGACCTCAGGTCCAGGTGGTCCAGGACCTCAGGTCCAGTTCCAGCTGGACCTCACGTCCAGGTGGTCCAAAACCTCAGGTCCAGGTCCAGCTGGACCTCACGTCCAGGTGGTCCAGGACCTCAGGTCCAGGTCCAGCTGGACCTCACGTCCAGGTGGTCCAAAACATCAGGTCCAGGTCCAGCTGCACGTCAAGTCCAGGTCCAGCTGGACCTCAGGTCCAGGTGGTCCATTACCTCAGGTCCAGGTCCAGCTGGACCTCAGGTCAGGTCCAGCTGGACATCATGTGCAGGTGGTCCAGGACATCAGCTCCAGGTCCAGCTGGACCTCACGTCCTGGTGGTCCAGGACCTCAAGTCCAGTTCCAGCTGGACCTCTTGTCCAGGTGGTCCAGGACCTCAAGTCCAGGTCCAGCTGGACCTCAGGTCCAGGTCCAGCTGGCCCTCAGGCACAGGTGGTCCAGGACTTCAATTCCAGGTCCAGCAGGACCTCAGGTCCAGGTCCAGCTGGACCTCAAGTCCATGTGGTCCAGGACCTCAGGTCCAGGTCCAGCTGGTACTGATCCAGCTGGACCGCAGGTCCAGGTGGTCCAGGACCTCATGTCCAGGAGCAGCTGGACCTCAAGTCCAGGTCCAGCAGGACATCAGTTCCATGTGGTCCAGGACCTCAGGTCTATGTCCAGCTGAACCTAAGGTCCAGGTCCACCTGGACCGTCCTAGACCTTAGGACCAGCTGGTCCAGGACCTCAGGTCCAGGTCCAGCTGGACCTCAGGTACAGGTCCACCTGGACTCTCAGGTCCAGGGGGTCGATGTCCTCAGGTCCAGTTCCAGCTGGACCTCACGTCCTGGTGGTCCAGGACCTCAAGTTCAGGTCCAGCTGGACCTCAGGTCCAGGTGGTCCAGGATCTCAGGTCCAGGACCAGCTGGACCTCAGGTCCAGGTGGTCCAGGACCTCAGGTCTAGGTCCAGCTGGACCTCAGGTCCAGGTGGTCTAGGACCACAGGTCCAGGTCCAGTTGGACCTCAAGTCCAGGTCAAGCTGGACCTCAGGTCCAGGTGGTCCAGGACCTCAGGGCCAGGTCCAGCTGGACCTGGACTCCAGCAGGACCTCAGGTCCAGGTCCAGCTGGACCTCAGGTCCAGGTCCAGCTGTACCTCAGGTCCAGGTGGTCCAGGACATCAGGTCCAGTTCCAGCTGGACCTCCGGTCCAGGTCCAGCTGGACCTCACGTCCAGGTGGTACAGGACCTCCGGTGCAGTTCCAGTTGGACCTCAGGTCCAGGTGGTCCAGGACCTCAGGTCCAGTTCCAGCTGGACCTCACGTCCAGGTGGTCCAAAACCTCAGGTCCAGGTCCAGCTGGACCTCACGTCCAGGTGGTCCAGGACCTCAGGTCCAGGTCCAGCTGGACCTCACGTCCAGGTGGTCCAAAACATCAGGTCCAGGTCCAGCTGCACGTCAAGTCCAGGTCCAGCTGGACCTCAGGTCCAGGTGGTCCATTACCTCAGGTCCAGGTCCAGCTGGACCTCAGGTCCAGGTCCAGCTGGACATCATGTGCAGGTGGTCCAGGACATCAGCTCCAGGTCCAGCTGGACCTCACGTCCTGGTGGTCCAGGACCTCAAGTCCAGTTCCAGCTGGACCTCTTGTCCAGTTGGTCCAGGACCTCAAGTCCAGGTCCAGCTGGACCTCAGGTCCAGGTCCAGCTGGCCCTCAGGCACAGGTGGTCCAGGACTTCAATTCCAGGTCCAGCAGGACCTCAGGTCCAGGTCCAGCTGGACCTCAAGTCCATGTGGTCCAGGACCTCAGGTCCAGGTCCAGCTGGTACTGATCCAGCTGGACCGCAGGTCCAGGTGGTCCAGGACCTCATGTCCAGGAGCAGCTGGACCTCAAGTCCAGGTCCAGCAGGACATCAGTTCCATGTGGTCCAGGACCGCAGTTCCAGGTGGTCCAGGACCTCATGTCCAGGTCCAGCTGGGCCTCAGGTCCAGGTGGTCGAGGACCTCAGGGACATGTCCAACTGGACCTGGACTCCAGCAGGATCAGGTCCAGGTCCAGCGGACCTAGGTCCAGGTGGTCCAGGACCTCAGGTCCAGGTCCTGCTGGACCTCAAGTCCAGGTCAAGCTGGACCTCAGGTCCAGGTGGTCCAGGACCTCAGGTCTATGTCCAGCTGAACCTAAGGTCCAGGTCCACCTGGACCGTCCTAGACCTTAGGACCAGCTGGTCCAGGACCTCAGGTCCAGGTCCAGCTGGACCTCAGGTACAGGTCCACCTGGACACTCAGGTCCAGGGGTCGATGTCCTCAGGTCCAGGTCCAGCTTGACCTCAGGTCCAGGTGGTCCAGGTCCTCTGGTCCAGGAGGTCCAGGACCTTAGGTCCAGGTTCAGCTGGACCTCAGGACCAGGTGGTCCAGGCCTTCAGGTCCTGGTTTAGCTGGACCTCAGGTACAACGGGATCTCAATCCAGGTCCAGCTGGACCTCAGGTTCAGTTCAAGCTGGACCTCAGGGCCAGGTGGTCCAGGACCTCAGGTCCAGGTCCAGCTGGACTTCAAGTCCAGGTCCACCTGGACTCTTAGTTGCAGATAATCCAGGACCTCAGGTTCACATCTAGCTGGACCTCAGGTCCAGGTGGTACCGGACCTCAGGTCCATGTCCAAGAGCATCTCATGTCCAGGTAGTCCAGGACCTCAGGTTCACGTCCAGCTGGACTTCAGGTCCAGGTGGTCCAGGTCCTCAGGTCCAGGTCCAGCTGGAACTCAGGTCCAGGAACACGTGGACTCTCAGGCCCTGGTGGTCCAGGACTTCAAGTCCAGGTCCAGCAGGACCTCAGGTCCAGGTCCAGCTGGACCTCAAGTCCATGTGGTACAGGACCTCAGGTCCAGGTCCAGCTGGTACTGATCCAGCTGGACCAAAAGGTCCAGGTGGTCCAGGACCTCAGGTCCAGGAACAGCTGGACCTCAGGTCCAGGTCCAGCAGGACATCAGTTCCATGTGGTCCAGGACTTCAGGTCCAGGTGGTCCAGGACCTCAGTTCCCGGTCCAGCTGGGCCTCAGGTCCAGGTCCAGCTGGACCTGAGGTCCAGGTCAAGTTGGACATCAGGTCCAGGTCCAGCTGGACCTCAGGACCAGGTCCAGCTGGCCCTCAGTTGCAGGTGGTCCAGGACCACAGTTCCAAGTCCAGCTGGACCTCAGGACCAGGTCTAGCTGGACCTCAGGTCCAGGTACAGCTGAACCTCCGGTCCAGGTCCAGTTGGACCTCAGGTCCAGGTTGTCCAGGACCTCAGGTCCAGGTCCAGCTGGACATCAGGTCCAGGTCCAGCTGGACATCATGTCCAGGTGGTCCAGGACCTCAGGTCCAGTACCAGCTGGACCTCACATCCAGGTGGTCCAGGACCTCAAGTCCAGGTCCAGCTGGACGTCAGGTCCAATGGTCCAGGACCTCAGGTCCAGGTCCAGCTGGACCTCAGGTCCAGGTCCAGCTGGCCCTCAGGTGCAGGTGGTCCAGGACCACAGTTCCAAGTCCAACTGAACCTCAGGACCAGGTCTAGCTGGACCTCAGGTCCAGGTCAGAGCTGGACCTCAGGTCCAGGTGGTGCAGGACCTCAGGTCCAGGTCCAGCAGGACCTCCGGTCCAGGTCCAGTTGGACCTCAGGTCCAGGTGGTCCAGGACTTCAGGTCCAGGTCCAGCTGGACATCAGGTCCAGGTCCAGCTGGTCATCATGTCCAGGTGGTCCAGGACCTCAGGTCCAATTCCAGCTGGACCTCACATCCAGGTTGTCCAGGACCTCAAGTCCAGGTCCAGCTCGACCTCAGGTCAAGGTGGTCCAGGATCTCAGATCCAGGTCCAGCTGGACCTCAGGTCCAGGTATTCCAGGACCACAGTTCCAAGACCAGCTGGACCACAGGACCAGGTCTAGCTGGACCTATGTTCCAGGTACACCTGGACCTCAGGTCCAGGTGGTCCAGGACCTCAGGTTTAGGTCCTGCTGGACCTCAAGTCCAGGTCAAGCTGGACCTCAGGTCCAGGTGGTCGAGGACCTCAGATCCAGGTCCAGCTGGACCTCAGGTCCAGGTCCAGCTGGACCTCAGGTCCAGGTGGTCCAGGACCTCAGGTCTATGTCCAGCTGAACCTAAGGTCCAGGTCCACCTGGACTCTCAGGTCCAGGGGGTCGATGTCCTCAGGTCCAGTTCCAGCTGGACCTCACGTCCTGGTGGTCCAGGACCTCAAGTTCAGGTCCAGCTGGACCTCAGGTCCAGGTGATCCAGGATCTCAGGTCCAGGACCAGTTGGACCTCAGGTCCAGGTTGTCCAGGACCTCAGGTCTAGGTCCAGCTGGACCTCAGGTCCAGGTGGTCTAGGACCACAGGTCCAGGTCCAGTTGGACCTCAAGTCTAGGTCAAGCTGGACCTCAGGTCCAGGTGGTCCAGGACCTCAGGGCCAGGTCCAGCTGGACCTGGACTCCAGCAGGACCTCAGGTCCAGGTCCAGCTGGACCTCAGGTCCAGGTCCAGCTTTACCTCAGGTCCAGGTGGTCCAGGACATCAGGTCCAGTTCCAGCTGGACCTCCGGTCCAGGTCCAGCTGGACCTCACGTCCAGGTGGTACAGGACCTCCGGTCCAGTTCCAGTTGGACCTCAGGTCCAGGTGGTCCAGGACCTCACGTCCAGTTCCAGCTGGACTTCACGTCCAGGTGGTCCAAAACCTCAGGTCCAGGTCCAGCTGCACGTCAAGTCCAGGTCCAGCTGGACCTCAGGTCCAGGTGGTCCATTACCTCAGGTCCAGGTCCAGCTGGACCTCAGGTCAGGTCCAGCTGGACATCATGTGCAGGTGGTCCAGGACATCAGCTACAGGTCCAGCTGGACCTCACATCCTGGTGGTCCAGGAATTCAAGTCCAGTTCCAGCTGGACCTCACGTCCAGGTGGTCCAGCACCTCAGGTCCAGGTCCAGCTGGACCTCAGGTCCAGGTCCAGCTGGCCCTCAGGTGCAGGTGGTCCAGGACCACAGTTCCAAGTCCAGCTGGACCTCAGGACCAGGTCTAGCTGGACCTCAGGTCCAAGTAGAGCTGGACCTCAGGTCCAGGTGGTGCAGGACCTCAGGTCCAAGTCCAGCTGGACCTCCGTTCCAGGTCCAGTTGGACCTCAGGTCCAGGTGGTCCAGGACCTCCGGTCCAGGTCCAGCTGGACCTCAGGTCCAGGTTGTCCAGGACCACAGATCCAAGACCAGCTGGACCACAGGACCAGTCTAGCTGGACCTCAGGTCCAGGTACACCTGGACCTCAGGTCCAGGTGGTGCAGGACCTCAGGTCCAAGTCCAGCTGGACCTCGGGTCCAGGTCCAGTTGGACCTCAGGTCCAGGTGGTCCAGGACCTCAGGTCCAGGTCCCGCTCGACATCAGATCCTGGTCCAGCTGGACATCATATCCAGGCGGTCCAGGAACTCAGGTCCAGTTCCAGCTGGACCTCACGTCCTGGTGGTCCAGGACCTCAAGTCCAGGTCCAGGTGGACCTCAGGTCCAGGTGGTCCCGGACCTCAGGTCCAGGACCAGCTGGACCTCAGGTCCAGGTGGTCCAGGACCTCAGGTCCAGGTCCAGCTGGACCTCAGGTCCAGGTGGTCCAGGACCTCAGGGCCAGGTCCAGCTGGACCTCAAGACCGGGTCAAGCTGGACCTCAGGACCATGTGGTCCAGGATTTCAGGTCCTGGTCTAGCTGGACCTCAGGTCCAGGTGGTCCAGGACCTCAGGGCCAGGTCCAGCTGGACCTGGACTCCAGCAGGATCAGGTCCACGTCAGCGGACCTTAGGTCCAGGTCCAGCTGGATCTCAGGTGCAGGTGGTCCAGGACCTCAGCTCCAGGTCCAGCTGGACCTCAGGTCCAGGTGGTAAAGGACCTCAGGTCCAGGTCAATCTGGATCTCAGGTCCAGGTCCAGCTGTACCTCAGTTCCAGGTGGTCCAGGACATCAGGTCCAGTTCCAGCTGGACCTCAGGTCCAGGTCCAGCTGGACCTCATGTCCAGGTCCTCAGGTCCAGGTCCAGCTGGACCTCACGTCCAGGTGGTCCAAAACCTCAGGTCCAGGTCCAGCTGCATGTCAAGTCCAGGTCCAGCTGGACCTCAGGTCCAGGTGGTACATTACCTCAGGTCCAGGTCCACCTGGACCTCAGGTCCAGGTCCAGCTGGATCTCAGGTGCAGGTGGTCCAGGACCTCAGCTCCAGGTCCGGCTGGACCTCAGGTCCAGTTGGTCGAGGACCTCAGGGCCATGTCCAGCTGGACCTGGGCTCCAGCAGGATCAGGTCCAGGTCCAGCGGACCTAGGTCCAGGTGGTCCAGGTCCTCAGGTCCCGGACAGGCTGGACTTCAGGTCCAGGTGGTCCAGGACCTCAGGTCCAGGTCCAGCTGGACCTCAGGTCCAGGTGGTCCAGGACCTCAGGTCCAGGTCCAGCTGGACCTCAGATCCAGGTCCTCCAGGACCTCAGGTCCAGGTCCAGCTGGACCTCAAGTCTGGGTCAAGCTGGACCTCAGGTCCAGGTGGTCCAGGACCTAAGGTCCAGGTCCAGCTGGACCTCAGGTCCAGGTGGTCCAGGAACACAGGTCCAGGTCCAAGTGGACCTCAAGTCCAGGTCAAGCTTGACCTCAGGTCCAGGTGGTCCAAAACCTCAGGTCCAGGTCCAGTTGGACCTCAGGTCCAAGTCCAGCTGGACCTCAGGTCCAGGTGGTCCAGGACCTCAGCTCCAGTTCCAGAAGGACCTCACGTCCAGGTGGTCCAGGACCTCAGGTCCAGGTCCAGCTGGAAGTTAGGTCCCGTTCAAGCTGAACCTCAGGTCCAGGTCCAGCTGGACCTCAGGTCCAGGTGGTCCAGGTCATCAGGTCCAGGTCCAGCTGGACCTCAGATACAAATGGTCCAGGACCTCAGGTCCAGGTCCAGCTGGAACTCAGGTCCAGGTGGTCCAGGACCTCAGGTCAGGTCCAGGTAAAGCTGGACATCAGGTCCATGTACAGCTGGACATCATGTCCAGGGGGTCCAGGACCTCAGGTCCAGTTCCAGCTGGACCTCACGTCCAGGTGGTCCAGGACCACAGGTCCAGGTCCAGCTGGACCTCAGGACCATGTGGTCCAGGATTTCAGGTCCTGGTCTAGCTGGACCTCAGGTCCAGGTGGTCCAGGACCTCAGGGCCAGGTGTAGCTGGACCTGGACTGCAGCAGGATCAGGTCCAGGTCAGCGGACCTCAGGTCCAGGTGGTCCATGACCTCAGGTCCAGGTCCAGCTGGACCTCAGGTCCAGGTCAGCTGGACCTCTGGTGCAGGTGGTCTAGGATCTCAGGTCCAGGTGAAGCTGGACCTCAGGTCCAGGTGGTCCAGGACCTCAGGTCCAGGTCAATCTGGAGCTCAGGTCCAGGTCCAGCTGGACCTCAGATCCTGGAGGTCCAGGACCTCAGGTCCAGGTCAAGCTGGACCTCAGGTCCAGGTGGTCCAGGACCTCAGGTCCAGGTCAAGCTGGACCTCAGGTCCAGGTCAAGCTGGACCTCAGGTCCAGATCCAGCTGGACCTCAGGTCCAGGTGGTCCAGGACCTCAGTCCAGGTCAAGCTGGACCTCAAGTCCAGGTCCAGCTGGACCTCAGGTCCAGGTGGTCCATGACCTCAGGTCCAGGTCCAGCTGGACCTCAAGTCCAGGTCAATCTGGACGTCAGGTCCAGGTGGTCCAGGACCTCAGGGCCAGGTCCAGCTGGACATGGACTCCAGCAAGACCTCAGGTCTAGGTCCAGCGGACCTCAGGTCCAGGTGGTCCAGGTCCTCAGGTCCAGGACCAGCTGGACCTCAGTTCCAGGTCCAGCTGGACCTCAGATCCAGGTGGTCCAGGACCTCAGGTCTATGTCCAGCTGGACCTAAGGTCCAGGTCCACCTGGACCGTCCTAGACCTTAGGACCATCTGGTCCAGGACCTCAGGTCCAGGTCCAGCTGGACCTCAGGTCCAGGTCCACCTGGACTCTCAGGTCCAGGGGGTCGATGTCCTCAGGTCCAGGTCCAGCTGGACCTCAGGTCCAGGTGGTCCAGGACCTCTGGTCCAGGAGGTCCAGGACCTTAGGTCCAGGTTCAGCTGGACCTCAGGACCAGGTCGTCCAGGCCTTCAGGTCCTGGTTTAGCTGGACCTCAGGTACAGCGGGATCTCAATCCAGGTCCTGCTGGACCTCAGGTTCAGGTCCAGCAGGACCTCAGGTCCAGGTGGTCCAGGACCTCAGGTTCACGTCCAGCTGGACCTCAGGTCCAGGTGGTACCGGACCTCAGGTCCAGGTCCAAGAGCATCTCAGGTCCAGGTAGTCCAGGACCTCAGGTTCACGTCCAGCTGGACTTCAGGTCCAGGTGGTCCAGGTCCTCAGGTCTAGGTGGTCCAGGACATCAGGTCCAGGTCCAGCTGGACCTCAGATACAAGTGGTCCAGGACCTCAGGTCCAGGTCCAGCTGGAACTCAGGTCCAGGTGGTCCAGGACTTCAGGTAAGGTCCAGGTAAATCTGGACATCAGGTCCATGTACAGCTGGACATCATGTCCAGGGGGACCAGGACCTCAGGTCAAGTTCCAGCTGGACCTCACGTCCAGGTGGTCCAGGACCTCAGGTCCAGGTCCAGCTGGACCTCAGGACCATGTGGTCCAGGATTTCAGGTCCTGGTCTAGCTGGACCTTAGGTCCAGGTGGTCTAGGTCCTCAGGTCCAGGACAAGCTGGACCTCAGGTCCAGGTCCAGCTGGACCTCAGGTCTAGATCCAGCTGGACCTCAGGCCCAGGTGGTCCAGGACCTCAGTTCCAGGTCCAGCTGGACCTCAGGTCCAGTTCCAGCTGGACCTCAGGTCCAGGTGGTCCATGACCTCAGGTCCAGGTCCAGCTGGACATGGACTCCAGTAGGACCTCAGGTCTAGGTCCAGCGGACCTCAGGTCCAGGTGGTCCAGGTCCTCAGGTCTATGTCCAGCTGGACCAAAGGTCCAGGTCCACCTGGACCGTCCTAGACCTTAGGACCAGCTGGTCCAGGACCTCAGGTCCAGGTCCAGCAGGACCTCAGGTCCAGGTCCAGCTGGACCTCAAGTCCATGTGGTCCAGGACCTCAGGTCCAGGTCCAGCTGGTACTGATCCACCTGGACCTCAGGTCCAGGGGGTCCCGGACCTCAGGTCCAGGACCAGCTGGACCCAGGACCATGTGGTCCAGGATTCCAGGTCCTGGTCTAGCTGGACCTCAGGTCCAGCGGGAGCTCAAGTCCAGGTCAAGTTGGACCTCAGGTCCCGGTGGTCCAGGACCTCAGGGCCAGGTCCAGCTGGACCCGGACTCCAGCAGGATCAGGTCCAGGTAAGCGGACCTCAGGTCCAGGTGGTCCATGACCTCAGGTCCAAGTCCAGCTGGACCTCAGGTCCAGGTGGTCCATGACCTCAGGTCCAGGTCCAGCTGGACCTCAGGTCCATGTCCAGTTGGACATCATGTCCAGGTGGTCCAGGACATCAGGTCCAGGTCCAGCTGGACCTCAGATACAAGTGGTCCAGGACCTCAGGTCCAGGTCCAGCTGGAACTCAGGTCCAGGTGGTCCAGGACCTCAGGTCAGGTCCAGGTAAAGCTAGACATCAGGTCCATGTACAGCTGGACATCATGTCCAGGGGGTCCAGGACCTCAGGTCCAGTTCCAGCTGGACCTCACGTCCAGGTGGTCCAGGACCTCAGGTCCAGGTCCAGCTGGACCTCAGGTCCAGGTCCAGTTGGACCTCCGGTCCAGATCCAGCTGGACCTCAGGTCCAGGTGGTCCAGGACCTCACGGCCAGGTCCAGCTGGACATGGACTCCAGCAGGACCTCAGGTCTAGGTCCAGCGGACCTCAGGTCCAGGTGGTCCAGGTCCTCAGGTCCAGGACCAGCTGGACCTCAGGTCCAGGTCCAGCTGGACCTCAGGTCCAGGTGGTCCAGGACCTCAGGTCTATGTCCAGCTGGACCTAAGGTCCAGGTCCACCTGGACCGTCCTAAACCTTAGGACCAGCTGGACCAGGACCTCAGGTCCAGGTCCAGCAGGACCTCAGGTCCAGGTCCAGCTGGACCTCAAGTCCATGTGGTCCAGGACATCAGGTCCAGGTCCAGCTGGTACTGATCCAGCTGGACCTCAGGTCCAGGTGGTCCAGGACCTCAGGGCCAGGTCCAGCTGGACATGGACTCCAGCAGGACCTCAGGTCTAGGTCCAGCGGACCTCAGGTCCAGGTGGTCCAGGTCCTCAGGTCCAGGTCCAGATGGACCTCAGGTCCAGGTCCACCTGGACTCTCAGGTCCAGGGGTTCGATGTCCTCAGGTCCAGGTCCAGCTGGACCTCAGGTCCAGGTGTTCCAGGACCTCTGGTCCAGGTGGTCCAGGACCTTAGGTCCAGGTTCAGCTGGACCTCAGGACCAGGTCGTCCAGGCCTTCAGGTCCAGGTCCAGCAGGACCTCAGGTCCAGGTCCAGCTGGACCTCAAGTCCATGTGGTCCAGGACATCAGGTCCAGGTCCAGCTGGTACTGATCCAGCTGGACCTCAGGTCCAGGTGGTCCAGGACCTCAGGGCCAGGTCCAGCTGGACATGGACTCCAGCAGGACCTCAGGTTCAGGTCCAGCTGGACCTCAGGTCCACGTGGTCCAGGACCTCAGGTCCAGGTCCAGCAGGACATCAGTTCCATGTGGTCCAGGACCGCAGGTCCAGGTGGTCCAGGACCTCATGTCCAGGTCCTGCTGGACCTCATGTCCAGTTCAAGCTGGAACTCAGGTCCAGGTGGTCGAGGACCTCAGGGCCATGTCCAGCTGGACCTGGGCTCCAGCAAGATCAGGTCCAGGTACAGCGGACCTAGTTCCAGGTGGTCCAGGTCCTCAGGTCCAGGACAAGCTGGACCTCAGGTCCAGGTGGTCCAGGACCTCAGGTCCAGGTCCAGCTGGACCTCAGGTCCAGGTGGTCCAGGACCTCAGGTCCAGGTCCAGCAGGACCTCAGGTCCAGGTCCAGCTGGACATCAGGTCCATGTCCAGCTGGACATCATGTCCAGGTGGTCCAGGACCTCAGGTCCATTTCCAGCTGGACCTCACGTCCAGGTGGTCCAGGACCTCAGGTCCAGGTCCAGCTGGAAGTTAGGTCCCGTTCCAGCAGTACCTCAGGTCCATGTCCAGCTGGACCTCTGGTCCAGGTGGTCCATGTCATCAGGTCCAGGTCCAGCTCTACCTCAGATACAAGTGGTCCAGGACCTCAGGTCCAGGTCCAGCTGGAACTCAGGTCCAGGTGGTCCAGGACCTCAGGACAGGTCCAGGTAAAGCTGGACATCAGGTCCATGTACAGCTGGACATCATGTACAGGGGGTCCAGGACCTCACGTCCAGTTCCAGCTGGACCTCACGTCCAGGTGGTCCAGGACCTCAGGTCCAGGTCCAGCTGGACCTCAGGACCATGTGGTCCAGGATCTCAGGTCCTGGTCTAGCTGGACCTAAGGTCCAGCGGGACCTGAGGTCCAGGTCCAGCTGGACCACAAGTCCAGGTCCAGCTGGACCTCAGGTCCAGGTGGTCCAGGACCTAAGGGCCAGGTCCAGCTGGACCTGGACTCCAGCAGGACCTCAGGTCCAGGTCAGCGGACCTCAGGTCCAGGTGGTCCATGACCTCAGGTCCAGGTCCAGCTGGACCTCAGGTCCAGGTCAAGCTGGACCTCAGGTCCAGGTGGTCCAGGACCTCAGGTCCAGGTCAAGCTGGACCTCAGGTCCAGGTGGTCCAGGACCTCAGGTCCTGGTCAATCTGGACCTCAGGTCCAGGTCAAGGTGGACCTCAGATCCAGGAGGTCCAGGACCTCAGGTCGAGGTCAAGCTGGACCTCAGGTCCAGGTGGTCCAGGACCTCAGCTCCAGGTCAAGCTGGACCTCAGGTCCAGGTGGTCCAGGACCTCAGGGCCAGGTCCAGCTGGACCTGGACTCCAGCAGGATCAGGTCCAGGTCAGCTGGACCTCAGGTCCAGGTGGTCCATGACCTCAGGTCCAGGTCCAGCTGGACCTCAGGTCCAGGTCCAGCTGGACCTCAGGTCCAGGTGGTCCAGGACCTCAGGTCCAGGTCCAGCTGGACCTCAGGTCCAGGTCCAGGTGGACCTCAGGTCCAGGTTCTCCAAGACCTCAGGTCCAGGTCCAGCTGGACCTCAAGTCCAGGTCAAGCTGGACCTCAGGTCCAGGTGGTCCATGACCTCATGTCCAGGTCCAGCTGGACCTCAGGTCCAGGTCAAGCTGGACCTCAGGTCCAGGTGGTCCAGGACCTCAGGTCCAGGTCAGGCTGGACCTCAGGTCCAGGTGGTCCAGGACCTCAGGTCCTGGTCAATCTGGAGCTCAGGTCCAGGTCAAGCGGGACCTCAGATCCAGGAGGTCCAGGACCTCAGGTCCAGGTCAAGCTGGACCTCAGGTCCAGGTGGTCCAGGACCTCAGGTCCAGGTCAAGCTGGACCTCAGGTCCAGGTCCAGGTGGACCTCAGGTCCAGGTTCTCCATGACCTCAGGTCCAGGTCCAGCTGGACCTCAAGTCCAGGTCAAGCTGGACCTCAGGTCCAGGTGGTCCAGGACCTCAGGGCCAGGTCCAGCTGGACATGGACTCCAGCAGGACCTCAGGTCTAGGTCCAGCAGACCTCAGGTCCAGGTGGTCCAGGTCCTCAGTCCAGGACCAGCTGGACATCAGGTCCAGGTCCAGCTGGACCTCAGGTCCAGGTGGTCCAGGACCTCAGGTCTATGTCCAGCTGGACCTAAGGTCCAGGTCCACCTGGACCGTCCTAGACCTTAGGACCAGCTTGTCCAGGACCTCAGGTCCAGGTCCAGCTAGACCTCAGGTCCAGGTCCACCTGGACCTCAGGTCCAGGGGTCGATGTCCTCAGGTCCAGGTCCAGCTGGACCTCAGGTGCAAGTGGTCCAGGACCTCTGGTCCAGGAGGTCCAGGACTTTAGGTCCAGGTTCAGCTGGACCTCAGGACCAGGTCGTCCAGGCCTTCAGGTCCTGGTTTAGCTGGACCTCAGGTACAGCGGGATTCATCCAGGTCCACCTGGACTCTCAGTTGCAGATATTCCAGGAACTCAGGTTCACGTCCAGCTGGACCTCAGTTCCAGGTGGTACCGGACCTCAGGTCCAGGTCCAAGAGCACCTCAGGTCCAGGTAGTCCAGGACCTCAGGTTCACGTCCAGCTGGACTTCACGTCCAGGTGGTCCAGGTCCTCAGGTCCAGGTCCAGCTGGAACTCAGGTCCAGGACCACGTGGACTCTCAGGCCCAGGTGGTCCAGGACTTCAAGTCCAGGTCCACCAGGACCTCAGGTCCAGTTCCAGCTCGACCTCAAGTCCATGTGGTCCAGGACCTCAGGTCCAGGAGCAGCTGGACCTCAGGTCCAGGTCCAGCAGGACATCAGTTCCATGTGGTCCAGGACCTCAGGTCCAGGTGGTCCAGGACCTCAGGTCCAGGTCCTGCTGGACCTCAAGTCCAGGTCAAGCTGGACCTCAGGTCCAGGTGGTCGAGGACCTCAGGGCCAGGTCCAGCTGGACCTGGGCTCCAGCAAGATCAGGTCCAGGTACAGCGGACCTCAGGTCCAGGTGGTCCAGGTCCTCAGGTCCAGGACCAGCTGGACCTCAGGTCCAGGTGGTCCAGGACCTCAGGTCCAGGTCCAGCTGGACCTCAGGTCCAGGTGGTCCAGGACCTCAGGTCCAGCTCCAGCTGGACCTCAGGTCCAGGTGGTCCAGGACCACAGGTCCAGGTCCAAGTGGACCTCAAGTCCAGGTCAAGCTTGACCTCAGGTCCAGGTGGTCCAAAACCTCAGGTCCAGGTCCAGCTAGACCTCAGGTCCAGGTCCAGCAAGACCTCAGGTCCAGGTCCAGCTGGACCTCAGGTCCAGGTCCAGCTGGACATCTGGTCCATGTCCAGCAGGACATCATGTCCAGGTGGTCCAGGACCTCAGGTCCAGTTCCAGCTGGACCTCAGGTCCAGGTGGTCCAGGACCACAGGTCCAGGTCCAAGTGGACCTCAAGTCCAGGTCAAGCTTGACCTCAGGTCCAGGTGGTCCAAAACCTCAGGTCCAGGTCCAGCTGGACCTCAGGTCCAGGTCCAGCTGGACCTCAGGTCCAGGTCCAGCTGGACATCAGGTCCATGTCCAGCTGGACATCATGTCCAGGTGGTCCAGGACATCAGGTCCAGGTCCAGCTGGACCTCAGATACAAGTGGTCCAGGACCTCAGGTCCAGGTCCAGCTGGAACTCAGTTCCAGGTGGTCCAGGACCTCAGGTCAGGTCCAGGTAAGCTAGACATCAGGTCCATGTACAGCTGGACATCATGTACAGGGGGTCCAGGACCTCAGGTCCAGTTCCAGCTGGACCTCACGTCCAGGTGGTCCAGGACCTCAGGTCCAGGTCCAGCTGGACCTCAGGACCATGTGGTCCAGGATTTCAGGTCCTGGTCTAGCTGGACCTCAGGTCCAGGTGGTCCAGGACCTCAGGGCCAGGTCCAGCTGGACCTGGACTCCAGCAGGATCAGGTCCAGGTCAGCTGGACCTCAGGTCCAGGTGGTCCATGACCTCAGGTCCAGGTCCAGCTGGACCTCAGGTCCAGGTCCAGCTGGAACTCAGGTCCAGGTGGTCCAGGACCTCAGGTCCAGGTCAAGCTGGACTTCAGGTCCAGGTGGTCCAGGACCTCAGGTCCAGGTCAATCTGGACCTCAGGTCCAGGTCAAGCTGGACCTCAGATCCAGGAGGTCCAGGACCTCAGGTCCAGGTCAAGCTGGACCTCAGGTCGAGGTGGTCCAGGACCTCAGGTCCAGGTCCAGCTGGACCTCAGGTCCAGGTCCAGCTGGACCTCAGGTCCAGATCCAGCTGGACCTCAGGTCCAGGTGGTCCAGGACCTCACGGCCAGGTCCAGCTGGACATGGACTCCAGCAGGACCTCAGGTCTAGGTCCAGCGGACCTCAGGTCCAGGTGGTCCAGGTCCTCAGGTCCAGGTCCAGATGGACCTCAGGTCCAGGTCCACCTGGAATCTCAGGTCCAGGGGTTCGATGTCCTCAGGTCCAGGTCCAGCTGGACTCAGGTCCAGGTGTTCCAGGACCTCTGGTCCAGGTGGTCCAGGACCTTAGGTCCAGGTTCAGCTGGACCTCAGGACCAGGTCGTCCAGGCCTTCAGGTCCTGGTTTAGCAGGACCTCAGGTACAGCGGGATCTCAATCCAGCTCCAGCTGGACCTCAGGTTCAGGTCCAGCTGGACCTCAGGTCCACGTGGTCCAGGACCTCAGGTCCAGGTCCAGCAGGACATCAGTTCCATGTGGTCCAGGACCGCAGGTCCAGGTGGTCCAGGACCTCATGTCCAGGTCCTGCTGGACCTCATGTCCAGTTCAAGCTGGAACTCAGGTCCAGGTGGTCGAGGACCTCAGGGCCATGTCCAGCTGGACCTGGGCTCCAGCAAGATCAGGTCCAGGTACAGCGGACCTAGTTCCAGGTGGTCCAGGTCCTCAGGTCCAGGACAAGCTGGACCTCAGGTCCAGGTGGTCCAGGACCTCAGGTCCAGGTCCAGCTGGACCTCAGGTCCAGGTGGTCCAGGACCTCAAGTCCAGGTCCAGCAGGACCTCAGGTCCAGGTCCAGCTGGACATCAGGTCCATGTCCAGCTGGACATCATGTCCAGGTGGTCCAGGACCTCAGGTCCATTTCCAGCTGGACCTCACGTCCAGGTGGTCCAGGACCTCAGGTCCAGGTCCAGCTGGAAGTTAGGTCCCGTTCCAGCTGTACCTCAGGTCCATGTCCAGCTGGACCTCTGGTCCAGGTGGTCCAGGTCATCAGGTCCAGGTCCAGCTCTACCTCAGATACAAGTGGTCCAGGACCTCAGGTCCAGGTCCAGCTGGAACTCAGGTCCAGGTGGTCCAGGACCTCAGGACAGGTCCAGGTAAAGCTGGACATCAGGTCCATGTACAGCTGGACATCATGTACAGGGGGTCCAGGACCTCACGTCCAGTTCCAGCTGGACCTCACGTCCAGGTGGTCCAGGACCTCAGGTCCAGGTCCAGCTGGACCTCAGGACCATGTGGTCCAGGATTTCAGGTCCTGGTCTAGCTGGACCTAAGGTCCAGCGGGACCTGAGGTCCAGGTCCAGCTGGACCACAAGTCCAGGTCAAGCTGGACCTCAGGTCGAGGTGGTCCAGGACCTAAGGGCCAGGTCCAGCTGGACCTGGACTCCAGCAGGATCAGGTCCAGGTCAGCGGACCTCAGGTCCAGGTGGTCCATGACCTCAGGTCCAGGTCCAGCTGGACCTCAGGTCCAGGTCAAGCTGGACCTCAGGTCCAGGTGGTCCAGGACCTCAGGTCCAGGTCAAGCTGGACCTCAGGTCCAGGTGGTCCAGGACCTCAGGTCCTGGTCAATCTGGAGCTCAGGTCCAGGTCAAGCTGGACCTCAGATCCAGGAGGTCCAGGACCTCAGGTCCAGGTCCAGCTGGACCTCAGGTCCAGGTGGTCCAGGACCTCAGGTCCAGGTCAAGCTGGACCTCAGGTCCAGGTGGTCCAGGAACTAAGGGCCAGGTCCAGCTGGACCTGGACTCCAGCAGGATCAGGTCCAGGTCAGCGGACCTCAGGTCCAGGTGGTCCATGACCTCAGGTCCAGGTCCAGCTGGACCTCAGGTCCAGGTCAAGCTGGACCTCAGGTCCAGGTGGTCCAGGACCTCAGGTCCAGGTCAAGCTGGACCTCAGGTCCAGGTCCAGGTGGACCTCAGGTCCAGGTTCTCCATGACCTCAGGTCCAGGTCCAGCTGGACCTCAAGTCCAGGTCAAGCTGGACCTCAGGTCCAGGTGGTCCATGACCTCAGGTCCAGGTCCAGCTGGACCTCAGGTCCAGGTCAAGCTGGACCTCAGGTCCAGGTGGTCCAGGACCTCAGGTCCAGGTCAAGCTGGACCTCAGGTCCAGGTGGTCCAGGACCTCAGGTCCTGGTCAATCTGGAGCTCAGGTCCAGGTCAAGCGGGACCTCAGATCCAGGAGGTCCAGGACCTCAGGTCGAGGTCAAGCTGGACCTCAGGTCCAGGTGGTCCAGGACCTCAGGTCCAGGTCAAGCTGGCCCTCAGGTCCAGGTCCAGGTGGACCTCAGGTCCAGGTTCTCCATGACCTCAGGTCCAGGTCCAGCTGGACCTCAGGTCCAGGTCAAGCTGGACCTCAGGTCCAGGTGGTCCAGGACCTCAGGTCCAGGTCCAGCTGGACAAGGACTCCAGCAGGACCTCAGGTCTAGGTCCAGCAGACCTCAGGTCCAGGTGGTCCAGGTCCTCAGTCCAGGACCAGCTGGACATCAGGTCCAGGTCCAGCTGGACCTCAGGTCCAGGTGGTCCAGGACCTCAGGTCTATGTCCAGCTGGACCTAAGGTCCAGGTCCACCTGGACCGTCCCAGACCTCAGGACCAGCTTGTCCAGGACCTCAGGTCCAGGTCCAGCTAGACCTCAGGTCCAGGTCCACCTGGACTCTCAGGTCCAGGGGGTCGATGTCCTCAGGTCCAGGTCCAGCTGGACCTCAGGTGCAAGTGGTCCAGGACCTCTGGTCCAGGAGGTCCAGGACTTTAGGTCCAGGTTCAGCTGGACCTCAGGACCAGGTCGTCCAGGCCTTCAGGTCCTGGTTTAGCTGGACCTCAGGTACAGCGGGATCTCAATCCAGGTCCACCTGGACTCTCAGTTGCAGATATTCCAGGAACTCAGGTTCACGTCCAGCTGGACCTCAGTTCCAGGTGGTACCGGACCTCAGGTCCAGGTCCAAGAGCATCTCAGGTCCAGGTAGTCCAGGACCTCAGGTTCACGTCCAGCTGGACTTCACGTCCAGGTGGTCCAGGTCCTCAGGTCCAGGTCCAGCTGGAACTCAGGTCCAGGACCACGTGGACTCTCAGGCCCAGGTGGTCCAGGACTTCAAGTCCAGGTCCACCAGGACCTCAGGTCCAGTTCCAGCTCGACCTCAAGTCCATGTGGTCCAGGACCTCATGTCCAGGAGCAGCTGGACCTCAGGTCCAGGTCCAGCAGGACATCAGTTCCATGTGGTCCAGGACCGCAGGTCCAGGTGGTCCAGGACCTCAAGTCCAGGTCCTGCTGGACCTCAAGTCCAGGTCAAGCTGGACCTCAGGTCCAGGTGGTCGAGGACCTCAGGGCCATGTCCAGCTGGACCTGGGCTCCAGCAAGATCAGGTCCAGGTACAGCGGACCTAGGTCCAGGTGGTCCAGGTCCTCAGGTCCAGGACCAGCTGGACCTCAGGTCCAGGTGGTCCAGGACCTCAGGTCCAGGTCCAGCTGGACCTCAGGTCCAGGTGGTCCAGGACCTCAGGTCCAGCTCCAGCTGGACCTCAGGTCCAGGTGGTCCAGGACCACAGGTCCAGGTCCAAGTGGACCTCAAGTCCAGGTCAAGCTTGACCTCAGGTCCAGGTGGTCCAAAACCTCAGGTCCAGGTCCAGCTGGACCTCAGGTCCAGGTGGTCCAGGACCTCAGGTCCAGGTCCAGCTAGACCTCAGGTCCAGGTCCAGCAAGACCTCAGGTCCAGGTCCAGCTGGACCTCAGGTCCAGGTCCAGCTGGACATCTGGTCCATGTCCAGCTGGACATCATGTCCAGGTGGTCCAGGACCTCAGGTCCAGTTCCAGCTGGACCTCAGGTCCAGGTGGTCCAGGACCACAGGTCCAGGTCCAAGTGGACCTCAAGTCCAGGTCAAGCTTGACCTCAGGTCCAGGTGGTCCAAAACCTCAGGTCCAGGTCCAGCTGGACCTCAGGTCCAGGTCCAGCTGGACCTCAGGTCCAGGTCCAGCTGGACATCAGGTCCATGTCCAGTTGGACATCATGTCCAGGTGGTCCAGGACATCAGGTCCAGGTCCAGCTGGACCTCAGATACAAGTGGTCCAGGACCTCAGGTCCAGGTCCAGCTGGAACTCAGTTCCAGGTGGTCCAGGACCTCAGGTCAGGTCCAGGTAAAGCTAGACATCAGGTCCATGTACAGCTGGACATCATGTACAGGGGGTCCAGGACCTCAGGTCCAGTTCCAGCTGGACCTCACGTCCAGGTGGTCCAGGACCTCAGGTCCAGGTCCAGCTGGACCTCAGGACCATGTGGTCCAGGACTTCAGGTCCTGGTCTAGCTGGACCTCAGGTCCAGGTGGTCCAGGACCTCAGGGCCAGGTCCAGCTGGACCTGGACTCCAGCAGGATCAGGTCCAGGTCAGCGGACCTCAGGTCCAGGTGGTCCATGACCTCAGGTACAGGTCCAGCTGGACCTCAGGTCCAGGTCAAGCTGGACCTCAGGTCCAGGTGGTCCAGGACCTCAGGTCCAGGTCAAGCTGGACCTCAGGTCCAGGTGGTCCAGGACCTCAGGTCCAGGTCAATCTGGACCTCAGGTCCAGGTCCAGCTGGACCTCAGATCCAGGAGGTCCAGGACCTCAGGTCCAGGTCAAGCTGGACCTCAGGTCCAGGTGGTCCAGGACCTCAGGTCCAGGTCCAGCTGGACCTCAGGTCCAGGTCCAGCTGGACCTCAGGTCCAGATCCAGCTGGACCTCAGGTCCAGGTGGTCCAGGACCTCAGGTCCAGGTCCAGCTGGACATGGACTCCAGCAGGACCTCAGGTCTAGGTCCAGCGGACCTCAGGTCCAGGTGGTCCAGGTCCTCAGGTCCAGGTCCAGATGGACCTCAGGTCCAGGTCCACCTGGAATCTCAGGTCCAGGGGTTCGATGTCCTCAGGTCCAGGTCCAGCTGGACTCAGGTCCAGGTGTTCCAGGACCTCTGGTCCAGGTGGTCCAGGTCCTTAGGTCCAGGTTCAGCTGGACCTCAGGACCAGGTCGTCCAGGCCTTCAGGTCCTGGTTTAGCAGGACCTCAGGTACAGCGGGATGTCAATCCAGCTCCAGCTGGACCTCAGGTTCAGGTCCAGCTGGACCTCAGGTCCACGTGGTCCAGGACATCTGGTCCAGGTCCAGCAGGACATCAGTTCCATGTGGTCCAGGACCGCAGGTCCAGGTGGTCCAGGACCTCATGTCCAGGTCCTGCTGGACCTCATGTCCAGGTCAAGCTGGAACTCAGGTCCAGGTGGTCGAGGACCTCAGGGCCATGTCCAGCTGGACCTGGGCTCCAGCAAGATCAGTTCCCCGTACAGCGGACCAAGGTCCAGGTGGTCCAGGTCCTCAGGTCCAGGACAAGCTGGACCTCAGGTCCAGGTGGTCCAGGACCTCAGGTACAGGTCCAGCTGGACCTCAGGTCCAGGTGGTCCAGGACCTCAGGTCCAGGTCCAAGTGGACCTCAAGTCCAGGTCAAGCTTGAGCTCAGGTCCATGTGGTCCAAACCCTCAGGTCCAGGTCCAGCTGGACCTCAGGTCCAAGTGGTCCAGGAACTCAGGTCCAGCTCCAGCTGGACCTTAGGTCCAAGTCCAGCTGGACCTCAGGTCCAGGTGGTCCAGGACCTCAGGTCCAGGTCCAGCAGGACCTCAGGTCCAGGTCCAGCTGGACATCAGGTCCATGTCCAGCTGGACATCATGTCCAGGTGGTCCAGGACCTCAGGTCCAGTTCCAGCTGGACCTCACGTCCAGGTGGTCCAGGACCTCAGGTCCAGGTCCAGCTGGAAGTTAGGTCCCGTTCCAGCTGGACCTCAGGTCCAGGTCCAGCTGGACCTCAGGTCCAGGTGGTCCAGGTCATCAGGTCCAGGTCCAGCTCTACCTCAGATACAAGTGGTCCAGGACCTCAGGTCCAGGTCCAGCTGGAACTCAGGTCCAGGTGGTCCAGGACCTCAGTCAGGTCCAGGTAAAGCTGGACATCAGGTCCATGTACAGCTGGACATCATGTACAGGGGGTCCAGGACCTCACGTCCAGTTCCAGCTGGACCTCACGTCCAGGTGGTCCAGGACCTCAGGTCCAGTTCCAGCTGGACCTCAGGACCATGTGGTCCAGGATTTCAGGTCCTGGTCTAGCTGGACCTAAGGTCCAGCGTGACCTGAGGTCCAGGTCCAGCTGGACCACAAGTCCAGGTCAAGCTGGACCTCAGGTCCAGTTGGTCCAGGACCTAAGGGCCAGTTCCAGCTGGACCTGGACTCCAGCAGGATCAGGTCCAGGTCAGCGGACCTCAGGTCCAGGTGGTCCATGACCTCAGGTCCAGGTCCAGCTGGACCTCAGGTCCAGGTCAAGCTGGACCTTAGGTCCAGGTAGTCCAGGACCTCAGGTCCAGGTCAAACTGGACCTCATGTCCAGGTGGTCCAGGACCTCAGGTCTATGTCCAGCTGAACCTAAGGTCCAGGTCCACCTGGACCGTCCTAGACCTTAGGACCAGCTGGTCCAGGACCTCAGTTCCAGGTCCAGCTGGACCTCAGGTACAGGTCCACCTGGACTCTCAGGTCCAGGGGGTCGATGTCCTCAGGTCCAGTTCCAGCTGGACCTCACGTCCTGGTGGTCCTGGACCTCAAGTTCAGGTCCAGCTGGACCTCAGGTCCAGGTGGTCCAGGACCTCAGGTCCAGGACCAGCTGGACCTCAGGTCCAGGTGGTCCAGGACCTCAGGACCAGGTCCAGCTGGACCTCAGGTCCAGGTGGTCTAGGACCACAGGTCCAGGTCCAGCTGGACCTCAAGTCCAGGTCAAGCTGGACCTCAGGTCCAGGTGGTCCAGGACCTCAGGGCCAGGTCCAGCTGGACCTGGACTCCAGCAGGACCTCAGGTCCAGGTCCAGCTGGACCTCAGGTCCAGGTCCAGCTGTACCTCAGGTCCAGGTGGTCCAGGACATCAGGTCCAGTTCCAGCTGGACCTCCAGTCCAGGTCCAGCTGGACCTCACGTCCAGGTGGTACAGGACCTCCGGTCCAGTTCCAGCTGGACCTCAGGTCCAGGTGGTCCAGGACCTCAGGTCCAGTTCCAGCTGGACCTCACGTCCAGGTGGTCCAAAACCTCAGGTCCAGGTCCAGCTGCACGTCAAGTCCAGGTCCAGCTGGACCTCAGGACCAGGTGGTCCATTACCTCAGGTCCAGGTCCAGCTGGACCTCAGGTCAGGTCCAGCTGGACATCATGTGCAGGTGGTCCAGGACATCAGCTCAAGGTCCAGCTGGACCTCACGTCCTGGTGGTCCAGGAATTCAAGTCCAGTTCCAGCTGGACCTCACGTCCAGGTGGTCCAGGACCTCAGGACCAGGTCCAGCTGGACCTCAGGTACAGGTCCAGCTGGCCCTCAGGTGCAGGTGGTCCAGGACCACAGTTCCAAGTCCAGCTGGACCCCAGGACCAGGTCTAGCTGGACCTCAGGTCCAAGTAGAGCTGGACCTCAGGTCCAGGTGGTGCAGGACCTCTGGTCCAAGTCCAGCTGGACCTCCGTTCCAGGTCCAGTTGGACCTCAGGTCCAGGTGGTCCAGGACCTCCGGTCCAGGTCCAGCTGGACCTCAGGTCCAGGTTGTCCAGGACCACAGATCCAAGACCAGCTGGACCACAGGACCAGTCTAGCTGGACCTCAGGTCCAGGTACACCTGGACCTCAGGTCCAGGTGGTGCAGGACCTCAGGTCCAAGTCCAGCTGGACCTCGGGTCCAGGTCCAGTTGGACCTCAGGTCCAGGTGGTCCAGGACCTCAGGTCCAGGTCCCGCTCGACATCAGATCCTGGTCCAGCTGGACATCATATCCAGGCGGTCCAGGACCTCAGGTCCAGTTCCAGCTGGACCTCACGTCCTGGTGGTCCAGGACCTCAAGTTCAGGTCCAGGTGGACCTCAGGTCCAGGTGGTCCCGGACCTCAGGGCCAGGTCCAGCTGGACCTCAAGTCCGGGTCAAGCTGGACCTCAGGACCATGTGGTCCAGGACCTCAGGGCCAGGTCCAGCTGGACCTGGACTCCAGCAGGATCAGGTCCAGGTCAGCGGACCTCAGGTCCAGGTCCAGCTGTATCTCAGGTGCAAGTGGTCGAGGACCTCAGGGCCATGTCCAGCTGGACCTGGGCTCCAGCAGGATCAGGTCCAGGTCCAGCGGACCTAGGTCCAGGTGGTCCAGGTCCTCAGGTCCAGGACCAGCTGGACCTCAGGTCCAGGTGGTCCAGGACCTCAGGTCCAGGTCCAGCTGAACCTCAGGTCCAGGTGGTCCAGGACCTCAGGTCCAGGTACAGCTGGACCTCAGGTCCAGGTCCTCCAGGACCTCAGGTCCAGGTCCAGCTGGACCTCAAGTCCGGGTCAAGCTGGACCTCAGGACCATGTGGTCCAGGATTTCAGGTCCTGGTCTAGCTGGACCTCAGGTCCAGGTGGTCCAGGACCTCAGGGCCAGGTCCAGCTGGACCTGGACTCCAGCAGGATCAGGTCCAGGTCAGCGGACCTCAGGTCCAGGTGGTCCATGACCTCAGGTCCAGGTCCAGCTGGACCTCAGGTCCAGGTCCAGCTGGACCTCTGGTCCAGGTGGTCCAGGACCTCAAGTCCAGGTCAAGCTGGACCTCAGGTCCAGGTGGTCCAGGACCTCAGGTCCAGGTCCATCTGGACCTCAGGTCCAGGTCCAGCTGGCCCTCAGGTGCAGGTGGTCCAGGACCACAGTTCCAAGTCCAGCTGGACCTCAGAACCAGGTCTAGCTGGACCTCAGGTCCAAGTAGACTGGACCTCAGGTCCAGGTGGTGCAGGACCTCAGGTCCAAGTCCAGCTGGACCTCCGGTCCAGGTCCAGTTGGACCTCAGGTCCAGGTGGTCCAGGACCTCCGGTCCAGGTCCAGCTGGACCTCAGGTCCAGGTTGTCCAGGACCACAGATCCAAGACCAGCTGGACCACAGGACCAGTCTAGCTGGACCTCAGGTCCAGGTACACCTGGACCTCAGGTCCAGGTGGTGCAGGACCTCAGGTCCAAGTCCAGCTTGGACCTCGGGTCCAGGTCCAGTTGGACCTCAGGTCCAGGTGGTCCAGGACCTCAGGTCCAGGTCCCGCTCGACATCAGATCCTGGTCCAGCTGGACATCATATCCAGGCGGTCCAGGACCTCAGGTCCAGTTCCAGCTGGACCTCACGTCCTGGTGGTCCAGGACCTCAAGTTCAGGTCCAGGTGGACCTCAGGTCCAGGTGGTCCCGGACCTCAGGTCCAGGACCAGCTGGACCTCAGGTCCAGGTGGTCCAGGACCTCAGGCCCAGGTCCAGCTGGACCTCAGGTCCAGGTGGTCCAGGACCTCAGGGCCAGGTCCAGCTGGACCTCACGTCCGGGTCAAGCTGGACCTCAGGACCATGTGGTCCAGGATTTCAGGTCCTGGTCTAGCTGGACCTCAGGTCCAGGTGGTCCAGGACCTCAGGGCCAGGTCCAGCTGGACCTGGACTCCAGCAGGTTCAGGTCCAGGTCAGCGGACCTCAGGTCCAGGTCCAGCTGGATCTCAGGTGCAGGTGGTCCAGGACCTCAGCTCCAGGTCCTGCTGGACCTCAGGTCCAGGTGGTCGAGGACCTCAGGGCCATGTCCAGCTGGACCTGGGCTCCAGCAGGATCAGGTCCAGGTCCAGCGGACCTAGGTCCAGGTGGTCCAGGTCCTCAGGCCCAGGACCAGCTGGACCTCAGGTCCAGGTGGTCCAGGACCTCAGGTCCAGGTCCAGCTGGACCTCAGGTCCAGGTCCTCCAGGACCTCAGGTCCAGGTCCAGCTGGACCTCAAGTCCGGGTCAAGCTGGACCTCAGGACCATGTGGTCCAGGATTTCAGGTCCTGGTCTAGCTGGACCTCAGGTCCAGGTGGTCCAGGACCTCAGGGCCAGGTCCAGCTGGACCTGGACTCCAGCAGGATCAGGTCCAGGTCAGCGGACCTCAGGTCCAGGTGGTCCATGACCTCAGGTCCAGGTCCAGCTGGACCTCAGGTCCAGGTCAAGCTGGACCTCTGGTCCAGGTGGTCCAGGACCTCAAGTCCAGGTGAAGCTGGACCTCAGGTCCAGGTGGTAAAGGACCTCAGGTCCAGGTCAATCTGGAGCTCAGGTCCAGGTCAAGCTGGATCTCAGGTCCAGGTCCAGCTGTACCTCAGTTCCAGGTGGTCCAGGACATCAGGTCCAGTTCCAGCTGGACCTCAGGTCCAGGTCCAGCTGGACGTCATGTCCAGGTCCTCAGGTCCAGGTCCAGCTGGACCTCACGTCCAGGTGGTCCAAAACCTCAGGTCCAGGTCCAGCTGCACGTCAAGTCCAGGTCCAGCTGGACCTCAGGTCCAGGTGGTACATTAAGTCAGGTCCAGGTCCACCTGGACCTCAGGTCCAGCTGGATCTCAGGAGCAGGTGGTCCAGGACCTCAGCTCCAGGTCCGGCTGGACCTCAGGTCCAGTTGGTCGAGGACCTCAGGGCCATGTCCAGCTGGACCTGGGCTCCAGCAGGATCAGGTCCAGGTCCAGCGGACCTAGGTCCAGGTGGTCCAGGTCCTCAAATCCCGGACCAGCTGGACTTCAGGTCCAGGTGGTCCAGGACCTCAGGTCCAGGTCCAGCTGGACCTCAGGTCCAGGTCCAGCTGGACCTCTGGTGCAGGTGGTCTAGGACCTCAGGTCCAGGTCCAGCTGGACCTCAGGTCCAGGTGGTCCAGGACCTCAGGTCCAGGTCAATCTGGAGCTCAGGTCCAGGTCAAGCTGGACCTCAGATCCAGGACGTCCAGGACCTCAGGTCCAGGTCAAGCTGGACCTCAGGTCCAGGTGGTCCAGGACCTCAGGTCCAGGTCCAGCTGGATCTCAGGAGCAGGTGGTCCAGGACCTCAGCTCCAGGTCCGGCTGGACCTCAGGTCCAGTTGGTCGAGGACCTCAGGGCCATGTCCAGCTGGACCTGGGCTCCAGCAGGATCAGGTCCAGGTCCAGCGGACCTAGGTCCAGGTGGTCCAGGTCCTCAGGTCCCGGACCAGCTGGACTTCAGGTCCAGGTGGTCCAGGACCTCAGGTCCAGGTCCAGCTGGACCTCAGGTCCAGGTGGTCCAGGACCTCAGGTCCAGGTCCAGCTGGACCTCAGATCCAGGTCCTCCAGGACCTCAGGTCCAGGTCCAGCTGGACCTCAAGTCTGGGTCAAGCTGGACCTCAGGTCCAGGTGGTCCAGGAACACAGGTCCAGGTCCAAGTGGACCTCAAGTCCAGGTCAAGCTTTACCTCAGGTCCAGGTGGTCCAAAACCTCAGGTCCAGGTCCAGTTGGACCTCAGGTCCAAGTCCAGATGGACCTCAGGTCCAGGTGGTCCAGGACCTCAGGTCCAGTTCCAGAAGGACCTCACGTCCAGGTGGTCCAGGACCTCAGGTCCAGGTCCAGCTGGAAGTTAGGTCCCGTTCGAGCTGGACCTCAGGTCCAGGTCATGCTGGACCTCAGGTCCAGGTGGTCCAGGTCATCAGGTCCAGGTCCAGCTGGACCTCAGATACAAATGGTCCAGGACCTCAGGTCCAGGTCCAGCTGGAACTCAGGTCCAGGTGGTCCAGGACCTCAGGTCAGGTCCAGGTAAAGCTGGACATCAGGTCCATGTACAGCTGGACATCATGTCCAGGGGGTCCAGGACCTCAGGTCCAGTTCCACCTGGACCTCACGTCCAGGTGGTCCAGGACCTCAGGTCCAGGTCCAGCTGGACCTCAGGACCATGTGGTCCAGGATTTCAGGTCCTGGTCTAGCTGGACCTCAGGTCCAGGTGGTCCAGGACCTCAGGGCCAGGTGTAGCTGGACCTGGACTCCAGCAGGATCAGGTCCAGGTCAGCGGACCTCAGGTCCAGGTGGTCCATGACCTCAGGTCCAGGTCCAGCTGGACCTCAGGTCCAGGTCCAGCTGGACCTCTGGTGCAGGTGGTCTAGGACCTCAGGTCCAGGTGAAGCTGGACCTCAGGTCCAGGTTGTCCAGGACCTCAGGTCCAGGTCAATCTGGAGCTCAGGTCCAGGTCAAGCTGGACCTCAGATCCAGGAGGTCCAGGACCTCAGGTCCAGGTCAAGCTGGACCTCAGGTCCAGGTGGTCCAGGACCTCAGGTCCAGGTCAAGCTGGACCTCAGGTCCAGGTCCAGCTGGACCTCAGGTCCAGATCCAGCTGGACCTCAGGTCCAGGTGGTCCAGGACCTCAGGTCCAGGTCAAGCTGGACCTCAAGTCCAGGTCCAGCTGGACCTCAGGTCCAGGTGGTCCATGACCTCAGGTCCAGGTCCAGCTGGACCTCAAGTCCAGGTCAATCTGGACCTCAGGTCCAGGTGGTCCAGGACCTCAGGGCCAGGTCCAGCTGGACATGGACTCCAGCAAGACCACAGGTCTAGGTCCAGCGGACCTCAGGTCCCGGTGGTCCAGGTCCTCAGGTCCAGGACCAGCTGGACCTCAGTTCCAGGTCCAGCTGGACCTCAGGTCCAGGTGGTCCAGGACCTCAGGTCTATGTCCAGCTGGACCTAAGGTCCAGGTCCACCTGGACCGTCCTAGACCTTAGGACCAGCTGGTCCAGGACCTCAGGTCCAGGTCCAGCTGGACCTCAGGTCCAGGTCCACCTGGACTCTCAGGTCCAGGGGCTCGATGTCCTCAGGTCCAGGTCCAGCTGGACCTCAGGTCCAGGTGGTCCAGGACCTCTGGTCCAGGAGGTCCAGGACCTTAGGTCCAGGTTCAGCTGGACCACAGGACCAGGTCGTCCAGGCCTTCAGGTCCTGGTTTAGCTGGACCTCAGGTACAGCGGGATCTCAATCCAGGTCCTGCTGGACCTCAGGTTCAGGTCCAGCTGGACCTCAGGTCCAGGTGGTCCAGGACCTCAGGTTCACGTCCAGCTGGACCTCAGGTCCAGGTGGTACCAGACCTCAGGTCCAGGTCCAAGAGCATCTCAGGTCCAGGTAGTCCAGGACCTCAGGTTCACGTCCAGCTGGACTTCAGGTCCAGGTGGTCCAGGTCCTCAGGTCTAGGTGGTCCAGGACATCAGGTCCAGGTCCAGCTGGACCTCAGATACAAGTGGTCCAGGACCTCAGGTCCAGGTCCAGCTGGAACTCAGGTCCAGGTGGTCCAGGACCTCAGGTAAGGTCCAGGTAAAGCTGGACATCAGGTCCATGTACAGCTGGACATCATGTCCAGGGGGACCAGGACCTCAGGTCAAGTTCCAGCTGGACCTCACGTCCAGGTGGTCCAGGACCTCAGGTCCAGGTCCAGCTGGACCTCAGGACCATGTGGTCCAGGATTTCAGGTCCTGGTCTAGCTGGACCTTAGGTCCAGGTGGTCTAGGTCCTCAGGTCCAGGACAAGCTGGACCTCAGGTCCAGGTCCAGCTGGACCTCAGGTCTAGATCCAGCTGGACCTCAGGCCCAGGTGGTCCAGGACCTCAGTTCCAGGTCCAGCTGGACCTCAGGTCCAGTTCCAGCTGGACCTCAGGTCCAGGTGGTCCATGATCTCAGGTCTAGGTCCAGCTGGACCTCAAGTCCAGGTCAAGCTGGACCTCAGGTCCAGGTGGTCCAGGACCTCAGGGCCAGGTCCAGCTGGACATGGACTCCAGTAGGACCTCAGGTCTAGGTCCAGCGGACCTCAGGTCCAGGTGGTCCAGGTCCTCAGGTCTATGTCCAGCTAGACTTAAGGTCCAGGTCCACCTGGACCATCCTAGACCTTAGGACCAGCTGGTCCAGGACCTCAGGTCCAGGTCAAGCAGGACCTCAGGTCCAGGTCCAGCTGGACCTCAAGTCCATGTGGTCCAGGACCTCAGGTCCAGGTCCAGCTGGTACTGATCCAGCTGGACCTCAGGTCCAGGTGGTCCCGGACCTCAGGTCCAGGACCAGCTGGACCCAGGACCATGTGGTCCAGGATTCCAGGTCCTGGTCTAGCTGGACCTCAGGTCCAGCGGGAGCTCAAGTCCAGGTCAATTTGGACCTCAGGTCCCGGTGGTCCAGGACCTCAGGGCCAGGTCCAGCTGGACCTCAAGTCCAGGTCAAGCTGGACCTCAGGTCCAGGTGGTCCAGGACCTCAGGGCCAGGTCCAGCTGGACATGGACTCCAGCAGGACCTCAGGTCTAGGTCCAGCGGACCTCATGTCCAGGTGGTCCAGGTCCTCAGGTCCAGGACCAGTTGGACCTCAGGTCCAGGTCCAGCTGGACATCATGTCCAGGTGGTCCAGGACCTCAGGTCCTGTTCCAGCTGGACCTCACGTCCATGTGGTCCAGGACCTCAAGTCCAGGTCCAGCTGGACCTCAGGTCCAGGTGTTCCAGGAACTCAGGTCCAGGTCCAGCTGGACCTCAGGTCCAGGTGGTCCAGGACCACAGTTCCAAGACCAGCTGGACCACAGGACCAGTTCTAGCTGGACCTCAGGTCCAGGTACACCTGGACCTCAGGTCCAGGTGGTGCAGGACCTCAGGTCCAGGTCCAGCTGGACCTCAGGTCCAGGTGGTCCAGGACCACAGGTCCAGGTCCAGCTGGAAGTTAGGTCCAGGACCAGCTGGACCTCAGTTCCAGGTCCAGCTGGACCTCAGATCCAGGTGGTCCAGGACCTCAGGTCCAGGTCCAGCTGGACCTAAGGTCCAGGTCCACCTGGACCGTCCTAGCCTAGGACCAGCTGGTCCAGGACCTCAGGTCCAGGTCCAGCTGGACCTCAGGTCCAGGTCCACCTGGACCTCAGGTCCAGGGGCTCGAGTCCTCAGGTCCAGGTCCAGCTGGACCTCAGGTCCAGGTGGTCCAGGACCTCTGGTCCAGGAGGTCCAGGACCTCAGGTCCAGGTCCAGCTGGACCACAGGACCAGGTCGTCCAGGCCTTCAGGTCCTGGTCTAGCTGGACCTCAGGTACAGCGGGACCAATCCAGGTCCTGCTGGACCTCAGGTTCAGGTCCAGCTGGACCTCAGGTCCAGGTGGTCCAGGACCTCAGGTCCACGTCCAGCTGGACCTCAGGTCCAGGTGGTACCAGACCTCAGGTCCAGGTCCAAGAGCACCTCAGGTCCAGGTGGTCCAGGACCTCAGGTTCACGTCCAGCTGGACCTCAGGTCCAGGTGGTCCAGGTCCTCAGGTCTAGGTGGTCCAGGACCTCAGGGCCAGGTCCAGCTGGACCTCAGATACAAGTGGTCCAGGACCTCAGGTCCAGGTCCAGCTGGAACTCAGGTCCAGGTGGTCCAGGACCTCAGGTAAGGTCCAGGTAGCTGGACATCAGGTCCATGTACAGCTGGACATCATGTCCAGGGGGACCAGGACCTCAGGTCAAGTTCCAGCTGGACCTCAGGTCCAGGTGGTCCAGGACCTCAGGTCCAGGTCCAGCTGGACCTCAGGACCATGTGGTCCAGGATTTCAGGTCCTGGTCCAGCTGGACCTCAGGTCCAGGTGGTCTAGGTCCTCAGGTCCAGGTCAAGCTGGACCTCAGGTCCAGGTCCAGCTGGACCTCAGGTCTAGATCCAGCTGGACCTCAGGCCCAGGTGGTCCAGGACCTCAGTTCCAGGTCCAGCTGGACCTCAGGTCCAGTTCCAGCTGGACCTCAGGTCCAGGTGGTCCACTGATCTCAGGTCTAGGTCCAGCTGGACCTCAAGTCCAGGTCAAGCTGGACCTCAGGTCCAGGTGGTCCAGGACCTCAGGGCCAGGTCCAGCTGGACATATCCAGTAGGACCTCAGGTCCAGGTCCAGCGGACCTCAGGTCCAGGTGGTCCAGGTCCTCAGGTCTATGTCCAGCTAGACCTCAGGTCCAGGTCCACCTGGACCATCCTAGACCTAGGACCAGGTGGTCCAGGACCTCAGGTCCAGGTCAAGCAGGACCTCAGGTCCAGGTCCAGCTGGACCTCAAGTCCATGTGGTCCAGGACCTCAGGTCCAGGTCCAGCTGGTACTGATCCAGCTGGACCTCAGGTCCAGGTGGTCCCGGACCTCAGGTCCAGGACCAGCTGGACCCAGGACCATGTGGTCCAGGATTCCAGGTCCTGGTCTAGCTGGACCTCAGGTCCAGCGGAGCTCAAGTCCAGGTCAATTTGGACCTCAGGTCCCGGTGGTCCAGGACCTCAGGGCCAGGTCCAGCTGGACCTCAAGTCCAGGTCAAGCTGGACCTCAGGTCCAGGTGGTCCAGGACCTCAGGGCCAGGTCCAGCTGGACATGGACTCCAGCAGGACCTCAGGTCTAGGTCCAGCGGACCTCATGTCCAGGTGGTCCAGGTCCTCAGGTCCAGGACCAGTTGGACCTCAGGTCCAGGTCCAGCTGGACATCAGGTCCAGGTGTTCCAGGAACTCAGGTCCAGGTCCAGCTGGACCTCAGGTCCAGGTGGTCCAGGACCACAGTTCCAAGACCAGCTGGACCACAGGACCAGTTCTAGCTGGACCTCAGTTCCAGGTACACCTGGACCTCAGGTCCAGGTGGTGCAGGACCTCAGGTCCAGGTCCAGCTGGACCTCAGGTCCAGGTGGTCCAGGACCACAGGTCCAGGTCCAGCTGGACCTCAAGTCCAGGTCAAGCTGGACCTCAAGTCCAGGTGGTCCAGGACCTCAGGGCCAGGTACAGCTGGACCTGGACATCCAGCAGGACCTCAGGTCCAAGTCCAGCTGGACCTCAGTTCCAGGTGCAGCTGTACCTCAGGTCCAGGTGTTCCAGGACATCAGGTCCAGTTCCAGCTGGAACTCAGGTCCAGGTCCAGCTGGACCTCAAGTCCAGGTCCTCAGGTCCAGGTCCAGCAGGACCTCACGTCCAGGTGGTCCAAAACCTCAGGTCCAGGTCCAGCTGCACGTCATGTCCAGGTCCAGCTGGACCTCAGGTCTAGGTGGTACATTACCTCAGGTCCAGGTACACCTGGACCTCTGGTCCAGGTCCAGCTGGATCTCAGGTGCAGGTGGTCCAGGACTTCAGCTCCAGGTCCAGCTGGACCTCAGGTCCAGGTCCAGCTGGACTTCAGGTCCAGGTGGTCCAGGACCTCAGGTCCAGGTCCTGCTGGACCTCAAGTCCAGGTCAAGCTGGACCTCAGGTCCAGGTGGTCGAGGACCTCAGGGCCATGTCCAACTGGACCTGGGCTCCAGCAGGATCAGGTCCAGGTCCAGCGGACCTAGGTCCAGGTGGTCCAGGTCCTCAGGTCCAGGACCAGCTGGACCTCAGATCCAGGTGGTCCAGGACCTCAGGTCCAGGTCCAGCTGGACCTCAGTTCCAGGTGGTCCAGAACCTCAGGTCCAGGTCCAGCTGGACCTCAGATACAAATGGTCCAGGACCTCAGGTCCAGGTCCAGCTGGAACTCAGGTCCAGGTGGTCCAGGACCTCAGGTCCAGGTCCAGCTGTACCTCAGGTCCAGGTGATCCAGGACCACAGGTCCAGGTCCAAGTGGACCTCAAGTCCAGGTCAAGCTTGACCTCAGGTCCAGGTGGTCCAAAACCTCAGGTCCAGGTCCAGCTGGATCTCAGGTCCAAGTGGTCCAGGAACTCAGTTCCAGCTCCAGCTGGACCTTAGGTCCAAGTCCACCTGGACCTCAGGTCCAGAAGGTCCAGGACCTCAGGTCCAGGTCCAGCTAGACCTCAGGACCAGGTCCAGCAGGACCTCAGGTCCAAGTCCAGCTGGACCTCAGGTCCAGGTCCAGCTGGACATCAGGTCCATGTCCAGTTGGACATCATGTCCAGGTGGTCCAGGACATCAGGTCCAGGTCCAGCTGGACCTCAGATACAAGTGGTCCAGGACCTCAGGTCCAGGTCCAGCTGGAACTCAGGTCCAGGTGGTCCAGGACCTCAGGTCAGGTCCAGGTAAAGCTAGACATCAGGTCCATGTACAGCTGGACATCATGTCCAGGGGGTCCAGGACCTCAGGTCCAGTTCCAGCTGGACCTCACGTCCAGGTGGTCCAGGACCTCAGGTCCAGGTCCAGCTGGACCTCAGGACCATGTGGTCCAGGATTTCAGGTCCTGGTCTAGCTGGACCTCAGGTCCAGGTGGTCCAGGTCCTCAGGGCCAGGTCCAGCTGGACCTGGACCCAGCAGATCAGGTCCAGGTCAGCGGACCTCAGGTCCAGGTGGTCCATGACCTCAGGTACAGGTCCAGCTGGACCTCAGGTCCAGGTCAAGCTGGACCTCAGGTCCAAGTGGTCCAGGACCTCAGGTCCAGGTCAAGCTGAACTTCAGGTCCAGGTGGTCCAGGACCTCAGGTCCAGGTGGTCCAGGACCTCAGGTCCAGGTCCAGCTGGACCTCAGGTCCAGGTCCAGCTGGACCTCTGGTCCAGGTCCAGCTGGACCTCAGGTCCAGGTGGTCCAGGACCTCACGGCCAGGTCCAGCTGGACATGGACTCCAGCAGGACGTCAGGTCTAGGTCCAGCGGACCTCAGGTCCAGGTGGTCCAGGTCCAGATGGACCTCAGGTCCAGGTCCACCTGGACTCTCAGGTCCAGGGGTTCGATGTCCTCAGGTCCAGGTCCAGCTGGACCTCAGGTCCAGGTGTTCCAGGACCTCTGTTCCAGGTGGTCCAGGACCTTAGGTCCAGGTTCAGCTGGACCTCAGGACCAGGTCGTCCAGGCCTTCAGGTCCTGGTTTAGCAGGACCTCAGGTACAGCGGGATCTCAATCCAGCTCCAGCTGGACCTCAGGTTCAGGTCCAGCTGGACCTCAGGTCCACGTGGTCCAGGACCTCAGGTCCAGGTCCAGCAGGACATCAGTTCCATGTGGTCCAGGACCGCAGGTCCAGGTGGTCCAGGACCTCATGTCCAGGTCCTGCTGGACCTCATGTCCAGTTCAAGCTGGAACTCAGGTCCAGGTGGTCGAGGACCTCAGGGCCATGTCCAGCTGGACTTGGGCTCCAGCAAGATCAGGTCCAGGTACAGCGGACCTAGGTCCAGGTGGTCCAGGAACTCAGGTCCAGGTCCAAGTGGACCTCAAGTCCAGGTCAAGCTTGACCTCAGGTCCAGGTGGTCCAAAACCTCAGGTCCAGGTCTAGCTGGA
Source organism: Cricetiscus sungorus (assembly GCA_030556225.1). Lineage (NCBI taxonomy): Eukaryota > Metazoa > Chordata > Mammalia > Rodentia > Cricetidae > Cricetiscus > Cricetiscus sungorus. Next base: position 103,404 of record JANBXA010000019.1, on the reverse strand, counting down.
CCTCAGGTCCAAGTGGTCCAGGAACTCAGGTCCAGCTCCAGCTGGACCTTAGGTCCAAGTCCAGCTGGACTTCAGGTCCAGGTGGTCCAGGACCTCAGGTCCAGGTCCAGCAGGACCTCAGGTCCAGGTCCAGCGGGACATCAGGTCCATGTCCAGCTGGACATCATGTCCAGGTGGTCCAGGACCTCAGGTCCAGTTCCAGCTGGACCTCACGTCCAGGTGGTCCAGGACCTCAGGTCCAGGTCCAGCTGGAAGTTAGGTCCCGTTCCAGCTGGACCTCAGGTCCATGTCCAGCTGGACCTCTGGTCCAGGTGGTCCAGGTCATCAGGTCCAGGTCCAGCTCTACCTCAGATACAAGTGGTCCAGGACCTCAGGTCCAGGTCCAGCTGGAACTCAGGTCCAGGTGGTCCAGGACCTCAGGACAGGTCCAGGTAAAGCTGGACATCAGGTCCATGTACAGCTGGACATCATGTAAAGGGGGTCCAGGACCTCACGTCCAGTTCCAGCTGGTCCTCACGTCCAGGTGGTCCAGGACCTCAGGTCCAGGTCCAGCTGGACCACAGGACCATGTGGTCCAGGATTTCAGGTCCTGGTCTAGCTGGACCTAAGGTCCAGCGGGACCTGAGGTCCAGGTCCAGCTGGACCACAAGTCCAGGTCAAGCTGGACCTCAGGTCCAGGTGGTCCAGGACCTCAGGTCCAGGTCAAGCTGGACCTCAGGTCCAGGTGGTCCAGGACCTCAGGTCCTGGTCAATCTGGACCTCAGGTCCAGGTCAAGCTGGACCTCAGATCCAGGAGGTCCAGGACCTCAGGTCGAGGTCAAGCTGGACCTCAGGTCCAGGTGGTCCAGGACCTCAGGTCCAGGTCAAGCTGGACCTCAGGTCCAGGTGGTCCAGGACCTAAGGGCCAGGTCCAGCTGGACCTGGACTCCAGCAGGATCAGGTCCAGGTCAGCGGACCTCAGGTCCAGGTGGTCCATGACCTCAGGTCCAGGTCCAGCTGGACCTCAGGTCCAGGTCAAGCTGGACCTCAGGTCCAGGTGGTCCAGGACCTCAGGTCCAGGTCAAGCTGGACCTCTGGTCCAGGTGGTCCAGGACCTCAGGTCCTGGTCAATCTGGAGCTCAGGTCCAGGTCAAGCTGGACCTCAGATCCCGGAGGTCCAGGACCTCAGGTCGAGGTCAAGCTGGACCTCAGGTCCAGGTGGTCCAGGACCTCAGGTCCAGGTCAAGCTGGACCTCAGGTCCAGGTCCAGGTGGACCTCAGGTCCAGGTTCTCCATGACCTCAGGTCCAGGTCCAGCTGGACCTCAAGTCCAGGTCAAGCTGGACCTCAGGTCCAGGTGTCCAGGACCTCAGGGCCAGGTCCAGCTGGACATGGACTCCAGTAGGACCTCAGGTCTAGGTCCAGCAGACCTCAGGTCCAGGTGGTCCAGGTCCTCAGTCCAGGACCAGCTGGACGTCAGGTCCAGGACCAGCTGGACCTCAGGTCCAGGTGGTCCAGGACCTCAGGTCTATGTCCAGCTGGACCTAAGGTCCAGGTCCACCTGGACCGTCCTAGACCTTAGGACCAGCTTGTCCAGGACCTCAGGTCCAGGTCCAGCTAGACCTCAGGTCCAGGTCCACCTGGACTCTCAGGTCCAGGGGGTCGATGTCCTCAGGTCCAGGTCCAGCTGGACCTCAGGTGCAAGTGGTCCAGGACCTCTGGTCCAGGAGGTCCAGGACTTTAGGTCCAGGTTCAGCTGGACCTCAGGACCAGGTCGTCCAGGCCTTCAGGTCATGGTTTAGCTGGACCTCAGGTACAGCGGGATCTCAATCCAGGTCCACCTGGACTCTCAGTTGCAGATATTCCAGGAACTGAGCTTCACGTCCAGCTGGACCTCAGTTCCAGGTGGTACCGGACCTCAGGTCCAGGTCCAAGAGCATCTCAGGTCCAGGTAGTCCAGGACCTCAGGTTCACGTCCAGCTGGACTTCACGTCCAGGTGGTCCAGGTCCTCAGGTCCAGGTCCAGCTGGAACTCAGGTCCAGGACCACGTGGACTCTCAGGCCCAGGTGGTCCAGGACTTCAAGTCCAGGTCCAGCAGGACCTCAGGTCCAGGTCCAGCTCGACCTCAAGTCCATGTGGTCCAGGACCTCATGTCCAGGAGCAGCTGGACCTCAGGTCCAGGTCCAGCAGGACATCAGTTCCATGTGGTCCAGGACCGCAGGTCCAGGTGGTCCAGGACCTCATGTCCAGGTCCTGCTGGACCTCAAGTCCAGGTCAAGCTGGACCTCAGGTCCAGGTGGTCGAGGACCTCAGGGCCATGTCCAGCTGGACCTGGGCTCCAGCAAGATCAGGTCCAGGTACAGCGGACCTAGGTCCAGGTGGTCCAGGTCCTCAGGTCCAGGACCAGCTGGACCTCAGGTCCAGGTGGTCCAGGACCTCAGGTCCAGGTCCAGCAGGACCTCAGGTCCAGGTGGTCCAGGACCTCAGGTCCAGGTCCAGCTGGACCTCAGGTCCAGGTGGTCCAGGACCACAGGTCCAGGTCCAAGTGGACCTCAAGTCCAGGTCAAGCTTGACCTCAGGTCCAGGTGGTCCAAAACCTCAGGTCCAGGTCCAGCTGGACCTCAGGTCCAGGTGGTCCAGGACCTCAGGTCCAGGTCCAGCTAGACCTCAGGTCAAGGTCCAGCAAGACCTCAGGTCCAGGTCCAGCTGGACCTCAGGTCCAGGTCCAGCTGGACATCTGGTCCATGTCCAGCTGGACAACATGTCCAGGTGGTCCAGGACCTCAGGTCCAGTTCCAGCTGGAACTCAGGTCCAGTTGGTCCAGGACCACAGGTCCAGGTCCAAGTGGACCTCAAGTCCAGGTCAAGCTTGACCTCAGGTCCAGGTGGTCCAAAACCTCAGGTCCAGGTCCAGCTGGACCTCAGGTCCAAGTGGTTCAGGAACTCAGGTCCAGCTCCAGCTGGACCTTAGGTCCAAGTCCACCTGGACCTCAGGTCCAGGTGGTTCTGGACCTCAGGTCCAGGTCCAGGTAGACCTCAGGACCAGGTCCAGCAGGACCTCAGGTCCAGGTCCAGCTGGACCTCAGGTCCAGGTCCAGCTGGACATCAGGTCCATGTCCAGTTGGACATCATGTCCAGGTGGTCCAGGACATCAGGTCCAGGTCCAGCTGGTCCTCAGATACAAGTGGTCCAGGACCTCAGGTCCAGGTCCAGCTGGAACTCAGTTCCAGGTGGTCCAGGACCTTAGGTCCAGGTTCAGCTGGACCTCAGAACCAGGTCGTCCAGGCCTTCAGGTCCTGGTTTAGCAGGACCTCAGGTACAGCGGGATGTCAATCCAGCTCCAGATGGACCTTAGGTTCAGGTCCAGCTGGACCTCAGGTCCACGTGGTCCAGGAATTCAGGTCCAGGTCCAGCAGGACATCAGTTCCATGTGGTCCAGGACCGCAGGTCCAGGTGGTCCAGGACCTCATGTCCAGGTCCTGCTGGACCTCATGTCCAGGTCAAGCTGGAACTCAGGTCCAGGTGGTCGAGGACCTCAGGGCCATGTCCAGCTGGACCTGGGCTCCAGCAAGATCAGGTCCCCGTACAGCGGACCTAGGTCCAGGTGGTCCAGGTCCTCAGGTCCAGGACAAGCTGGACCTCAGGTCCAGGTGGTCCAGGACCTCAGGTCCAGGTCCAGCTGGACCTCAGGTCCAGGTGGTCCAGGATCAGGTCCAGGTCCAAGTGGACCTCAAGTCCAGGTCAAGCGTGACCTCAGGTCCATGTGGTCCAAAACCTCAGGTCCAGGTCCAGCTGGACCTCAGGTCCAAGTGGTCCAGGAACTCAGGTCCAGGTCCAGCAGGACCTCAGGTCCAGGTCCAGCAGGACCTCAGGTCCAGGTCCAGCTGGACATCAGGTCCATGTCCAGCTGGACATCATGTCCAGGTGGTCCAGGACCTCAGGTCCAGGTCCAGCTGGAAGTTAGGTCCCGTTCCAGCTGGACCTCAGGTCCAGGTCCAGCTGGACCTCAGGTCCAGGTGGTCCAGGTCATCAGGTCCAGGTCCAGCTCTACCTCAGATACAAGTGGTCCAGGACCTCAGGTCCAGGTCCAGCTAGACCTCAGGTCCAGGTCCACCTGGACTCTCAGGTCCAGGGGGTCGATGTCCTCAGGTCCAGGTCCAGCTGGACCTCAGGTGCAAGTGGTCCAGGACCTCTGGTCCAGGAGGTCCAGGACTTTAGGTCCAGGTTCAGCTGGACCTCAGGACCAGGTCGTCCAGGCCTTCAGGTCCTGGTTTAGCTGGACCTCAGGTACAGCGGGATCTCAATCCAGGTCCACCTGGACTCTCAGTTGCAGATAGTCCAGGAACTCAGGTTCACGTCCAGCTGGACCTCAGTTCCAGGTGGTACCGGACCTCAGGTCCAGGTCCAAGAGCATCTCAGGTCCAGGTAGTCCAGGACCTCAGGTTCACGTCCAGCTGGACTTCACGTCCAGGTGGTCCAGGTCCTCAGGTCCAGGTCCAGCTGGAACTCAGGTCCAGGACCACGTGGACTCTCAGGCCCAGGTGGTCCAGGACTTCAAGTCCAGGTCCAGCAGGACCTCAGGTCCAGGTCCAGCTCGACCTCAAGTCCATGTGGTCCAGGACCTCATGTCCAGGAGCAGCTGGATCTCAGGTCCAGGTCCAGCAGGACATCAGTTCCATGTGGTCCAGGACCGCAGGTCCAGGTGGTCCAGGACCTCATGTCCAGGTCCTGCTGGACCTCAAGTCCAGGTCAAGCTGGACCTCAGGTCCAGGTGGTCGAGGACCTCAGGGCCATGTCCAGCTGGACCTGGGCTCCAGCAAGATCAGGTCCAGGTACAGCGGACCTAGGTCCAGGTGGTCCAGGTCCTCAGGTCCAGGACCAGCTGGACCTCAGGTCCAGGTGGTCCAGGACTTCAGGTCCAGGTCCAGCTGGACCTCAGGTCCAGGTGGTCCAGGACCTCAGGTCCAGGTCCAGCTGGACCTCAGGTCCAGGTGGTCCAGGACCACAGGTCCAGGTCCAAGTGGACCTCAAGTCCAGGTCAAGCTTGACCTCAGGTCCAGGTGGTCCAAAACCTCAGGTCCAGGTCCAGCTGGACCTCAGGTCCAGGTGTTCCAGGACCTCTGGTCCAGGTGGTCCAGCACCTTAGGTCCAGGTTCAGCTGGACCTCAGGACCTGGTCGTCCAGGCCTTCAGGTCCTGGTTTAGCAGGACCTCAGGTACAGCGGGATCTCAATCCAGCTCCAGCTGGACCTCAGGTTCAGGTCCAGCTGGACCTCAGGTCCACGTGGTCCAGGACCTCAGGTCCAGGTCCAGCAGGACATCAGTTCCATGTGGTCCAGGACCGCAGGTCCAGGTGGTCCAGGACCTCATGTCCAGGTCCTGCTGGACCTCATGTCCAGGTCAAGCTGGAACTCAGGTCCAGGTGGTCGAGGACCTCAGGGCCATGTCCAGCTGGACCTGGGCTCCAGCAAGATCAGGTCCCCGTACAGCGGACCTAGGTCCAGGTGGTCCAGGTCCTCAGGTCCAGGACAAGCTGGACCTCAGGTCCAGGTGGTCCAGGACCTCAGGTCCAGGTCCAGCTGGACCTCAGGTCCAGGTGGTCCAACACCTCAGGTCCAGGTCCAAGTGGACCTCAAGTCCAGGTCAAGCTTGACCTCAGGTCCAGGTGGTCCAAAACCTCAGGTCCAGGTCCAGCTGGACCTCAGGTCCAGGTGGTCCAGGACCTCAGGTCCAGGTCCAGCTGGAAGTTAGGTCCCGTTCCAGCTGGACCTCAGGTCCAGGTCCAGCTGGACCTCAGGTCCAGGTGGTCCAGGTCATCAGGTCCAGGTCCAGCTCGACCTCAGATACAAGTGGTCCAGGACCTCAGGTCCAGGTCCAGCTGGAACTCAGGTCCAGGTGGTCCAGGACCTCAGGTCAGGTCCAGGTAAAGCTGGAACTCAGGTCCATGTACAGCTGGACATCATGTACAGGGGGTCCAGGACCTCACGTCCAGTTCCAGCTGGACCTCACGTCCAGGTGGTCCAGGACCTCAGGTCCAGGTCCAGCTGGACCTCAGGACCATGTGGTCCAGGATTTCAGGTCCTGGTCTAGCTGGACCTCAGGTCCAGCGGGACCTGAGGTCCAGGTCAGCTGGACCACAAGTCCAGGTCAAGCTGGACCTCAGGTCCAGGTGGTCCAGGACCTAAGGGCCAGTTCCAGCTGGACCTGGACTCCAGCAGGATCAGGTCCAGGTCAGCGGACCTCAGGTCCAGGTGTTCCATGACCTCAGGTCCAGGTCCAGCTGGACCTCAGGTCCAGGTCATGCTGGACCTCAGGTCCAGGTGGTCCAGGACCTCAGGTCCAGGTCAAGCTGGACCTCAGGTCCAGGTGGTCCAGGACCTCAGGTCCTGGTCAATCTGGAGCTCAGGTCCAGGTCCAGCTGGACCTCAGATCCAGGAGGTCCAGGACCTCAGGTCCAGGTCCAGCTGGACCTCAGGTCCAAGTGGTCCAACACCTCAGGTCCAGGTACAAGTGGACCTCAAGTCCAGGTCAAGCTTGACCTCAGGTCCAGGTGGTCCAAAACCTCAGGTCCAGGTCCAGCTGGACCTCAGGTCCAGGTGGTCCAGGACCTCAGGTCCAGGTCCAGCTGGAAGTTAGGTCCCGTTCCAGCTGGACCTCAGGTCCAGGTCCAGCTGGACCTCAGGTCCAGGTGGTCCAGGTCATCAGGTCCAGGTCCAGCTCTACCTCAGATACAAGTGGTCCAGGACCTCAGGTCCAGGTCCAGCTGGAACTCAGGTCCAGGTGGTCCAGGACCTCAGGTCAGGTCCAGGTAAAGCTGGAAATCAGGTCCATGTACAGCTGGACATCATGTACAGGGGGTCCAGGACCTCACGTCCAGTTCCAGCTGGACCTCACGTCCAGGTGGTCCAGGACCTCAGGTCCAGGTCCAGCTGGACCTCAGGACCATGTGGTCCAGGATTTCAGGTCCTGGTCTAGCTGGACCTCAGGTCCAGCGGGACCTGAGGTCCAGGTCAGCTGGACCACAAGTCCAGGTCAAGCTGGACCTCAGGTCCAGGTGGTCCAGGACCTAAGGGCCAGTTCCAGCTGGACCTGGACTCCAGCAGGATCAGGTCCAGGTCAGCGGACCTCAGGTCCAGGTGTTCCATGACCTCAGGTCCAGGTCCAGCTGGACCTCAGGTCCAGGTCATGCTGGACCTCAGGTCCAGGTGGTCCAGGACCTCAGGTCCAGGTCCAGCTGGACCTCAGGTCCAGGTGGTCCAGGACCTCAGGTCCTGGTCAATCTGGAGCTCAGGTCCAGGTCAAGCTGGACCTCAGTTCCAGGAGGTCCAGGACCTCAGGTCGAGGTCAAGCTGGACCTCAGGTCCAGGTGGTCCAGGACCTCAGGTCCAGGTCAAGCTGGACCTCAGGTCCAGGTGGTCCAGGACCTAAGGGCCAGGTCCAGCTGGACCTGGACTCCAGCAGGATCAGGTCCAGGTCAGCGGACCTCAGGTCCAGGTGGTCCATGACCTCAGGTCCAGGTCCAGCTGGACCTCAGGTCCAGGTCAAGCTGGACCTCAGGTCCAGGTGGTCCAGGACCTCAGGTCCTGGTCAATCTGGAGCTCAGGTCCAGGTCAAGCTGGACCACAGATCCAGGAGGTCCAGGACCTCAGGTCGAGGTCAAGCTGGACCTCAGGTCCAGGTGGTCCAGGACCTCAGGTCCAGGTCAAGCTGGACCTCAGGTCCAGGTCCAGGTGGACCTCAGGTCCAGGTTCTCCATGACCTCAGGTCCAGGTCCAGCTGGACCTCAAGTCCAGGTCAAGCTGGACCTCAGGTCCAGGTGGTCCAGGACCTCAGGGCCAGGTCCAGCTGGACCTGGACTCCAGCAGGACCTCAGGTCCAGGTCCAGCTGACCTCAGGTCCAGGTGGTCCAGGTCCTCAGTCCAGGACCAGCTGGACGTCAGGTCCAGGTGCAGCTGGACCCCAGGTCTAGGTGGTCCAGGACCTCAGGTCTATGTCCAGCTGGACCTAAGGTCCAGGTCCACCTGGACCGTCCTAGACCTTAGGACCAGCTTGTCCAGGACCTCAGGTCCAGGTCCAGCTAGACCTCAGGTCCAGGTCCACCTGGACTCTCAGGTCCAGGGGGTCGATGTCCTCAGGTCCAGGTCCAGCTGGACCTCAGGTGCAAGTGGTCCAGGACCTCTGGTCCAGAAGGTCCAGGACTTTAGGTCCAGGTTCAGCTGGACCTCAGGACCAGGTCGTCCAGGCCTTCAGGTCCTGGTTTAGCTGGACCTCAGGTACAGCGGGATCTCAATCCAGGTCCACCTGGACTCTCAGTTGCAGATAGTCCAGGAACTCAGGTTCACGTCCAGCTGGACCTCAGTTCCAGGTGGTACCGGACCTCAGGTCCAGGTCCAAGAGCATCTCAGGTCCAGGTAGTCCAAGACCTCAGGTTCACGTCCAGCTGGACTTCACGTCCAGGTGGTCCAGGTCCTCAGGTCCAGGGCCAGCTGGAACTCAGGTCCAGGACCACGTGGACTCTCAGGCCCAGGTGGTCCAGGACTTCAAGTCCAGGTCCAGCAGGACCTCAGGTCCAGGTCCAGCTCGACCTCAAGTCCATGTGGTCCAGGACCTCATGTCCAGGAGCAGCTGGACCTCAGGTCCAGGTCCAGCAGGACATCAGTTCCATGTGGTCCAGGACCGCAGGTCCAGGTGGTCCAGGACCTCATGTCCAGGTCCTGCTGGACCTCAAGTCCACCTCAGGTCCAGGTGGTCGAGGACATCAGGGCCATGTCCAGCTGGACCTGGGCTCCAGCAAGACTCAGGTCCAGGTACAGCGGACCTCAGGTCCAGGTGGTCCAGGTCCTCAGGTCCAGGACCAGCTGGACCTCAGGTCCAGGTGGTCCAGGACTTCAGGTCCAGGTCCATCTGGACCTCAGGTCCAGGTGGTCCAGGACCTCAGGTCCAGGTCCAGCTGGACCTCAGGTCCAGGTGGTCCAGGACCACAGGTCCAGGTCCAAGTGGACCTCAAGTCCAGGTCAAGCTTGACCTCAGGTCCAGGTGGTCCAAAACCTCAGGTCCAGGTCCAGCTGGACCTCAGGTCCAGGTGTTCCAGGACCTCTGGTCCAGGTGGTCCAGCACCTTAGGTCAGGGTTCATCTGGACCTCAGGACCAGGTCGTCCAGGCCTTCAGGTCCTGGTTTAGCAGGACCTCAGGTACAGCGGGATCTCAATCCAGCTCCAGCTGGACCTCAGGTTCAGGTCCAGCTGGACCTCAGGTCCACGTGGTCCAGGAACTCAGGTCCAGGTCCAGCAGGACATCAGTTCCATGTGGTCCAGGACCGCAGGTCCAGGTGGTCCAGGACCTCATGTCCAGGTCCTGCTGGACCTCATGTCCAGGTCAAGCTGGAACTCAGGTCCAGGTGGTCGAGGACCTCAGGGCCATGTCCAGCTGGACCTGGGCTCCAGCAAGATCAGGTCCCCGTACAGCGGACCTAGGTCCAGGTGGTCCAGGTCTTCAGGTCCAGGACAAGCTGGACCTCAGGTCCAGGTGGTCCAGGACCTCAGGTCCAGGTCCAGCTGGACCTCAGGTCCAGGTGGTCCAGGACCTCAGGTCCAGGTCCAAGTGGACCTCAAGTCCAGGTCAAGCTTGAGCTCAGGTCCAGGTGGTCCAAAACCTCAGGTCCAGGTCCAGCTGGACCTCAGGTCCAAGTGGTCCAGGAACTCAGGTCCAGCTCCAGCTGGACCTTAGTTCCAAGTCCAGCTGGACCTCAGGTCCAGGTGGTCCAGGACCTCAGGTCCAGGTCCAGCAGGACCTCAGGTCCAGGTCCAGCTGGACATCAGGTCCATGTCCAACTGGACCTCATGTCCAGGTGGTCCAGGACCTCAGGTCCAGTTCCAGCTGGACCTCACGTCCAGGTGGTCCAGGACCTCAGGTCCAGGTCCAGCTGGAAGTTAGGTCCCGTTCCAGCTGGACCTCAGGTCCAGGTCCAGCTGGACCTCAGGTCCAGGTGGTCCAGGTCATCAGGTCCAGGTCCAGCTCTACCTCAGTTACAAGTGGTCCAGGACCTCAGGTCCAGGTCCAGCTGGAACTCAGGTCCAGGTGGTCCAGGACCTCAGGTCAGGTCCAGGTAAAGCTGGAAATCAGGTCCATGTACAGCTGGACATCATGTCCAGGTGGTCCAGGACCTCACGTCCAGTTCCAGCTGGACCTCACGTCCAGGTGGTCCAGGACCTCAGGTCCAGGTCCAGCTGGACCTCAGGACCATGTGGTCCAGGATTTCAGGTCCTGGTCTAGCTGGACCTCAGGTCCAGCGGGACCTGAGGTCCAGGTCCAGCTGGACCACAAGTCCAGGTCAAGCTGGACCTCAGGTCCAGGTGGTCCAGGACCTAAGGGCCAGTTCCAGCTGGACCTGGACTCCAGCAGGATCAGGTCCAGGACAGCGGACCTCAGGTCCAGGTGTTCCATGACCTCAGGTCCAGGTCCAGCTGGACCTCAGGTCCAGGTCATGCTGGACCTCAGGTCCAGGTGGTCCAGGACCCCAGGTCCAGGTCAAGCTGGACCTCAGGTCCAGGTGGTCCAGGACCTCAGGTCCTGGTCAATCTGGAGCTCAGGTCCAGGTCAAGCTGGACCTCAGATCCAGGAGGTCCAGGACCTCAGGTCGAGGTCAAGCTGGACCTCAGGTCCAGGTGGTCCAGGACCTCAGGTCCAGGTCAAGCTGGACCTCAGGTCCTGGTGGTCCAGGACCTAAGGGCCAGGTCCAGCTGGACATGGACTCCAGCAGGATCAGGTCCAGGTCAGCGGACCTCAGGTCCAGGTGGTCCATGACCTCAGGTCCAGGTCCAGCTGGACCTCAGGTCCAGGTCAAGCTGGACCTCAGGTCCAGGTGGTCCAGGACCTCAGGTCCTGGTCAATCTGGAGCTCAGGTCCAGGTCAAGCTGGACCTCAGATCCAGGAGGTCCAGGACCTCAGGTCGAGGTCAAGCTGGACCTCAGGTCCAGGTGGTCCAGGACCTCAGGTCCAGGTCAAGCTGGACCTCAGGTCCAGGTCCAGGTGGACCTCAGGTCCAGGTTCTCCATGACCTCAGGTCCAGGTCCAGCTGGACCTCAAGTCCAGGTCAAGCTGGACCTCAGGTCCAGGTGGTCCAGGACCTCAGGGCCAGGTCCAGCTGGACATGGACTCCAGCAGGACCTCAGGTCTAGGTCAGCAGACCTCAGGTCCAGGTAGTCCAGGACCTCAGGTTCACGTCCAGCTGGACTTCATGTCCAGGTGGTCCAGGTCCTCAGGTCCAGGTCCAGCTGGAACTCAGGTCCAGGACCACCTGGACCTCAGTCCCAGGTGGTCCAGGACCTCAAGTCCAGGTCCAGCAGGACCTCAGGTCCAGGTCCAGCTCGACCTCAAGTCCATGTGGTCCAGGACCTCATGTCCAGGAGCAGCTGGACCTCAGGTCCAGGTCCAGCAGGACATCAGTTCCATGTGGTCCAGGACCGCAGGTCCAGGTGGTCCAGGACCTCATGTCCAGGTCCTGCTGGACCTCAAGTCCAGGTCAAGCTGGACCTCAGGTCCAGGTGGTCGAGGACCTCAGGGCCATGTCCAGCTGGACCTCGGGCTCCAGCAGATCAGGTCCAGGTACAGCGGACCTCAGGTCCAGGTGGTCCAGGACCTCAGGTCCAGGACCAGCTGGACCTCAGGTCCAGGTGGTCCAGGACCTCAGTTCAAGGTCCAGCTGGACCTCAGGTCCAGGTGGTCCAGGACCTCAGGTCCAGGTCCAGCTAGACCTCAGGTCCAGGTACAGCTGGACCTTAGGTCCAGGTCCAGCTGGACATCTGGTCCATGTCCAGCTGGACATCATGTCCAGGTGGTCCAGGACCTCAGGTCCAGTTCCAGCTGGACCTCACGTCCAGGTGGTCCAGGAACTCAGGTCCAGGTCCAGCTGGAAGTTAGGTCCCGTTCCAGCTGGACCTCAGGTCCAGGTCCAGCTGGACCTCAGGTCCAGGTGGTCCAGGTCATCAGGTCCAGGACCAGGTGGACCTCAGATACAAGTGGTCCAGGACCTCAGGTCCAGGTCCAGCTGGAACTCAGGTCCAGGTGGTCCAGGACCTCAGGTCAGGTCCATCAAAAGCTGGACATCAGGTCCATGTACAGCTGGACATCATGTCCAGGGGGTCCAGGACCTCAGGTCCAGTTCCAGCTGGACCTCATGTCCAGGTGGTCCAGGACCTCAGGTCCAGGTCCAGCTGGACCTCAGGACCATGTGGTCCAGGATTTCAGGTCCTGGTCTAGCTGGACCTCAGTTCCAGCGGGACCTGAGGTCCAGTTCAAGCTGGACCTCAGGTCCAGGAGGTCCAGGACATCAGGGCCAGGTCCAGCTGGACCTGGACTCCAGCAGGATCAGGTCCAGGTCAGCGGACCTCAGGTCCAAGTGATCCATGACCTCAGGTCCAGGTCCATCTGGACCTCAGGTCCAGGTCAAGCTGGACCTGATGTCCAGGTGGTCCAAGACCTCAGGTCCAGGTCAATCTGGAGCTCAGGTCCAGCTCAAGCTGGGCCTCAGATCCAGGAGGTCCAGGACCTCAGGTCCAGGTCAAGCTGGACCTTAGGTCCAGGTGGTCCAGGACCTCAGGTTAAGGTTAAGCTGGACCTCAGGTCCAGGTCCAGCTGGACCTCAGGTCCAGATCCAGCTGGACCTCAGGTCCAGGTGGTCCATGACCTCAGGTCCAGGTCCAGCTGGACCTCAAGTCCAGGTCAAGCTGGACCTCAGGTCCAGGTGGTACAGCACCTCAGGGCCAGGTCCAGCTGGACATGGATTCCAGCAGGACCTCAGGTCTAGGTCCAGCAGACCTCAGGTCCAGGTGGTCCAGGTCCTCAGTCCAGGACCAGCTGGACCTCAGGTCCAGGTCCAGCTGGACCTCAGGTCCACGTGGTCCAGGACCTCAGGTCTATGTCCAGCTGGACCTAAGGTCCATGTCCACCTGGACCGTCCTAGGCCTTAGGACCAGCTGGTCCAGGACCTCAGGTCCAGGTCCAGCTGGAGCTCAGGTCCAGGTCCACCTGGACTCTCAGGTCCAGGGGGTCGATGTCCTCAGGTCCAGGTCCAGCTGGACCTCAGGTGCAAGTGGTCAAAGACCTCTGGTCCAGGAGGTCCAGGACCTTAGGTCCAGGTTCAGCTGGACCTCAGGACCAGGTCGTCCAGGCCTTCAGGTCCTGGTTCAGCTGGACTTCAGGTACAGCGGGATCTCAATCCAGGTCCAGCTGGACCTCAGGTTCAGGTCAAGCTGGACCTCAGGTCCAGGTGGTCCAGGACCTCAGGTCCAGGTCCAGCTGGACCTCAAGTCCAGGTCCACCTGGACTCTCAGTTGCAGATAGTCCAGGACCTCAGGTTCACGTCCAGCTGGACCTCAGGTCCAGGTGGTACCAGACCTCAGGTCCAGGTCCAAGAGCATCTCAGGTCCAGGTAGTCCAGGTCCTCAGGTTCACGTCCAGCTGGACTTCAGGTCCAGGTGGTCCAGGTCCTCTGATCCAGGTCCAGCTGGAACTCAGGTCCAGGACCAAGTGGACTCTCAGGCCCAGGTGGTCCAGTACTTCAATTCCAGGTCCAGCAGGACCTCAGTCCAGGTTTAGCTGGACCTCAAGTCCATGTGGTCCAGGACATCAGGTCCAGGTGGTCCATGACCTCATGTCCAGGAGCTTCTGGACCTCAGGTCCAGGTCCAGCAGGACATCAGTTCCATGTGGTCCAGGACCGCAGGTCTAGGTGGTCCAGGACCTCAAGTCCAGGTCCAGCTGGACGTCAGGTCCAATGGTCCTGGACTTCAGGTCCAGGTCCAGCTGGTACTGATCCAGCTGGACCGCAGGTCCAGGTGGTCCAGGACCTCAAGTCCAGGTCCAGCTGGACGTCAGGTCCAATGGTCCAGGACCTCAGGTCCAGGTCCAGCTGGACCTCAGGACCAGGTCTAGCTGGACCTCAGGTCCAGGTAGAGCTGGACCTCAGGTCCAGGTGGTGCAGGACCTCAGGTCCAGGTCCAGCTGGACCTCCGGTCCAGGTCCAGTTGGACCTCCGATCCAGGTCCATTTGGACCTCAGGTCCAGGTGGTCCAGGACCTCAGGTCCAGGTCCAGCTGGACATCAGGTCCAGGTCCAGCTGGACATCATGTCCAGGTGGTCCAGGACCTCAAGTCCAGGTCCAGCTCTACCTCAGGTAAAGGTAGTCCAGGACCTCAGGTCCAGGTCCAGCTGGACCTCAGGTCCAGGTATTCCAGGACCACAGTTCCAAGACCAGCTGGACCACAGGACCAGGTCTAGCTGGACCTAAGGTCCAGGTACACCTGGACATCAGTTCCAGGTGGTGCAGGACCTCAGGTCCAGGTCCAGCTGGACCTCCGGTCCAGGTCCAGTTGGACCACAGGTCCAGGTGGTCCAGGACCTCAGGTCCAGGTCCCGCTGGACATCAGGTCCTGGTCCAGCTGGACATCATGTCCAGGTGGTCCAGGACCTCAGGTCCAGTTCCAGCTGGACCTCACGTCCTGGTGGTCCAGGACCTCAAGTCCAGGTCCAGCTGGACCTCAGGTCCAGGTGTTCCAGGACCTCAGGTCCAGGGCCAGCTGGACCTCAGGTCCAGGTGGTCCAGGACCTCAGGTCTAGGTCCAGCTGGACCTCAGGTCCAGGTGGTCTAGGACCACAGGTCCAGTTCCAGCTGGACCTCCGGTCCAGGTCCAGTTGGACCTCAGGTCCAGGTGGTCCAGGACCTCCGGTCCAGTTCCAGCTGGACCTCACGTCCAGGTGGTCCAGGACCTCCGGTCCAGGTCCAGCTGGACCTCAGGACCATGTGGTCCAAAATTTCAGGTCCTGGTCTAGCTGGACCTAAGGTCCAGGTGGTCCAGGACCTCAGGTCCTGGTCAATCTGGAGCTCAGGTCCAGGTCAAGCTGGACCTCAGATCCAGGAGGTCCAGGACCTCAGGTCGAGGTCAAGCTGGACCTCAGGTCCAGGTGGTCCAGGACCTAAGGGCCAGGTCCAGCTGGACCTGGACTCCAGCAGGATCAGGTCCAGGTCCAGCGGACCTCAGGTCCAGGTGGTCCATGACCTCAGGTCCAGGTCCAGCTGGACCTCAGGTCCAGGTCCAGCTGGACCTCAGGTCCAGGTGGTCCAGGACCTCAGGTCCAGGTCAAGCTGGACCTCAGGTCCAGGTGGTCCAGGACCTCAGGTCCTGGTCAATCTGGACCTCAGGTCCAGGTCAAGCTGGACCTCAGATCCAGGAGGTCCAGGACCTCAGGTCCAGGTCAAGCTGGACCTCAGGTCCAGGTGGTCCAGGACCTCAGGTCCAGGTCCAGCTGGACCTCAGGTCCAGGTCCAGCTGGACCTCAGGTCCAGGTGGTCCATGACCTCAGGTCCAGGTCCAACTGGACCTCAAGTCCAGGTCAAGCTGGACCTCAGGTCCAGGTGGTCCAGGACCTCAGGTCCAGGTCCAGCTGGACATGGACTCCAGCAGGACCTCAGGTCTAGGTCCAGCAGACCTCAGGTCCAGGTGGTCCAAGTCCTCAGTCCAGGACCAGCTGGACGTCATATCCAGGTCCAGCTGGACCTCAGGTCCAGGTGGTCCAGGACCTCAGGTCTATGTCCAGCTGGACCTAAGGTCCAGGTCCACCTGGACCGTCCTAGACCTTAGGACCAGCTTGTCCAGGACCTCAGGTCCAGGTCCAGCTAGACCTCAGGTCCAGGTCCACCTGGACTCTCAGGTCCAGTGGGTCGATGTCCTCAGGTCCAGGTCCAGCTGGACCTCAGGTCCAAGTGGTCCAGGACCTCTGGTCCAGGAGGTCCAGGACTTCAGGTCCAGGTCCAGCTGGACCTCAGGACCAGGTCGTCCAGGCCTTCAGGTCCAGGTTTAGCTGGACCTCAGGTACAGCGGGATCTCAAGTCCAGGTCCACCTGGACTCTCAGTTGCAGATAGTCCAGGAACTCAGGTTCACGTCCAGCTGGACCTCAGTTCCAGGTGGTACCGGACCTCAGGTCCAGGTCCAAGAGCATCTCAGGTCCAGGTAGTCCAGGACCTCAGGTTCACGTCCAGCTGGACTTCACGTCCAGGTGGTCCAGGTCCTCAGGTCCAGGTCCAGCTGGAACTCAGGTCCAGGACCACGTGGACTCTCAGGCCCAGGTGGTCCAGGACTTCAAGTCCAGGTCCAGCAGGACCTCAGGTCCAGGTCCAGCTCGACCTCAAGTCCATGTGGTCCAGGACCTCATGTCCAGGTAGCAGCTGGACCTCAGGTCCAGGTCCAGCAGGACATCAGTTCCATGTGGTCCAGGACCGCAGGTCCAGGTGGTCCAGGACCTCATGTCCAGGTCCTGCTGGACCTCAAGTCCAGGTCAAGCTGGACCTCAGGTCCAGGTGGTCGAGGACCTCAGGGCCATGTCCAGCTGGACCTGGGCTCCAGCAAGATCAGGTCCAGGTACAGCGGACCTAGGTCCAGGTGGTCCAGGTCCTCAGGTCCAGGACCAGCTGGACCTCAGGTCCAGGTGGTCCAGGACTTCAGGTCCAGGTCCAGCTGGACCTCAGGTCCAGGTGGTCCAGGACCTCAGGTCCAGGTCCAGCTGGACCTCAGGTCCAGGTGGTCCAGGACCACAGGTCCAGGTCCAAGTGGACCTCAAGTCCAGGTCAAGCTTG
The DNA here is from genome assembly GCA_030556225.1 of Cricetiscus sungorus. Taxonomy (NCBI): domain Eukaryota; kingdom Metazoa; phylum Chordata; class Mammalia; order Rodentia; family Cricetidae; genus Cricetiscus; species Cricetiscus sungorus. The sequence goes on along the minus strand of JANBXA010000019.1, from coordinate 86,797 downwards.
ACCTCAGGTCCAGGTGGTCCAAAACCTCAGGTCCAGGTCCAGCTGGACCTCAGGTCCAGGTGTTCCAGGACCTCTAGTCCAGGTGGTCCAGCACCTTAGGTCCAGGTTCAGCTGGACCTCAGGACCAGGTCGTCCAGGCCTTTAGGTCCTGGTTTAGCAGGACCTCATGTACAGCGGGATCTCAATCCAGATCCAGCTGGACCTCAGGTTCAGGTCCAGCTGGACCTCAGGTCCACGTGGTCCAGGACCTCAGGTCCAGGTCCAGCAGGACATCAGTTCCATGTGGTCCAGGACCGCAGGTCCAGGTGGTCCAGGACCTCATGTCCAGGTACTGCTGGACCTCATGTCCAGGTCAAGCTGGAACTCAGGTCCAGGTGGTCGAGGACCTCAGGGCCATGTCCAGCTGGACCTGGGCTCCAGCAAGATCAGGTCCCGTACAGCTGGACCTAGGTCCAGGTGGTCCAGGTCCTCAGGTCCAGGACAAGCTGGACCTCAGGTCCAGGTGGTCCAGGACCTCAGGTCCAGGTCCAGCTGGACCTCAGGTCCAGGTGGTCCAGGACCTCAGGTCCAGGTCCAAGTGGACCTCAAGTCCAGGTCAAGCTTGACCTCAGGTCCAGGTGGTCCAAAACCTCAGGTCCAGGTCCAGCTGGACCTCAGGTCCAAGTGGTCCAGGAACTCAGGTCCAGCTCCAGCTGGACCTTAGGTCCAAGTCCAGCTGGACCTCAGGTCCAGGTGGTCCAGGACCTCAGGTCCAGGTCCAGCAGGACCTCAGGTCCAGGTCCAGCTGGACATCAGGTCCATGTCCAACTGGACATCATGTCCAGGTGGTCCAGGACCTCAGGTCCCGTTCCAGCTGGACCTCAGGTCCAGGTCCAGCTGGACCTCAGGTCCAGGTGGTCCAGGTCATCAGGTCCAGGTCCATCTCTACCTCAGATACAAGTGGTCCAGGACCTCAGGTCCAGGTCCAGCTGGAACTCAGGTCCAGGTGGTCCAGGACCTCAGGTCAGGTCCAGGTAAAGCTGGAAATCAGGTCCATGTACAGCTGGACATCATGTACAGGGGGTCCAGGACCTCACGTCCAGTTCCAGCTGGACCTCACGTCCAGGTGGTTCAGGACCTCAGGTCCAGGTCCAGCTGGACCTCAGGACCATGTGGTCCAGGATTTCATGTCCTGCTCTAGCTGGACCTCAGGTCCAGCGGGACCTGAGGTCCAGGTCCAGCTGGACCACAAGTCCAGGTCAAGCTGGACCTCAGGTCCAGGTGGTCCAGGACCTAAGGGCCAGTTCCAGCTGGACCTGGACTCCAGCAGGATCAGGTCCAGGTCAGCGGACCTCAGGTCCAGGTGTTCCATGACCTCAGGTCCAGGTCCAGCTGGACCTCAGGTCCAGGTCATGCTGGACCTCAGGTCCAGGTGGTCCAGGACCTCAGGTAGAGGTCAAGCTGGACCTCAGGTCCAGGTGGTCCAGGACCTCAGGTCCTGGTCAATCTGGAGCTCAGGTCCAGGTCAAGCTGGACCTCAGATCCAGGTGGTCCAGGACCTCAGGTCGAGGTCAAGCTGGACCTCAGGTCCAGGTGGTCCAGGACCTCAGGTCCAGGTCAAGCTGGACCTCAGGTCCAGGTGGTCCAGGACCTAAGGGCCAGGTCCAGCTGGACCTGGACTCCAGCAGGATCAGGTCCAGGTCAGCGGACCTCAGGTCCAGGTGGTCCATGACCTCAGGTCCAGGTCCAGCTGGACCTCAGGTCCAGATCAAGCTGGACCTCAGGTCCAGGTGGTCCAGGACCTCAGGTCCAGGTCAAGCTGGACCTCAGGTCCAGGTGGTCCAGGACCTCAGGTCCTGGTCCATCTGGAGCTCAGGTCCAGGTCAAGCTGGACCTCAGATCCAGGAGGTCCAGGACCTCAGGTCGAGGTCAAGCTGGACCTCAGGTCCAGGTGGTCCAGGACCTCAGGTCCAGGTCAAGCTGGACCTCAGGTCCAGGTCCAGGTGGACCTCAGGTCCAGGTTCTCCATGACCTCAGGTCCAGGTCCAGCTGGACCTCAAGTCCAGGTCAAGCTGGACCTCAGGTCCAGGTGGTCCAGGACCTCAGGGCCAGGTCCAGCTGGACATGGACTCCAGCAGGACCTCAGGTCTAGGTCCAGCAGACCTCAGGTCCAGGTGGTCCAGGTCCTCAGTCCAGGACCAGCTGGACGTCAGGTCCAGGTCCAGCTGGACCTCAGGTCTAGGTGGTCCAGGACCTCAGGTCTATGTCCAGCTGGACCTAAGGTCCAGGTCCACCTGGACCGTCCTAGACCTTAGGACCAGCTTGTCCAGGACCTCAGGTCCAGGTCCAGCTAGACCTCACGTCCAGGTCCACCTGGACTCTCAGGTCCAGGGGGGTCGATGTCCTCAGGTCCAGGTCCAGCTGGACCTCAGGTGCAAGTGGTCCAGGACCTCTGGTCCAGGAGGTCCAGGACTTTAGGTCCAGGTTCAGCTGGACCTCAGGACCAGGTCGTCCAGGCCTTCAGGTCCTGGTTTAGCTGGACCTCAGGTACAGCGGGATCTCAATCCAGGTCCACCTGGACTCTCAGTTGCAGATAGTCCAGGAACTCAGGTTCACGTCCAGCTGGACCTCAGTTCCAGGTGGTACCGGACCTCAGGTCCAGGTGCAAGAGCATCTCAGGTCCAGGTAGTCCAGGACCTCAGGTTCACGTCCAGCTGGACTTCACGTCCAGGTGGTCCAGGTCCTCAGGTCCAGGTCCAGCTGGAACTCAGGTCCAGGACCACGTGGACTCTCAGTCCCAGGTGGTCCAGGACTTCAAGTCCAGGTCCAGCAGGACCTCAGGTCCAGGTCCAGCTCGACCTCAAGTCCATGTGGTCCAGGACCTCATGTCCAGGAGCAGCTGGACCTCAGGTCCAGGTCCAGCAGGACATCAGATCCATGTGGTCCAGGACCGCAGGTCCAGGTGGTCCAGGACCTCATGTCCAGGTCCTGCTGGACCTCAAGTCCAGGTCAAGCTGGACCTCAGGTCCAGGTGGTCGAGGACCTCAGGGCCATGTCCAGCTGGACCTCAGGTCCAGGTGGTCCAGGACCTCAGGTCCAGGTCCAGCTAGACCTCAGGTCCAGGTAGTCCAGGACCTCAGGTTCACGTCCAGCTGGACTTCAGGTCCAGGTGGTCCAGGTCCTCAGGTCCAGGTCCAGCTGGAACTCAGGTCCAGGACCACGTGGACTCTCAGGCCCAGGTGGTCCAGTACTTCAATTCCAGGTCCAGCAGGACCTCAGTCCAGGTTTAGCTGGACCTCAAGTCCATGTGGTCCAGGACATCAGGTCCAGGTGGTCCATGACCTCATGTCCAGGAGCTGCTGGACCTCAGGTCCAGGTCCAGCAGGACATCAGTTCCATGTGGTCCAGGACCGCAGGTCTAGGTGGTCCAGGACCTCAAGTCCAGGTCCAGCTGGACGTCAGGTCCAATGGTCCAGGACTTCAGGTCCAGGTCCAGCTGGTACTGATCCAGCTGGACCGCAGGTCCAGGTGGTCCAGGACCTCAAGTCCAGGTCCAGCTGGACGTCAGGTCCAATGGTCCAGGACCTCAGGTCCAGGTCCAGCTGGACCTCAGAACCAGGTCTAGCTGGACCTCAGGTCCAGGTAGAGCTGGAGCTCAGGTCCAGGTGGTGCAGGACCTCAGGTCCAGGTCCAGCTGGACCTCCGGTCCAGGTCCAGTTGGACCTCCGGTCCAGGTCCATTTGGACCTCAGGTCCAGGTGGTCCAGGACCTCAGGTCCAGGTCCAGCTGGACATCAGGTCCAGGTCCAGCTGGACATCATGTCCAGGTGGTCCAGGACCTCAAGTCCAGGTCCAGCTCTACCTCAGGTACAGGTAGTCAAGGACCTCAGGTCCAGGTCCAGCTGGACCTCAGGACCAGGTATTCCAGGACCACAGTTCCAAGACCAGCTGGACCACAGGACCAGGTCTAGCTGGACCTAAGGTCCAGGTACACCTGGACCTCAGTTCCAGTTGGTGCAGGACCTCAGGTCCAGGTCCAGCTGGACCTCCGGTCCAGGTCCAGTTGGACCACAGGTCCAGGTGGTCCAGGACCTCAGGTCCAGGTCCCGCTGGACATCAGGTCCTGGTCCAGCTGGACATCATGTCCAGGTGGTCCAGGACCTCAGGTCCAGTTCCAGCTGGACCTCACGTCCTGGTGGTCCAGGACCTCAAGTCCAGGTCCAGCTGGACCTCAGGTCCAGGTGTTCCAGGACCTCAGGTCCAGGGCCAGCTGGACCTCAGGTCCAGGTGGTCCAGGACCTCAGGTCTAGGTCCAGCTGGACCTCAGGTCCAGGTGGTCTAGGACCACAGGTCCAGTTCCAGCTGGACCTCCGGTCCAGGTCCAGTTGGAACTCAGGTCCAGGTGGTCCAGGACCTCAGGTCCAGTACCAGCTGGACCTCACGTCCAGGTGGTCCAGGACCTCCGGTCCAGGTTCAGTTCGACCTCAGGTCCAGGTGGTCCAGGACCTCAGGTCCAGTTCCAGCTGGACCTCACGTCCAGGTGGTCCAAAACCTCAGGTCCAGGTCCAGCTGCACGTCAAGTCCAGGTCCAGCTGGACCTCAGGTCCAGGTGGTCCATTACCTCAGGTCCAGGTCCAGCTGGACCTCAGGTCAGGTCCAGCTGGACATCATGTGCAGGTGGTCCAGGACATCAGCTCCAGGTCCAGCTGGACCTCACGTCCTGGTGGTCCAGGACCTCAAGTCCAGTTCCAGCTGGACCTCTTGTCCAGGTGGTCCAGGACCTCAAGTCCAGGTCCAGCTGGACCTCAGGTCCAGGTCCAGCTGGCCCTCAGGCACAGGTGGTCCAGGACTTCAATTCCAGGTCCAGCAGGACCTCAGGTCCAGGTCCAGCTGGACCTCAAGTCCATGTGGTCCAGGACCTCAGGTCCAGGTCCAGCTGGTACTGATCCAGCTGGACCGCAGGTCCAGGTGGTGCAGGACCGCATGTCCAGGAGCAGCTGGACCTCAGGTCCAGGTCCAGCAGGACATCAGTTCCATGTGGTCCAGGACCGCAGGCCAGGTGGTCCAGGACCTCATGTCCAGGTCCAGCTGGGCCTCAGGTCCAGGTGGTCGAGGACCTCAGGGCCATGTCCAACTGGACCTGGACTCCAGCAGGATCAGGTCCAGGTCCAGCGGACCTAGGTCCAGGTGGTCCAGGACCTCAGGTCCAGGTCCTGCTGGACCTCAAGTCCAGGTCAAGCTGGACCTCAGGTCCAGGTGGTCCAGGACCTCATGTCCAGGTCCTGCTCGACCTCAAGTCCAGGTCAAGATGGACCTCAGGTCCAGGTGGTCGAGGACCTCAGGGCCATGTCCAGCTGGACCTCAGGTCCAGGTGGTCCAGGACCTCAGTTCCAGGTCCAGCTAGACCTCAGGTCCAGGTAGTCCAGGACCTCAGGTTCACGTCCAGCTGGACTTCAGGTCCAGGTGGTCCAGGTCCTCAGGTCCAGGTCCAGCTGGAACTCAGGTCCAGGACCACGTGGACTCTCAGGCCCAGGTGGTCCAGTACTTCAATTCCAGGTCCAGCAGGACCTCAGTCCAGGTTTAGCTGGACCTCAAGTCCATGTGGTCCAGGACATCAGGTCCAGGTGGTCCATGACCTCATGTCCAGGAGCTGCTGGACCTCAGGTCCAGGTCCAGCAGGACATCAGTTCCATGTGGTCCAGGACCGCAGGTCTAGGTGGTCCAGGACCTCAAGTCCAGGTCCAGCTGGACGTCAGGTCCAATGGTCCAGGACTTCAGGTCCAGGTCCAGCTGGTACTGATCCAGCTGGACCGCAGGTCCAGGTGGTCCAGGACCTCAAGTCCAGGTCCAGCTGGACCTCAGGACCAGGTCTAGCTGGACCTCAGGTCCAGGTAGAGCTGGACCTCAGGTCCAGGTGGTGCAGGACCTCAGGTCCAGGTCCAGCTGGACCTCCGGTCCAGGTCCAGTTGGACCTCCGATCCAGGTCCATTTGGACCTCAGGTCCAGGTGGTCCAGGACCTCAGGTCCAGGTCCAGCTGGACATCAGGTCCAGGTCCAGCTGGACATCATGTCCAGGTGGTCCAGGACCTCAAGTCCAGGTCCAGCTCTACCTCAGGTAAAGGTAGTCCAGGACCTCAGGTCCAGGTCCAGCTGGACCTCAGGTCCAGGTATTCCAGGACCACAGTTCCAAGACCAGCTGGACCACAGGACCAGGTCTAGCTGGACCTCAGGTCCAGGTACACCTGGACATCAGTTCCAGGTGGTGCAGGACCTCAGGTCCAGGTCCAGCTGGACCTCCGGTCCAGGTCCAGTTGGACCACAGGTCCAGGTGGTCCAGGACCTCAGGTCCAGGTCCCGCTGGACATCAGGTCCTGGTCCAGCTGGACATCATGTCCAGGTGGTCCAGGACCTCAGGTCCAGTTCCTGCTGGACCTCACGTCCTGGTGGTCCAGGACCTCAAGTCCAGGTCCAGCTGGACCTCAGGTCCAGGTGTTCCAGGACCTCAGGTCCAGGGCCAGCTGGACCTCAGGTCCAGGTGGTCCAGGACCTCAGGTCTAGGTCCAGCTGGACCTCAGGTCCAGGTGGTCTAGGACCTCAGGTCCAGTTCCAGCTGGACCTCCGGTCCAGGTCCAGTTGGAACTCAGGTCCAGGTGGTCCAGGACCTCCGGTCCAGTTCCAGCTGGACCTCACGTCCAGGTGGTCCAGGACCTCCGGTCCAGGTCCAGCTGGACCTCAGGACCATGTGGTCCAAAATTTCAGGTCCTGGTCAATCTGGAGCTCAGGTCCAGGTCAAGCTGGACCTCAGATCCAGGAGGTCCAGGACCTCAGGTCGAGGTCAAGCTGGACCTCAGGTCCAGGTGGTCCAGGACCTAAGGGCCAGGTCCAGCTGGACCTGGACTCCAGCAGGATCAGGTCCAGGTCAGCGGACCTCAGGTCCAGGTGGTCCATTACCTCAGGTCCAGGTCCAGCTGGACCTCAGGTCCAGGTCCAGCTGGACCTCAGGTCCAGGTGGTCCAGGACCTCAGGTCCAGGTCAAGCTGGACCTCAGGTCCAGGTGGTCCAGGACCTCAGGTCCTGGTCAATCTGGACCTCAGGTCCAGGTCCAGCTGGACCTCAGATCCAGGAGGTCCAGGACCTCAGGTCGAGGTCAAGCTGGACCTCAGGTCCAGGTGGTCCAGGACCTCAGGTCCAGGTCAAGCTGGACCTCAGGTCCAGGTCCAGGTGGACCTCAGGTCCAGGTTCTCCATGACCTCAGGTCCAGGTCCAACTGGACCTCAAGTCCAGGTCAAGCTGGACCTCAGGTCCAGGTGGTCCAGGACCTCAGGGCCAGGTCCAGCTGGACATGGACTCCAGCAGGACCTCAGGTCTAGGTCCAGCAGACCTCAGGTCCAGGTGGTCCAAGTCCTCAGTCCAGGACCAGCTGGACGTCATATCCAGGTCCAGCTGGACCTCAGGTCCAGGTGGTCCAGGACCTCAGGTCTATGTCCAGCTGGACCTAAGGTCCAGGTCCACCTGGACCGTCCTAGACCTTAGGACCAGCTTGTCCAGGACCTCAGGTCCAGGTCCAGCTAGACCTCAGGTCCAGGTCCACCTGGACTCTCAGGTCCAGTGGGTCGATGTCCTCAGGTCCAGGTCCAGCTGGACCTCAGGTGCAAGTGGTCCAGGACCTCTGGTCCAGGAGGTCCAGGACTTTAGGTCCAGGTTCAGCTGGACCTCAGGACCAGGTCGTCCAGGCCTTCAGGTCCTGGTTTAGCTGGACCTCAGGTACAGCGGGATCTCAATCCAGGTCCACCTGGACTCTCAGTTGCAGATAGTCCAGGAACTCAGGTTCACGTCCAGCTGGACCTCAGTTCCAGGTGGTACCGGACCTCAGGTCCAGGTCCAAGAGCATCTCAGGTCCAGGTAGTCCAGGACCTCAGGTTCACGTCCAGCTGGACTTCATGTCCAGGTGGTCCAGGTCCTCAGGTCCAGGTCCAGCTGGAACTCAGGTCCAGGACCACATGGACTCTCAGGCCCAGGTGGTCCAGGACTTCAAGTCCAGGTCCAGCAGGACCTCAGGTCCAGGTCCAGCTCGACCTCAAGTCCATGTGGTCCAGGACCTCATGTCCAGGAGCAGCTGGATCTCAGGTCCAGGTCCAGCAGGACATCAGTTCCATGTGGTCCAGGACCGCAGGTCCAGGTGGTCCAGGACCTCATGTCCAGGTCCTGCTGGACCTCAAGTCCAGGTCAAGCTGGACCTCAGGTCCAGGTGGTCCAGGACCTCAGGGCCATGTCCAGCTGGACCTGGGCTCCAGCAAGATCAGGTCCAGGTACAGCGGACCTCAGGTCCAGGTGGTCCAGGTCCTCAGGTCCAGGACCAGCTGGACCTCAGGTCCAGGTGGTCCAGGACCTCAGGTCCAGGTCCAGCTGGACCTCAGGTCCAGGTGGTCCAGGACCTCAGGTCCAGGTCCAGCTGGACCTCAGGTCCAGGTGGTCCAGGACCACATGTCCAGGTCCAAGTGGACCTCAAGTCCAGGTCAAGCTTGACCTCAGGTCCAGGTGGTCCAAAACCTCAGGTCCAGGTCCAGCTGGACCTCAGGTCCAGGTGTTCCAGGACCTCTAGTCCAGGTGGTCCAGCACCTTAGGTCCAGGTTCAGCTGGACCTCAGGACCAGGTCGTCCAGGCCTTTAGGTCCTGGTTTAGCAGGACCTCATGTACAGCGGGATCTCAATCCAGATCCAGCTGGACCTCAGGTCCAGGTCCAGCTGGACCTCAGGTCCACGTGGTCCAGGACCTCAGGTCCAGGTCCAGCAGGACATCAGTTCCATGTGGTCCAGGACCGCAGGTCCAGGTGGTCCAGGACCTCATGTCCAGGTACTGCTGGACCTCAGGTCCAGGTCAAGCTGGAACTCAGGTCCAGGTGGTCGAGGACCTCAGGGCCATGTCCAGCTGGACCTGGGCTCCAGCAAGATCAGGTCCCCGTACAGCGGACCTAGGTCCAGGTGGTCCAGGTCCTCAGGTCCAGGACAAGCTGGACCTCAGGTCCAGGTGGTCCAGGACCTCAGGTCCAGGTCCAGCTGGACCTCAGGTCCAGGTGGTCCAGGACCTCAGGTCCAGGTCCAAGTGGACCTCAAGTCCAGGTCAAGCTTGACCTCAGGTCCAGGTGGTCCAAAACCTCAGGTCCAGGTCCAGCTGGACCTCAGGTCCAAGTGGTCCAGGAACTCAGGTCCAGCTCCAGCTGGACCTTAGGTCCAAGTCCAGCTGGACCTCAGGTCCAGGTGGTCCAGGACCTCAGGTCCAGGTCCAGCAGGACCTCAGGTCCAGGTCCAGCTGGACATCAGGTCCATGTCCAACTGGACATCATGTCCAGGTGGTCCAGGACCTCAGGTCCCGTTCCAGCTGGACCTCAGGTCCAGGTCCAGCTGGACCTCAGGTCCAGTTGGTCCAGGTCATCAGGTCCAGGTCCATCTCTACCTCAGATACAGGTGGTCCAGGACCTCAGGTCCAGGTCCAGCTGGACCTCAGGTCCAGGTGGTCCAGGACCTCAGGTCAGGTCCAGGTAAAGCTGGAAATCAGGTCCATGTACAGCTGGACATCATGTACAGGGGGTCCAGGACCTCACGTCCAGTTCCAGCTGGACCTCACGTCCAGGTGGTTCAGGACCTCAGGTCCAGGTCCAGCTGGACCTCAGGACCATGTGGTCCAGGTTTCATGTCCTGCTCTAGCTGGACCTCAGGTCCAGCGGGACCTGAGGTCCAGGTCCAGCTGGACCACAAGTCCAGGTCAAGCTGGACCTCAGGTCCAGGTGGTCCAGGACCTAAGGGCCAGTTCCAGCTCGACCTGGACTCCAGCAGGATCAGGTCCAGGTCAGCGGACCTCAGGTCCAGGTGTTCCATGACCTCAGGTCCAGGTCCAGCTGGACCTCAGGTCCAGGTCATGCTGGACCTCAGGTCCAGGTGGTCCAGGACCTCAGGTCCAGGTCAAGCTGGACCTCAGGTCCAGGTGGTCCAGGACCTCAGGTCCTGGTCAATCTGGAGCTCAGGTCCAGGTCAAGCTGGACCTCAGATCCAGGAGGTCCAGGACCTCAGGTCGAGGTCAAGCTGGACCTCAGGTCCAGGTGGTCCAGGACCTCAGGTCCAGGTCAAGTTGGACCTCAGGTCCAGGTGGTCCAGGACCTAAGGGCCAGGTCCAGCTGGACCTGGACTCCAGCAGGATCAGGTCCAGGTCAGCGGACCTCAGGTCCAGGTGGTCCATGACCTCAGGTCCAGGTCCAGCTGGACCTCAGGTCCAGATCAAGCTGGACCTCAGGTCCAGGTGGTCCAGGACCTCAGGTCCAGGTCAAGCTGGACCTCAGGTCCAGGTGGTCCAGGACCTCAGGTCCTGGTCAATCTGGAGCTCAGGTCCAGGTCCAGCTGGACCTCAGATCCAGGAGGTCCAGGACCTCAGGTCGAGGTCAAGCTGGACCTCAGGTCCAGGTGGTCCAGGACCTCAGGTCCAGGTCCAGCTGGACCTCAGGTCCAGGTCCAGGTGGACCTCAGGTCCAGGTTCTCCAGGACCTCAGGTCCAGGTCCAGCTGGACCTCAAGTCCAGGTCAAGCTGGACCTCAGGTCCAGGTGGTCCAGGACCTCAGGGCCAGGTCCAGCTGGACATGGACTCCAGCAGGACCTCAGGTCTAGGTCCAGCAGACCTCAGGTCCAGGTGGTCCAGGTCCTCAGTCCAGGACCAGCTGGACGTCAGGTCCAGGTCCAGCTGGACCTCAGGTCTAGGTGGTCCAGGACCTCAGGTCCATGTCCAGCTGGACCTCAGGTCCAGGTCCACCTGGACCGTCCTAGACCTTAGGACCAGCTTGTCCAGGACCTCAGGTCCAGGTCCAGCTAGACCTCACGTCCAGGTCCACCTGGACTCTCAGGTCCAGGGGGTCGATGTCCTCAGGTCCAGGTCCAGCTGGACCTCAGGTGCAAGTGGTCCAGGACCTCTGGTCCAGGAGGTCCAGGACTTTAGGTCCAGGTTCAGCTGGACCTCAGGACCAGGTCGTCCAGGCCTTCAGGTCCTGGTTTAGCTGGACCTCAGGTACAGCGGGATCTCAATCCAGGTCCACCTGGACTCTCAGTTGCAGATAGTCCAGGAACTCAGGTTCACGTCCAGCTGGACCTCAGTTCCAGGTGGTACCGGACCTCAGGTCCAGGTGCAAGAGCATCTCAGGTCCAGGTAGTCCAGGACCTCAGGTTCACGTCCAGCTGGACTTCACGTACAGGTGGTCCAGGTCCTCAGGTCCAGGTCCAGCTGGACCTCAGGTCCAGGACCACGTGGACTCTCAGTCCCAGGTGGTCCAGGACTTCAAGTCCAGGTCCAGCAGGACCTCAGGTCCAGGTCCAGCTCGACCTCAAGTCCATGTGGTCCAGGACCTCATGTCCAGGAGCAGCTGGACCTCAGGTCCAGGTCCAGCAGGACATCAGATCCATGTGGTCCAGGACCGCAGGTCCAGGTGGTCCAGGACCTCATGTCCAGGTCCTGCTGGACCTCAAGTCCAGGTCATGCTGGACCTCAGGTCCAGGTGGTCGAGGACCTCAGGGCCATGTCCAGCTGGACCTCAGGTCCAGGTGGTCCAGGACCTCAGGTCCAGGTCCAGCTAGACCTCAGGTCCAGGTAGTCCAGGACCTCAGGTTCACGTCCAGCTGGACTTCAGGTCCAGGTGGTCCAGGTCCTCAGGTCCAGGTCCAGCTGGAACTCAGGTCCAGGACCACGTGGACTCTCAGGCCCAGGTGGTCCAGTACTTCAATTCCAGGTCCAGCAGGACCTCAGTCCAGGTTTAGCTGGACCTCAAGTCCATGTGGTCCAGGACATCAGGTCCAGGTGGTCCATGACCTCATGTCCAGGAGCTGCTGGACCTCAGGTCCAGGTCCAGCAGGACATCAGTTCCATGTGGTCCAGGACCGCAGGTCTAGGTGGTCCAGGACCTCAAGTCCAGGTCCAGCTGGACGTCAGGTCCAATGGTCCAGGACTTTAGGTCCATGTCCAGCTGGTACTGATCCAGCTGGACCGCAGGTCCAGGTGGTCCAGGACCTCAAGTCCAGGTCCAGCTGGACGTCAGGTCCAATGGTCCAGGACCTCAGGTCCAGGTCCAGCTGGACCTCAGGACCAGGTCTAGCTGGACCTCAGGTCCAGGTAGAGCTGGACCTCAGGTCCAGGTGGTGCAGGACCTCAGGTCCAGGTCCAGCTGGACCTCCGGTCCAGGTCCAGTTGGACCTCCGGTCCAGGTCCATTTGGACCTCAGGTCCAGGTGGTCCAGGACCTCAGGTCCAGGTCCAGCTGGACATCAGGTCCAGGTCCAGCTGGACATCATGTCCAGGTGGTCCAGGACCTCAAGTCCAGGTCCAGCTCTACCTCAGGTAAAGGTAGTCCAGGACCTCAGGTCCAGGTCCAGCTGGACCTCAGGACCAGGTATTCCAGGACCACAGTTCCAAGACCAGCTGGACCACAGGACCAGGTCTAGCTGGACCTAAGGTCCAGGTACACCTGGACCTCAGTTCCAGTTGGTGCAGGACCTCAGGTCCAGGTCCAGCTGGACCTCCGGTCCAGGTCCAGTTGGACCACAGTTCCAGGTGGTCCAGGACCTCAGGTCCAGGTCCCGCTGGACATCAGGTCCTGGTCCAGCTGGACATCATGTCCAGGTGGTCCAGGACCTCAGGTCCAGGTCCAGCTGGACCTCAAGTCCTGGTGGTCCAGGACCTCAAGTCCAGGTCCAGCTGGACCTCAGGTCCAGGTGTTCCAGGACCTCAGGTCCAGGGCCAGCTGGACCTCAGGTCCAGGTGGTCCAGGACCTCAGGTCTAGGTACAGCTGGTCCTCAGGTCCAGGTGGTCTAGGACCACAGGTCCAGTTCCAGCTGGACCTCCGGTCCAGGTCCAGTTGGAACTCAGGTCCAGGTGGTCCAGGAACTCAGGTCCAGTCCCAGCTGGACCTCACGTCCAGGTGGTCCAGGACCTCCGGTCCAGGTTCAGTTCGACCTCAGGTCCAGGTGGTCCAGGACCTCAGGTCCAGTTCCAGCTGGACCTCACGTCCAGGTGGTCCAAAACCTCAGGTCCAGGTCCAGCTGCACGTCAAGTCCAGGTCCAGCTGGACCTCAGGTCCAGGTGGTCCATTACCTCAGGTCCAGGTCCAGCTGGACCTCAGGTCAGGTCCAGCTGGACATCATGTGCAGGTGGTCCAGGACATCAGCTCCAGGTCCAGCTGGACCTCACGTCCTGGTGGTCCAGGACCTCAAGTCCAGTTCCAGCTGGACCTCTTGTCCAGGTGGTCCAGGACCTCAAGTCCAGGTCCAGCTGGACCTCAGGTCCAGGTCCAGCTGGACCTCAGGCACAGGTGGTCCAGGACCTCAATTCCAGGTCCAGCAGGACCTCAGGTCCAGGTCCAGCTGGACCTCAAGTCCATGTGGTCCAGGACCTCAGGTCCAGGTCCAGCTGGTACTGATCCAGCTGGACCGCAGGTCCAGGTGGTCCAGGACCGCATGTCCAGGAGCAGCTGGACCTCAGGTCCAGGTCCAGCAGGACATCAGTTCCATGTGGTCCAGGACCGCAGGTCCAGGTGGTCCAGGACCTCATGTCCAGGTCCAGCTGGGCCTCAGGTCCAGGTGGTCGAGGACCTCAGGGCCATGTCCAACTGGACCTGGACTCCAGCAGGATCAGGTCCAGGTCCAGCGGACCTAGGTCCAGGTGGTCCAGGACCTCAGGTCCAGGTCCTGCTGGACCTCAAGTCCAGGTCAAGCTGGACCTCAGGTCCAGGTGGTCGAGGACCTCAGGTCTATGTCCAGCTTAAACTAAGGTCCAGGTCCACCTGGACCGTCCTAGACCTTAGGACCAGCTGGTCCAGGACCTCAGGTCCAGGTCCAGCTGGACCTCAGGTACAGGTCCACCTGGACTCTCAGGTCCAGGGGGTCGATGTCCTCAGGTCCAGGTCCAGCTTGACCTCAGGTCCAGGTGGTCCAGGTCCTCTGGTCCAGGAGGTCCAGGACCTTAGGTCCAGGTTCAGCTGGACCTCAGGACCAGGTGGTCCAGGCCTTCAGGTCCTGGTTTAGCTGGACCTCAGGTACAACGGGATCTCAATCCAGGTCCAGCTGGACCTCAGGTTCAGGTCAAGCTGGACCTCAGGTCCAGGTGGTCCAGGACCTCAGGTCCAGGTCCAGCTGGACCTCAGGTCCAGGTCCAGCTGGACTTCAGGTCCAGGTGGTCCAGGTCCTCAGGTCCAGGTCCAGCTGGAACTCAGGTCCAGGTCTAGCTGGACCTCAAGTCCATGTGGTCCAGGACCTCAGGTCCAGGTCCAGCTGGTACTGATCCAGCTGGACCAAAAGGTCCAGGTGGTCCAGGACCTCAGGTCCAGGGACAGCTGGACCTCAGGTCCAGGTCCAGCAGGACATCAGTTCCATGTGGTCCAGGACTTCATGTCCAGGTGGTCCAGGACCTCAGTTCCCGGTCCAGCTGGGCCTCAGGTCCAGGTCCAGCTGGACCTGAGGTCCAGGTCAAGTTGGACATCAGGTCCAGGTCCAGCTGGACCTCAGGTCCAGGTCCAGCTGGCCCTCAGGTGCAGGTGGTCCAGGACCACAGTTCCAAGTCCAGCTGGACCTCAGGACCAGGTCTAGCTGGACCTCAGGTCCAGGTAGAGCTGAACCTCCGGTCCAGGTCCAGTTGGACCTCAGGTCCAGGTTGTCCAGGACCTCAGGTCCAGGTCCAGCTGGACATCAGGTCCAGGTCCAGCTGGACATCATGTCCAGGTGGTCCAGGACCTCAGGTCCAGTACCAGCTGGACCTCACGTCCAGGTGGTCCAGGACCTCAAGTCCAGGTCCAGCTGGACGTCAGGTCCAATGGTCCAGGACATCAGGTCCAGGTCCAGCTGGACCTCAGGTCCAGGTCCAGCTGGCCCTCAGGTGCAGGTGGTCCAGGACCACAGTTCCAAGTCCAACTGAACCTCAGGACCAGGTCTAGCTGGACCTCAGGTCCAGGTAGAGCTGGACCTCAGGTCCAGGTGGTGCAGGACCTCAGGTCCAGGTCCAGCTGGACCTCCGGTAAAGGTCCAGTTGGACCTCAGGTCCAGGTGGTCCAGGACTTCAGGTCCAGGTCCAGCTGGACATCAGGTCCAGGTCCAGGTGGTCATCATGTCCAGGTGGTCCAGGACCTCAAGTCCAGGTCCAGCTCGACCTCAGGTCAAGGTGGTCCAGGACCTCAGATCCAGGTCCAGCTGGACCTCAGGTCCAGGTATTCCAGGACCACAGTTCCAAGACCAGCTGGACCACAGGACCAGGTCTAGCTGGACCTAAGTTCCAGGTACACCTGGACCTCAGGTCCAGGTGGTCCAGGACCTCAGGTCCAGGTCCAGCTGGACCTCAAGTCCAGGTCATGCTGGACCTCAGGTCCAGGTGGTCGAGGACCTCAGGTCCAGGTCCAGCTGGACCTCAGGTCCAGGTCCAGCTGGACCTCAGGTCCAGGTGGTCCAGGACCTCAGGTCTATGTCCAGCTGAACCTAAGGTCCAGGTCCACCTGGACCGTCCTAGACCTTAGGACCAGCTGGTCCAGGACCTCAGGTCCAGGACCAGCTGGACCTCAGTTACAGGTCCACCTGGACTCTCAGGTCCAGGGGGTCGATGTCCTCAGGTCCAGTTCCAGCTGGACCTCACGTCCTGGTGGTC
Organism: Cricetiscus sungorus; assembly: GCA_030556225.1. Classification (NCBI taxonomy): domain Eukaryota; kingdom Metazoa; phylum Chordata; class Mammalia; order Rodentia; family Cricetidae; genus Cricetiscus; species Cricetiscus sungorus. The sequence continues at coordinate 71,162 of JANBXA010000019.1, read as the reverse complement.
CAGGACCTCAAGTCCAGGTCCAGCTTGACCTCAGGTCCAGGTGGTCCAGGATCTCAGGTCCAGGACCAGCTGGACCTCAGGTCCAGGTGGTCCAGGACCTCAGGTCTAGGTCCAGCTGGACCTCAGGTCCAGGTGGTCTAGGACCACAGGTCCAGGTCCAGCTGGACCTCAAGTCCAGGTCAAGCTGGACCTCAGGTCCAGGTGGTCCAGGACCTCAGGGCCAGGTCCAGCTGGACCTGGAATCCAGCAGGACCTCAGGTCCAGGTCCAGCTGGACCTCAGGTCCAGGTCCAGCTGTACCTCAGGTCCAGGTGGTCCAGGACATCAGGTCCAGTTCCAGCTGGACCTCCGGTCCAGGTCCAGCTGGATCTCACGTCCAGGTGGTACAGGACCTCCGGTCCAGTTCCAGTTGGACCTCAGGTCCAGGTGTTCCAGGACCTCAGGTCCAGTTCCAGCTGGACCTCACATCCAGGTGGTCCAAAACCTCAGGTCCAGGTCCAGCTGCACGTCAAGTCCAGGTCCAGCTGGACCTCAGGTCCAGGTGGTCCATTACCTCAGGTCCAGGTCCAGCTGGACCTCAGGTCAGGTCCAGCTGGATATCATGTGCAGGTGGTCCAGGACATCAGCTCCAGGTCCAGCTGGACCTCACGTCCTGGTGGTCCAGGACCTCAAGTCCAGTTCCAGCTGGACCTCACGTCCAGGTGGTCCAGGAACTCAGGTCCAGGTCCAGCTGGACCTCAGTTCCAATGGTCCAGGACCTCAGGTCCAGGTCCAGCTGGACCTCAGGTCCAGGTCCAGCTGGCCCTCAGGTGCAGGTGGTCCAGGACCACAGTTCCAAGTCCAGCTGGACCTCAGGACCAGGTCTAGCTGGACCTCAGGTCCAAGTAGAGCTGGACCTCAGGTCCAGGTGGTGCAGGACCTCAGGTCCAAGTCCAGCTGGACCTCCGGTCCAGGTCCAGTTGGACCTCAGGTCCAGGTGGTCCAGGACCTCCGGTCCAGGTCCAGCTGGACCTCAGGTCCAGGTGGTCTAGGACCTCCGGTCCAGGTCCAGCTGGACCTCAGGTCCAGGTTGTCCAGGACCACAGATCCAAGACCAGCTGGACCACAGGACCAGTCTAGCTGGACCTCAGGTCCAGGACCAGCTGGACCTCAGGTCCAGGTGGTCCAGGACCTCAGGTCCAGGTCCAGCTGGACCTCAGGTCCAAGTGATCCAGGACATCAGGTCCAGTTCCAGGTTACCTCAGGTCTAGGTCCAGCTGGAACTCATGTCCAGGTCCTCAAGTCCAGGTCAAGCTGGACCTCAGGTCCAGGTGGTCCCGGACCTCAGGTCAGGTCCAGCTGGACATCATGTGCAGGTGGTCCAGGACATCAGCTCCAGGTCCAGCTGGACCTCACGTCCTGGTGGTCCAGGACCTCAAGTCCAGTTCCAGCTGGACCTCACCTCCAGGTGGTCCAGGACCTCAAGTCCAGGTCCAGCTGGACCTCACGTCCAATGGTCCAGGACCTCAGGTCCAGGTCCAGCTGGACCTCAGGTCCAGGTCCAGCTGGCCCTCAGGTGCAGGTGGTCCAGGACCACAGTTCCACGTCCAGCTGGACCTCAGGACCAGGTCTAGCTGGACCTCAGGTCCAGGTAGAGCTGGACTTCAGGTCCAGGTGGTGCAGGACCTCAGGTCCAGGTCCAGCTGGACCTCCGGTCCAGGTCCAGTTGGACCTCAAGTCCAGGCGGTCCAGGACCTCAGGTCCAGGTCCAGCTGGACCTCAGGTCCAGGTTGTGCAGGACCACAGATCCAAGACCAGCTGGACCACAGGACCAGGTCTAGCTGGACCTCAGGTCTAGGTACACCTGGACCTCAGGTCCAGGTGGTGCAGGACCTCAGGTCCAGGTCCAGCTGGACTTCCGGTCCAGGTCCAGTTGGACCTCAGGTCCAGGTGGTCCAGGACCTCAGGTCCAGGTCCCGCTGGACATCAGGTCCTGGTCCAGCTGGACATCATGTCCAGGCGGTCCAGGACCTCAGGTCCAGTTCCAGCTGGACCTCACGTCCAGGTTGTCCAGGACCACAGGTCCAGGTCCAGCTGGACCTCAAGTCCAAGGCAAGCTGGACCTCAGGTCCAGGTGGTCCAGGAACTCAGGGCCAGGTCCAGCTGGACCTGGACTCCAGCAGGACCTCAGGTCCAGGTCCAGCTGGACCTCAGGTCCAGGTCCAGCTGGACCTCAGGTCAAGGTGGTCCAGGACCTGAGGTCCAGTTCCAGCTGTACCACAGGTCTAGGTCCAGCTGGACCTCATGTCCAGGTCCTCAGGTCCAGGTCCAGCTGGACCTCACATCCAGGTGGTCCAAAACCTCAGGTCCAGGTCCAGCTGCACGTCAAGTCCAGGTCCAGCTGAACCTCAGGTCCAGGTGGTCCATTACCTCAGGTCCAGGTCCAGCTGGACCTCAGGTCCAGGTCCAGCTGGACCTCAGGTGCTGGTGGTCCAGGACCTCAGCTCCAGGTCCAGCTGGACCTCAGGTCCAGTTCCAGCTGGACTTCAGGTCCAGGTGGTCCAGGACCTCAGGTCCAGGTCCTGCTCGACCTCAAGTCCAGGTCAAGCTGGACCTCAGGTCCAGGTGGTCGAGGACCTCATGGCCATGTCCAGCTGGACCTGGACTCCAGCAGGATCAGGTCCAGGTCCAGCGGACCTAGGTCCAGGTGGTCCAGGACCTCAGGTCCAGGTCCTGCTGGACCTCAAGTCCAGGTCAAGCTGGACCTCAGGTCCAGGTGGTCCAGGACCTCAGGTCTATGTCCAGCTGAACCTAAGGTCCAGGCCCACCTGGACCGTCCTAGACCTTAGGACCAGCTGGTCCAGGACCTCAGGTCCAGGTCCAGCTGAACCTCAGGTACAGGTCCACCTGGACTCTCAGGTCCAGGGGGTCGATGTCCTCAGGTCCAGGTCCCGCTTGACCTCAGGTCCAGGTGGTCCAGGTCCTCAGGTCCAGGTCCAGCTGGAACTCAGGTCCAGGACCTCGTGGACTCTCAGGCCCAGGTGGTCCAGGACTTCAAGTCCAGGTCCAGCAGGACCTCAGGTCCAGGTCCAGCTGGACCTCAAGTCCATGTGGTCCAGGACATCAGGTCCAGGTCCAGCTGGTACTGATCAAGCTGGACCGCAGGTCCAGGTGGTCCAGGACCTCAGGTCCAGGAGCAGCTGGACCTCAGTCCAGGTCCAGCAGGACATCAGTTCCATGTGGTCCAGGACTTCATGTCCAGGTGGTCCAGGACCTCAAGTCCAGGTCCAGCTGGGCCTCAGGTCCAGGTCCAGCTGGACCTGAGGTCCAGGTCAAGTTGGACATCAGGTCCAGGTCCAGCTGGACCTCAGGTGCAGGTGGTCCAGGACCACAGTTCCACGTCCAGCTGGACCTCAGGACCAGGTCTAGCTGGACCTCAGGTCCAGGTACAGCTGAACCTCCGGTCGAGGTCCAGTTGGACCTAAGGTCCAGGTGGTCCAGGACCTCAGGTCCAGGTCCAGCTGGACCTCAGGTCAAGGTGGTCCAGGACATGAGGTCCAGTTCCAGCTGTACCTCAGGTCTAGGTCCAGCTGGACCTCATGTCCAGGTCCTCAGGTCCAGGTCCAGCTGGACCTCACATCCAGGTGGTCCAAACCTCAGGTCCAGGTCCAGGTGCACGTCAAGTCCAGGTCCAGCTGAACCTCAGGTCCAGGTGGTCCATTACCTCAGGTCCAGGTCCAGCTGGACCTCAGGTCCAGGTCCAGCTGGACCTCAGGTGCTGGTGGTCCAGGACCTCAGCTCCAGGTCCAGCTGGACCTCAGGTCCAGTTCCAGCTGGACTTCAGGTCCAGGTGGTCCAGGACCTCAGGTCCAGGTCCTGCTCGACCTCAAGTCCAGGTCAAGCTGGACCTCAGGTCCAGGTGGTCGAGGACCTCATGGCCATGTCCAGCTGGACCTGGACTCCAGCAGGATCAGGTCCAGGTCCAGCGGACCTAGGTCCAGGTGGTCCAGGACCTCAGGTCCAGGTCCTGCTGGACCTCAAGTCCAGGTCAAGCTGGACCTCAGGTCCAGGTGGTCCAGGACCTCAGGTCTATGTCCAGCTGAACCTAAGGTCCAGGCCCACCTGGACCGTCCTAGACCTTAGGACCAGCTGGTCCAGGACCTCAGGTCCAGGTCCAGCTGAACCTCAGGTACAGGTCCACCTGGACTCTCAGGTCCAGGGGGTCGATGTCCTCAGGTCCAGGTCCCGCTTGACCTCAGGTCCAGGTGGTCCAGGTCCTCAGGTCCAGGTCCAGCTGGAACTCAGGTCCAGGACCTCGTGGACTCTCAGGCCCAGGTGGTCCAGGACTTCAAGTCCAGGTCCAGCAGGACCTCAGGTCCAGGTCCAGCTGGACCTCAAGTCCATGTGGTCCAGGACATCAGGTCCAGGTCCAGCTGGTACTGATCTAGCTGGACCGCAGGTCCAGGTGGTCCAGGACCTCAGGTCCAGGAGCAGCTGGACCTCAGTCCAGGTCCAGCAGGACATCAGTTCCATGTGGTCCAGGACCTCATGTCCAGGTGGTCCAGGACCTCAAGTCCAGGTCCAGCTGGGCCTCAGGTCCAGGTCCAGCTGGACCTCAGGTCCAGGTCAAGTTGGACATCAGGTCCAGGTCCAGCTGGACCTCAGGTCCAGGTGGTCCAGGACCACAGTTCCACGTCCAGCTGGACCTCAGGACCAGGTCTAGCTGGACCTCAGGTCCAGGTACAGCTGAACCTCCGGTCGAGGTCCAGTTGGACCTAAGGTCCAGGTGGTCCAGGACCTCAGGTCCAGGTCCAGCTGGACATCAGGTCCAGGTCCAGCTGGACATCATGTCCAGGTGGTCCAGGACCTCAGGTCCAGTTCCAGATGGACCACAAGTCCAGGTGGTCCATGACCTCAAGTCCAGGTCCAGCTAGACCTCTGGTTCAGGTGGTCCAGGACCTCAGGTCCAGGTCCAGCTGGACCTAAAGTCCAGGTCAAGCTGGACCTCAGGTCCAGGTGGTCCAGGACCTCAGGGCCAGGTCCAGCTGGACATGGACCCCAGCAGGACCTCAGGTCTAGGTCCAGCGCACCTCAGGTCCAGGTGGTCCAGGTCCTCAGGTACAGGTCCACCTGGACTTCAGGTCCAGGTGGTCCAGGACCTCAGGTCTATGTCCAGCTGGACCTAAGGTCCAGGTCCACCTGGACCGTCCTAGACCTTAGGGCCAGCTGGTCCTGGACCTCAGGCCCAGGTCCAGCAGGACCTAGGTCCAGGTCCAGCTGTACCTCAGGTCCAGGTGGTCCAGGACCACAGTTCCAAGACCAGCTGGACCACATGACCAGGTCTAGCTGGACCTCAGGTCCAGGTACACCTGGACCTCAGGTCCAGGTGGTGCAGGACCTCAGGTCCAGGTCCAGCTGGACCTCCGGTCCAGGTCCAGTTGGACCTCAGGTCCAGGTGGTCCAGGACCTCAGGTCCAGGTCCCGCTGGACATCAGGTCCTGGTCCAGCTGGACATCATGTCCAGGAGGTCCAGGACCTCAGGTCCAGTTCCATCTGGACCTCACGTCCTGGTGTCCAGGACCTCATGTCCAGGTCCAGCTGGACCTCAGGTCCAGGTGGTCAAGGACCTCAGGTCCAGGTCCAACTTGACCTCAGGTCTAGGTGGTCCAGGACCACAGGTCCAGGTCCAGCTGGACCTCAAGTCCAGGTAAAGCTGGACCTCAGGTCCAGGTGGTCCAGGACCTCAGGGCCAGGTCCAGCTGGAGCTGGACTCCAGCAGGACCTCAGTTCCAGGTCCAGCTGGACCTCAGGTCCAGGTCCAGCTGTACCTCAGGTCCAGGTGGTCCAGGACATCAGGTCCAGTTCAAGCTGTACCTCAGATCCAGGTCCAGCTGGACCTCATGTCCAGGTCCTCAGGTCCAGGTCCAGCTGGACCTCACGTCCAGGTGGTCCAAAACCTCAGGTCCAGGTCCAGCTGCACGTCAAGTCCAGGTCCAGCTGGACCTCAGGTCCAGGTGGTACATTACCTCAGGTCCAGGTCCAGCTGGACCTCAGGTCCAGGTCCAGCTGGATCTCAGGTGCAGGTGGTCCAGGACCTCAGCTCCAGGTCCAGCTGGACCTCAGGTCCAGGTCCAGCTGGACTTTAGGTCCAGGTGGTCCAGGACCTCAAGTCCAGGTCCTGCTGTACCTCAAGTCCAGGTCAAGCTGGACCTCAGGTCCAGGTGGTCGAGGACATCAGGGCCATGTCCAGCTGGACCTGGGCTCCAGCAGGATCCGGTCCAGGTCTAGCGGACCTAGGTCCAGGTGGTCCAGGTCCTCAGGTCCAGGACCAGCTGGACCTCAGTCCAGGTGGTCCAGGACCTCAGGTCCAGGTCCAGGTGGACCTCAAGTCCAGGTGGTCCAGGACCTCAGGTCCAGGTCCAGCTGGACCTCAGGTCCAGGTCCTCCAGGACCACAGGTCCAGGTCCAGCTGGACCTCAAGTCCGGGTCAAGCTGGACCTCAGGTCCAGGTGGTCCAGGACCTCAGGTCCAGGTCCAGCTGGACCTCAGGTCCAGGTGGTACAGGACCACAGGTCCAGGTCCAAGTGGACCTCAAGTCCAGGTCAAGCTGGACCTCAGGTCCAGGTGGTCCAAAACCTCAGGTCCAGGTCTAGCTGGACCTCAGGTCCAAGTGGTCCAGGAACTCAGGTCCAGCTCCAGCTGGACCTTAGGTCCAAGTCCAGCTGGACCTCAGGTCCAGGTGGTCCAAAACCTCAGGTCCAGGTCCAGCTGCACGTCAAGTCCAGGTCCAGCTGGACCTCAGGTCCAGGTGGTACATTACCTCAGGTCCAGGTCCAGCTGGACCTCAGGTCCAGGTCCAGCTGGATCTCAGGTGCAGGTGGTCCAGGACCTCAGCTCCAGGTCCAGCTGGACCTCAGGTCCAGGTCCAGCTGGACTTTAGGTCCAGGTGGTCCAGGACCTCAAGTCCAGGTCCTGCTGTACCTCAAGTCCAGGTCAAGCTGGACCTCAGGTCCAGGTGGTCGAGGACATCAGGGCCATGTCCAGCTGGACCTGGGCTCCAGCAGGATCCGGTCCAGGTCTAGCGGACCTAGGTCCAGGTGGTCCAGGTCCTCAGGTCCAGGACCAGCTGGACCTCAGTCCAGGTGGTCCAGGACCTCAGGTCCAGGTCCAGGTGGACCTCAGGTCCAGGTGGTCCAGGACCTCAGGTCCAGGTCCAGCTGGACCTCAGGTCCAGGTCCTCCAGGACCACAGGTCCAGCTCCAGCTGGACCTTAGGTCCAAGTCCAGCTGGACCTCAGGTCCAGGTGGTCCAGGACCTCAGGTCCAGGTCCAGCTAGACCTCAGGTCCAGGTCCAGCAGGACCTCAGGTCCAGGTCCAGCTGGACCTCAGGTCCAGGTCCAGCTGGACATCATGTCCATGTTCAGCTTGACATCATGTCCAGGTGGTCCAGGACCTCAGGTCCAGTTCCAGCTGGACCTCACGTCCAGGTGGTCCAGGACCTCAGGTCCAGGTCCAGCTGGACGTTAGGTCCCGTTCCAGCTGGACCTCAGATACAAGTGGTCTAGGACCTGAGGTCCAGGTCCAGCTGGAACTCAGGTCCAGGTGGTCCAGGACCTCAGGTCAGGTCCAGCTGTACCTCACGTCCAGGTAACGCTGGACATCAGGTCCATGTACAGCTGGACATCATGTCCAGGGAGTCCAGGACCTCAGGTCTAGTTCCAGCTGGACCTCACGTCCAGGTGGTCCAGGACCTCAGGTCCAGGTCCAGCTGGACCTCAGTACCATGTGGTCCAGGATTTCAGGTCCTGGTCTAGATGGACCTCAGGTCCAGCGGGACTGAGGTCCAGGTCCAGCTGGACCTCAAGTCCAGGTCATGTTGGACCTCAGGTCCAGGTGGTCCAGGACCTCAGGGCCAGGTCCAGCTGGACCTGGACTCCAGCAGGATCAGGTCCAGGTCAGCGTACCTCAGGTCCAGGTGGTCCATGACCTCAGGTCCAGGTCCAGCTGGACCTCAGGTCCAGGTCCAGCTGGAACTCAGGTCCAGGTTAAGCTGGACCTCAGGTCCAGGTGGTCCAGGACCTCAGGTCCAGGTCAAGCTGGACCTCAGGTCCAGGTGGTCCAGGACCTCAGGTCCAGGTCAATATGGAGCTCAGGTCCAGGTCCAGCTGGACCTCAGATCCAGGAGGTCCAGGACCTCAGGTCCAGGTCCAGCTGGACCTCAGGTCCAGGTGGTCCAAGACCTCAGGTCCAGGTCAAGCTGGACCTCAGGTCCAGGTCCAGCTGGAACTCAGGTCCAGGTCAAGCTGGACCTCAGGTCCAGGTGGTCCAGGACCTCAGGTCCAGGTCCAGCTGGACCTCAGGTCCAGGTGGTCCATGACCTCAGGTCCAGGTCCAGCTGGACCTCAAGTCCAGGTCAAGCTGGACCTCAGGTCCAGGTGGTCCAGGACCTCAGGGCCAGGTCCAGCTGGATATGGACTCCAGCAGGACCTCAGGTCTAGGTCCAGCGGACCTCAGGTCCAGGTGGTCCAGGTCCTCAGGTACAGGACCAGCTGGACCTCAGGTCCAGGTCCAGCTGGACCTCAGGTCCAGGTGGCTTAGGACCTCAGGTCTATGTCCAGCTGGACCTAAGGTCCAGGTCCACCTGGACCGTCCTAGACATTAGGACCAGCTGGTCCAGGACCTCAGGTCCAGGTCCAGCTGGACCTCAGGTCCAGGTCCACCTGGACTCTTAGGTCCAGGGTGTCGATGTCCTCAGGTCCAGGTCCAGCTGGACCTCAGGTCCAGGTGGTCCAGGACCTCTGGTCCAGGAGGTCCAGGACCTTAGGTCCAGGTTCAGCTGGACCTCAGGACCAGGTCGTCCAGGCCTTCAGGTCCTGGTTTAGCTAGACCTCAGGTACAGCGGGATCTCAATCCAGGTCCAGCTGGACCTCAGGTCCAGGTCCAGCTGGACCTCAGGTCCAGGTTGTCCAGGACCTCAGGTCCAGGTCCAGCTGGACCTCAGGTCCAGGTGGTCCAGGACCTCAGGTCCAGGTCCAGCTGGACCTCAGTTCCAGGTGGTCCAGGACCTCAGGTCCAGGTCCAGCTGGACCTCAGGTCCAGGTCCTCCAGGACCACAGGTCCAGGTCCAGCTGGACCTCAAGTCCAGGTCAAGCTGGACCTCAGGTCCAGGTGGTCCAAGACCTCAGGTCCAGGTCCAGCTGGACCTCAGGTCCAGGTGGTCCAGGACCTCAGGTCCATGTCCAAGTGGACCTCAAGTCCAGGTCCAGCTGGACCTCAGGTCCAGGTGGTCCAAAACCTCAGGTCTAGGTCCAGCTGGACCTCAGGTCCAGGTGGTCCAGGACCTCAGGTCCAGGTCCAGCTAGACCTCAGGTCCAGGTCCAGCTGGACATCAGGTCCATGTCCAGCTGGACATCATGTCCAAATGGTCCAGGACCTCAGGTCCAGTTCCAGCTGGACCTCACGTCCAGGTGGTCCAGGACATCAGGTCGAGGTCCAGCTGGACCTGGACTCCAGCAGGACCTCAGGTCCAGGTCCAGCTGGACCTCATATACAAGTGGTCCAGGACCTCAGGTCCAGGTCCAGTGGAACTCAGGTCCAGGTGGTCCAGGACCTCAGGTCTATGTCCAGCTGGACCTAAGGTCCAGGTCCACCTGGACCGTCCTAGACCTTAGGACCAGCTGGTCCAGGACCTCAGGTTCTGTTCCAGCTGGACATCACATCCAGGTGGTCCAGGACCTCAAGTCCAGGTCCAGCTGTACCTCAGGTCCAGGTGTTCCAGGACCTCAGGTCCAGGTCCAGCTGGACCTCAGGTCCAGGTGGTCCAGGACCACAGTTCCAAGTCCAGCTGGACCACAGGACCAGTTCTAGCTGGACCTCAGGACCAGGTACACCTGGACCTCATGTCCAGGTGGTGCAGGACATCAGGTCCAGGTCCAACTGGACCTCCGGTCCAGGTCCAGTTGGACCTCAGGTCCAGGTGGTCCAGGACCTCAGGTCCAGGTCCCGCTGGACATCAGGTCCTGGTCCAGCTGGACCTCATGTCCAGGTGGTCCAGGACCTCAGGTCCAGTTCCAGCTGGACCTCACGTCCTGGTGGTCCATGACCTCAAGTCCAGGTCCAGCTAGACCTCTGGTCCAGGTGGTCCAGGACCTCAGGTCCAGGACCAGCTGGACCTCAGGTCCAGGTGGTCCAGGACCTCAGGTCCAGGTCCAGCTGGACCTCAGGTCCAGGTGGTCCAGGACCACAGGTCCAGGTCCAGCTGGACCTCAAGTCCAGGTCAAGCTGGTCCTGAGGTCCAGGTGGTCCAGGACCTCAGGGCCAGGTACAGCTGGACCTGGACTCCAGCAGGACCTCAGGTCCAGGTCCACCTGGACCTCAGATCCAGGTCCAGCTGTACCTCAGTTCCAGGTTGTCCAGGACATCAGGTCCAGTTCCAGCTGGACCTCAGGTCCAGGTCCAGCTGGACCTCATGTCCAGGTCCTCAGGTCCAGGTCCAGCTGGACCTCACGTCCAGGTGGTCCAAAACCTCAGGTCCAGGTCCAGCTGCACGTCAAGTCCAGGTCCAGCTTGACCTCAGGTCCAGGTGGTACATTACCTTAGGTCCAGTTCCAGCTGGACCTCAGGTCCAGGTCCAGCTGGATCTCAGGTGCAGGTGGTCCAGGACCTCATCTCCAGGTCCATCTGGACCTCAGGTCCAGGTCCAGCTGGACTTCAGGTCCAGGTGGTCCAGGACCTCAGGTCCAGGTCCTGCTGCACCTCAAGTCCAGGTCAAGCTGGACCTCAGGTCCAGGTGGTCCAGGACCTCAGGGCCAGGTCCAGCTGGACCTGGACTCCAGCAGGACCTCAGGTCCAGGTCCAGCTGGACCTCAGGTCCAGGTCCAGCTGTACCTCAGGTCCAGGTGGTCCAGGACATCAGGTCCAGTTCCAGCTGGACCTCCCGTCCTGGTCCAGCTGGACCTCACGTCCAGGTGGTCCAGGACCTCCGGTCCAGGTCCAGTTTGACCTCAGGTCCAGGAGGTCCAGGACCTCAGGTCCAGTTCGAGCTGGACCTCACGTCCAGGTGGTCCAAAACCTCAGGTCCAGGTCCAGCTGCACGTCAAGTCCAGGTCCAGCTGGACCTCAGGTCCAGGTGGTCCACTACCTCAGGTCCAGGTCCAGCTGGACCTCAGGTCAGGTCCAGCTGGACATCATGTGCAGGTGGTCCAGGACATCAGCTCCAGGTCCAGCTGGACCTCACGTCCTGGTGGTCCAGGACCTCAAGTCCAGTTCCAGCTGGACCTCACGTCCAGGTGGTCCAGGACCTCAAGTCCAGGTCAACCTGGACCTCAGGTCCAATGGTCCAGGACCTCAGGTCCAGGTCCAGCTGGACCTCAGGTCCAGGTCCAGCTGGCCCTCAGGTGCAGGTGGTCCAGGACCACAGTTCCAAGTCCAGCTGGACCTCAGGACCAGGTCTAGCTGGACCTCAGGTCCAGGTAGAGCTGGACCTCAGGTCCAGGTGGTGCAGGACCTCAGGTCCAGGTCCAGCTGGACCTCAGGTCCAGGTCCACCTGGACTCTCAGGTCCAGGTCCAGCTGGACCTCAGGTCCAGGTGGTCCAGGACCTCTGGTCCAGGAGGTCCAGGACCTTAGGTCCAGGTTCAGCTGGACCTCAGGACCAGGTCGTCCAGGCCTTCAGGTCCTGGTTTAGCTGGACCTCAGGTACAGCGGGATCTCAATCCAGGTCCAGCTGGACCTCAGGTCCAGGTCCAGCTGGACCTCAGGTCCAGGTCCAGCTGGACCTCAGGTCCAGGTCCAGCTGGACCTCAGGTCCAGGTGGTCCAGGACCTCAGGTCCAGGTCCAGCTGGACCTCAGGTCCAGGTGGTCCAGGACCTCAGGTCCAGGTCCAGCTGGACCTCAGGTCCAGGTCCTCCAGGACCACAAGTCCAGGTCCAGCTGGACCTCAAGTCCGGGTCAAGCTGGACCTCAGGTCCAGGTGGTCCAGGACCTCAGGTCCAGGTCCAGCTGGACCTCAGGTCCAGGTGGTCCAGGACCACAGGTCCATGTCCAAGTGGACCTCAAGTCCAGGTCCAGCTGGACCTCAGGTCCAGGTGGTCCAAAACCTCAGGTCCAGGTCCAGCTGGACCTCAGGTCCAGGTGGTCCAGGACCTCAGGTCCAGGTCCAGCTAGACCTCAGGTCCAGGTCCAGCTGGACCTCAGGTCCATGTCCAGCTGGACATCATGTCCAAATGGTCCAGGACCTCAGGTCCAGTTCCAGCTGGACCTCAGGTCCAGGTGGTCCAGGACCTCAGGTCCAGGTCCAGCTGGACCTCAGGTCCAGGTCCAGCTGGACCTCATGTCCAGGTGGTCCAAAACCTCAGGTCCAGGTCCAGCTGCACGTCAAGTCCAGGTACAGCTGGACCTCTGGTCCAGGTGGTACATTACCTCAGGTCCAGTTCCAGCTGGACCTTGGGTCCAGGTCCAGCTGGACCTCAGGTGCAGGTGGTCCAGGACCTCAGCTCCAGGTCCAGCTGGACCTCAGGTCCAGGTCCAGCTGGACTTCAGGTCCAGGTGGTCCAGGACCTCAGGTCCAGGTCCTGCTGGACCTCAAGTCCATGTCAAGCTGGACCTCAGGTGCAGGTGGTCCAGGACCTCAGGGACAGGTCCAGCTGGACCTGGACTCCAGCAGGACCTCAGGTCCAGGTCCAGCTGGACCTCAGGTCCAGGTCCAGTTGTACCTAAGGTCCAGGTGGTCCAGGACATCAGGTCCAGTTCCAGCTGGACCTCCGGTCCAGGTCCAGCTGGACCTCACGTCCAGGTGTTCCAGGACCTTCAGTCCAGGTCCAGTTGGACCTCAGGTCCAGGTGGTCCAGGACCTCAGGTCCAGGTCGAGCTGGACCTCACGTCCAGGTGGTCCAAAACCTCAGGTCCAGGTCCAGCTGCACGTCAAGTCCAGGTCCAGCTGGACCTCAGGTCCAGGTGGTCCATTACCTCAGGTCCAGGTCCAGCTAAACCTCAGGTCAGGTCCAGCTGGACATCATGTGCAGGTGGTCCAGGACATCAGCTCCAGGTCCAGCTGGACTTCACGTCCAGGCGGTCCAGGACCTCAAGTCCAGGTCCAGCTGGACCTCAGGTCCAATGGTCCAGGACCTCAGGTCCAGGTCCAGCTGGACCTCAGGTCCAGGTCCAGCTGGCCCTCAGGTGCAGGTGGTCCAGGACCACAGTTCCACGTCCAGCTGGATCTCAGGACCAGGTCTAGCTGGACCTCAGGTCCAGGCAGAGCTGGACCTCAGGTCCAGGTGGTGCAGGACCTCAGGTCCAGGTCCAGCTGGACCTCCGGTCCAGGTCCAGTTGGACCTCAGGTCCAGGTGGTCCAGGACCTCAGGTCCAGGTCCAGCTGGACCTCAGGTCCAGGTTGTCCAGGACCACAGATCCAAGACCAGCTGGACCACAGGACCAGGTCTAGCTGGACCTCAGGTCCAGGTACACCTGGACCTCAGTTCCAGGTGGTGCAGGACCTCAGTTCCAGGTCCAGCTGGACCTCCGGTCCAGGTCCAGTTGGACCTCCGGTCCAGGTCCAGTTGGACCTCAGGTCCAGGTGGTCCAGGACCTCAGGTCCAGGTCCCGCTGGACATCAGGTCTTGGTCCAGCTGGACATCAGGTCCAGGCGGTCCAGGACCTCAGGTCCAGTTCCAGCTGGACCTCACGTCCTGGTGGTCCAGGATCTCAAGTCCAGGTCCAGGTGGACCTCAGGTCCAGGTGGTCCCGGACCTCAGGTCCAGGACCAGCTGGACCTCATATACAAGTGGTCCAGGACCTCAGGTCCAGGTCCAGTGGAACTCAGGTCCAGGTGGTCCAGGACCTCAGGTCTATGTCCAGCTGGACCTAATGTCCAGGTCCACCTGGACCGTCCTAGACCTTAGGACCAGCTGGTCCAGGACCTCAGGTTCTGTTCCAGCTGGACCTCACATCCAGGTGGTCTAGGACCTCAAGTCCAGGTCCAGCTGTACCTCAGGTCCAGGTGTTCCAGGACCTCCGGTCCAGGTCCAGCTGGACCTCAGGTCCAGGTGGTCCAGGACCACAGTTCCAAGACCAGCTGGACCACAGGACCAGTTCTAGCTGGACCTCAGGTCCAGGTACACCTGGACCTCATGTCCAGGTGGTGCAGGACCTCAGGTCCAGGTCCAACTGGACCTCCGGTCCAGGTCCAGTTGGACCTCAGGTCCAGGTGGTCCAGGACCTCAGGTCCAGGTCCCGCTGGACATCAGGTCCTGGTCCAGCTGGACATCATGTCCAGGTGGTCCAGGACCTCAGGTCCAGTTCCAGCTGGACCTCACGTCCTGGTGGTCCATGACCTCAAGTCCAGGTCCAGCTAGTCCTCTGGTCCAGGTGGTTCAGGACCTCTGGTCCAGGACCAGCTGGACCTCAGGTCCAGGTGGTCCAGGACCTCAGGTCCAGGTCCAGCTGGACCTCAGGTCCAGGTGGTCCAGGACCTCAGGTCCAGGTCCAGCTGGACCTCAAGTCCAGGTCAAGCTGGACCTCAGGTCCAGGTGGTCCAGGACCTCAGGGCCAGGTACAGCTGGACCTGGACTCCAGCAGGACCTCAGGTCCAGGTCCACCTGGACCTCAGATCCAGGTCCAGCTGTACCTCAGTTCCAGGTTGTCCAGGACATCAGGTCCAGTTCCAGCTGGACCTCAGGTCCAGGTCCAGCTGGACCTCATGTCCAGGTCCTCAGGTCCAGGTCCAGCTGGACCTCACGTCCAGGTGGTCCAAAACCTCAGGTCCAGGTCCAGCTGCACGTCAAGTCAAGGTCCAGCTTGACCTCAGGTCCAGGTGGTACATTACCTCAGGTCCAGCTGGATCTCAGGTGCAGGTGGTCCAGGACCTCATCTCCAGGTCCATCTGGACCTCAGGTCCAGGTCCAGCTGGACCTCAGGTCCAGGTGGTCCAGGACCACAGGTCCATGTCCAAGTGGACCTCAAGTCCAGGTCCAGCTGGACCTCAGGTCCAGGTGGTCCAAAACCTCAGGTCCAGGTCCAGCTGGACCTCAGGTCCAGGTGGTCCAGGACCTCAGGTCCAGGTCCAGCTAGACCTCAGGTCCAGGTCCAGCTGGACATCAGGTCCATGTCCAGCTGGACATCATGTCCATATGGTCCAGGACCTCAGGTCCAGTTCCAGCTGGACCTCACATCCAGGTGGTCCAGGACATCAGGTCGAGGTCCAGCTGGACCTGGACTCCAGCAGGACCTCAGGTCCAGGTCCAGCAGGACCTCATATACAAGTGGTCCAGGACCTCAGGTCCAGGTCCAGTGGAACTCAGGTCCAGGTGGTCCAGGACCTCAGGTCTATGTCCAGCTGGACCTAAGGTCCAGGTCCACCTGGACCGTCCAAGACCTTAGGACCAGCTGGTCCAGGACCTCAGGTTCTGTTCCAGCTGGACCTCACATCCAGGTGGTCTAGGACCTCAAGTCCAGGTCCAGCTGTACCTCAGGTCCAGGTGTTCCAGGACCTCAGGTCCAGGTCCAGCTGGACCTCAGGTCGAGGTGGTCCAGGACCACAGTTCCAAGACCAGCTGGACCACAGGACCAGTTCTAGCTGGACCTCAGGTCCAGGTACACCTGGACCTCATGTCCAGGTGGTGCAGGACCTCAGGTCCAGGTCCAACTGGACCTCCGGTCCAGGTCCAGTTGGACCTCAGGTCAAGGTGGTCCAGGACCTCAGGTCCAGGTCCCGCTGGACCTCAGGTCCTGGTCCAGCTGGACCTCATGTCCAGGTGGTCCAGGACCTCAGGTCCAGGTCCAGCTGGACCTCACGTCCTGGTGGTCCATGACCTCAAGTCCAGGTCCAGCTAGACCTCTGGTCCAGGTGGTCCAGGACCTCAGGTCCAGGACCAGCTGGACCTCAGGTCCAGGTGGTCCAGGACCTCAGGTCCAGGTCCAGCTGGACCTCAGGTCCAGGTGGTCCAGGACCTCAGGTCCAGGTCCTGCTGGACCTCAAGTCCAGGTCAAGCTGGACCTCAGGTCCAGGTGGTCCAGGACCTCAGGGCCAGGTCCAGCTGGACCTGGACTCCAGCAGGACCTCAGGTCCAGGTCCAGCTGGACCTCAGGTCCAGGTCCAGCTGTACCTCAGTTCCAGGTGGTCCAGGACATCAGGTCCAGTTCCAGCTGGACCTCCCGTCCAGGTCCAGCTGGACCTCACGTCCAGGTGGTCCAGGACCTCCGGTCCAGGTCCAGTTGGACCTCAGGTCCAGGAGGTCCAGGACCTCAGGTCCAGTTCGAGCTGGACCTCACGTCCAGGTGGTCCAAAACCTCAGGTCCAGGTCCAGCTGCACGTCAAGTCCAGGTCCAACTGGACCTCAGGTCCAGGTGGTCCATTTCCTCAGGTCCAGGTCCAGCTGGACCTCAGGTCAGGTCCAGCTGGACATCATGTGCAGGTGGTCCAGGACATCAGCTCCAGGTCCAGCTGGACCTCACGTCCTGGTGGTCCAGGACCTCAAGTCCAGTTCCAGCTGGACCTCACGTCCAGGTGGTCCAGGACCTCAAGTCCAGGTCCACCTGGACCTCAGGTCCAATGGTCCAGGACCTCAGGTCCAGGTCCAGCTGGACCTCAGGTCCAGGTCCTGCTGGCCCTCAGGTGCAGGTGGTCCAGGACCACAGTTCCACGTCCAGCTGGACCTCAGGACCAGGTCTAGCTGGACCTCAGGTCCAGGTAGAGCTGGACCTCAGGTCCAGGTGGTGCAGGACCTCAGGTCCAGGTCCAGCTGGACCTCAGGTCCAGGTCCACCTGGACTCTCAGGTCCAGGTCCAGCTGGACCTCAGGTCCAGGTGGTCCAGGACCTCTGGTCCAGGGGTGCAGGACCTCAGGTCCAGGTCCAGCTGGACCTCAGGACCAGGTCGTCCAGGCCTTCAGGTCCTGGTTAAGCTGGACCTCAGGTACAGCGGGATCTCAATCCAGGTCCAGCTGGTCCTCAGGTCCAGGTCCAGCTGGACCTCAGGTCCAGGTTGTCCAGGACCTCAGGTCCAGGGCCAGCTGGACCTCAGGTCCAGGTGGTCCAGGACCTCAGGTCCAGGTCCAGCTGGACCTCAGGTCCAGGTGGTCCAGGACCTCAGGTCCAGGACCAGCTGGACCTCAGGTCCAGGTGGTCCAGGACCTCAGGTCCAGGTCCAGCTGGACCTCAGGTCCAGGTGGTCCAGGACCACAGGTCCAGGTCCAGCGGGACTTCAAGTCCAGGTCAAGCTGGACCTCAGGTCCAGGTGGTCCAGGACCTCAGGGCCAGGTACAGCTGGACCTGGACTCCAGCTGGACCTCAGGTCCAGGTCCAGCTGGACCTCAGGTCCAGGTCTAGCTGTACCTCAGTTCCAGGTGGTCCAGGACATCAGGTCCAGTTCCAGCTGGACCTCAGGTCCAGGTCCAGCTGGACCTCATGTCCAGGTCCTCAGGTCCAGGTCCAGCTGGACCTCACGTCCAGGTGGTCCAAAACCTCAGGTCCAGGTCCAGCTGCACGTCAAGTCCAGGTCCAGCTGGACCTCTGGTCCAGGTGGTACATTACCTCAGGTCCAGTTCCAGCTGGACCTCAGGTCCAGGTCCAGCTGGATCTCAGGTGCAGGTAGTCCAGGACCTCAGCTCCAGGTCCAGCTGGACCTCAGCTCCAGGTCCAGCTGGACCTCAGGTCCAGGTCCAGCTGGACTTCAGGTCCAGGTGTTCCAGGACCTCAGGTCCAGGTCCTGCTGGACCTCAAGTCCAGGTCCAGCTGGACCTCAGGTCCAGGTGGTCCAGGACCTCAGGGCCAGGTCCAGCTGGACCTGGACTCCAGCAGGACCTCAGGTCCAGGTCCAGCTGGACCTCACGTCCAGGTGGTCCAAAACCTCAGGTCCAGGTCCAGCTGGACCTCAGGTCCAGGTCCAGCTGGATCTCAGGTGCAGGTGGTCCAGGACCTCAGCTCCAGGTCCAGCTGGACCTCAGGTCCAGGTCCAGCTGGACCTCAGGTCCAGGTGTTCCAGGACCTCAGGTCCAGGTCCTGCTGGACCTCAGGTCCAGGTCCAGCTGGACCTCAGGTCCAGGTGGTCCAGGACCTCAGGGCCAGGTCCAGCTGGACCTGGACTCCAGCAGGACCTCAGGTCCAGGTCCAGCTGGACCTCAGGTCCAGGTCCAGCTGTACCTCAGTTCCAGGTGGTCCAGGACATCAGGTCCAGTTCCAGCTGGACCTCCCGTCCAGGTCCAGCTGGACCTCACGTCCAGGTGGTCCAGGACCTCCGGTCCAGGTCCAGTTGGACCTCAGGTCCAGGAGGTCCAGGACCTCAGGTCCAGTTCGAGCTGGACCTCACGTCCAGGTGGTCCAAAACCTCAGGTCCAGGTCCAGCTGCACGTCAAGTCCAGGTCCAACTGGACCTCAGGTCCAGGTGGTCCATTACCTCAGGTCCAGGTCCAGCTGGACCTCAGGTCAGGTCCAGCTGGACATCATGTGCAGGTGGTCCAGGACATCAGCTCCAGGTCCAGCTGGACATCATGTGCAGGTGGTCCAGGACATCAGCTCCAGGTCCAGCTGGACCTCACGTCCTGGTGGTCCAGGACCTCAAGTCCAGTTCCAGCTGGACCTCACGTCCAGGTGGTCCAGGACCTCAAGTCCAGGTCCACCTGGACCTCAGGTCCAATGGTCCAGGACCTCAGGTCCAGGTCCAGCTGGACCTCAGGTCCAGGTCCTGCTGGCCCTCAGGTGCAGGTGGTCCAGGACCACAGTTCCACGTCCAGCTGGACCTCAGGACCAGGCCTAGCTGGACCTCAGGTCCAGGTCGAGCTGGACCTCAGGTCCAGGTGGTCCAGGACCTCAGGTCCAGGTCCAGCTGGACCTCAGGTCCAGGTCCACCTGGACTCTCAGGTCCAGGTCCAGCTGGACCTCAGGTCCAGGTGGTCCAGGACCTCTGGTCCAGGAGGTGCAGGACCTTAGGTCCAGGTTCAGCTGGACCTCAGGACCAGGTCGTCCAGGCCTTCAGGTCCTGGTTAAGCTGGACCTCAGGTACAGCGGGATCTCAATCCAGGTCCAGCTGGTCCTCAGGTCCAGGTCCAGCTGGACCTCAGGTCCAGGTTGTCCAGGACCTCAGGTCCAGGGCCAGCTGGACCTCAGGTCCAGGTGGTCCAGGACCTCAGGTCCAGGTCCAGCTGGACCTCAGGTCCAGGTGGTCCAGGACCTCAGGTCCAGGACCAGCTGGACCTCAGGTCCAGGTGGTCCAGGACCTCAGGTCCAGGTCCAGCTGGACCTCAGGTCCAGGTGGTCCAGGACCTCAGGTCCAGGTCCAGCGGGACTTCAAGTCCAGGTCAAGCTGGACCTCAGGTCCAGGTGGTCCAGGACCTCAGGGCCAGGTACAGCTGGACCTGGACTCCAGCTGGACCTCAGGTCCAGGTCCACCTGGACCTCAGGTCCAGGTCTAGCTGTACCTCAGTTCCAGGTGGTCCAGGACATCAGGTCCAGTTCCAGCTGGACCTCAGGTCCAGGTCCAGCTGGACCTCATGTCCAGGTCCTCAGGTCCAGGTCCAGCTGGACCTCACGTCCAGGTGGTCCAAAACCTCAGGTCCAGGTCCAGCTGCACGTCAAGTCCAGGTCCAGCTGGACCTCTGGTCCAGGTGGTACATTACCTCAGGTCCAGTTCCAGCTGGACCTCAGGTCCAGGTCCAGCTGGACCTCAGGTCCAGGTGGTCCAGGACCTCAGGTCCAGGTCCAGCTGGACCTCAAGTCCAGGTCCAGCTGGACTTCAGGTCCAGGTGTTCCAGGACCTCAGGTCCAGGTCCTGCTGGACCTCAGGTCCAGGTCAAGCTGGACCTCAGGTCCAGGTGGTCCAGGACCTCAGGGCCAGGTCCAGCTGGACCTGGACTCCAGCAGGACCTCAGGTCCAGGTCCAGCTGGACCTCACGTCCAGGTGGTCCAAAACCTCAGGTCCAGGTCCAGCTGCACGTCAAGTCCAGGTCCAGCTGGACCTCTGGTCCAGGTGGTACATTACCTCAGGTCCAGTTCCAGCTGGACCTCAGGTCCAGGTCCAGCTGGATCTCAGGTGCAGGTGGTCCAGGACCTCAGCTCCAGGTCCAGCTGGACCTCAGGTCCAGGTCCAGCTGGACTTCAGGTCCAGGTGTTCCAGGACCTCAGGTCCAGGTCCTGCTGGACCTCAAGTCCAGGTCAAGCTGGACCTCAGGTCCAGGTGGTCCAGGACCTCAGGGCCAGGTCCAGCTGGACCTGGACTCCAGCAGGACCTCAGGTCCAGGTCCAGCTGGACCTCACGTCCAGGTGGTCCAGGACCTCCGGTCCAGGTCCAGTTGGACCTCAGGTCCAGGTGGTCCAGGACCTCAGGTCCAGTTCGAGCTAGACCTCACGTCCAGGTGGTCCAAAACCTCAGGTCCAGGTCCAGCTGCACGTCAAGTCCAGATCCAGCTGGACCTCAGGTCCAGGTGGTCCATTACCTCAGGTCCAGGTCCAGCTAAACCTCAGGTCAGGTCCAGCTGGACATCATGTGCAGGTGGTCCAGGACATCAGCTCCAGGTCCAGCTGGACTTCACGTCCTGGTGGTCCAGGACCTCAAGTCCAGTTCCAGCTGGACCTCACGTCCAGGTGGTCCAGGACCTCAAGTCCAGGTCCAGCTGGACCTCAGGTCCAATGGTCCAGGACCTCAGGTCCAGGTCCAGCTGGACCTCAGGTCCAGGTCCAGCTGGCCCTCAGGTGCAGGAGGTCCAGGACCACAGTTCCACGTCCAGCTGGATCTCAGGACCAGGTCTAGCTGGACCTCAGGTCCAGGTAGAGCTGGACCTCAGGTCCAGGTGGTGCAGGACCTCAGGTCCAGGTCCAGCTGGACCTCCGGTCCAGGTCCAGTTGGACCTCAGGTCCAGGTGGTCCAGGACCTCAGGTCCAGGTCCAGCTGGACCTCAGGTCCAGGTTGTCCAGGACCACAGATCCAAGACCAGCTGGACCACAGGACCAGGTCTAGCTGGACCTCAGGTCCAGGTACACCTGGACATCAGTTCCAGGTGTTCCAGGACCTCAGGTCCAGGTCCTGCTGGACCTCAAGTCCAGGTCCAGTTGGACCTCAGGTCCAGGTGGTCCAGGACCTCAGGTCCAGGTCCCGCTGGACATCAGGTCCTGGTCCAGCTGGACATCATGTCCAGGCGGTCCAGGACCTCAGGTCCAGTTCCAGCTGGACCTCACGTCCTGGTGGTCCAGGATCTCAAGTCCAGGTCCAGGTGGACCTCAGGTCCAGGTGGTCCCGGACCTCAGGTCCAGGAACAGCTGTACCTCATATACAAGTGGTCCAGGACCTCAGGTCCAGGTCCAGTGGAACTCAGGTCCAGGTGGTCCAGGACCTCAGGTCTATGTACAGCTGGACCTAATGTCCAGGTCCACCTGGACCGTCCTAGACCTTAGGACCAGCTGGTCCAGGACCTCAGGTTCGGTTCCAGCTGGACCTCACATCCAGGTGGTCTAGGACCTCAAGTCCAGGTCCAGCTGTACCTCAGGTCCAGGTGTTCCAGGACCTCAGGTCCAGGTCCAGCTGGACCTCAGGTCCAGGTGTTCCAGGACCTCAGGTCCAGGTCCAGCTGGACCTCAGGTCCAGGTGGACCATGACCACAGTTCCAAGACCAGCTGGACCACAACACCAGTTCTAGCTGGACCTCAGGTCCAGGTACACCTGGACCTCATGTCCAGGTGGTGCAGGACCTCAGGTCCAGGTCCAGCTGGACCTCAGGTCCAGGTCCAGCTGAATTCAGGTCCAGGTGGTCCAGGACCTCAGGTCCAGGTCCTGCTGGACCTCAATTCCGGGTCAAGCTGGACCTCAGGTCCAGGTGGTCCAGGACCTCAGGGCCAGGTCCAGCTGGACCTGGACTCCAGCAGGACCTCAGGTCCAGGTCCAGCTGGACCTCAGGTCCAGGTCCAGCTGTACCTCAGGTCCAGGTGGTCCAGGACATCAGGTCCAGGTCCAGCTGGACCTCCCGTCCAGGTCTAGCTGGACCTCACGTCCAGGTGGTCCAGGACCCTCGGTCCAGGTCCAGTTGGACCTCAGGTCCAGGAGGTCCAGGACCTCAGGTCCAGTTCGAGCTGGACCTCACGTCCAGGTGGTCCAAAACCTCAGGTCCAGGTCCAGCTGCATGTCAAGTCCAGGTCCAGCTGGACCTCAGGTCCAGGTGGTCCATTACCTCAGATCCAGGTCCAGCTGGACCTCAGGTCCAGGTCCAGCTGGACCTCATGTCCAGGTGGTCCAGGACCTCAGCTCCAGGTCCAGCTGGACCTCACGTCCTGGTGGTCCAGGACCTCAAGTCCAGTTCCAGCTGGACCTCACGTCCAGGTGGTCCAGGACCTCAAGTCCAGGTCCACCTGGACCTCAGGTCCAATGGTCCAGGACCTCAGGTCCAGGTCCAGCTGGCCCTCAGGTGCAGGTGGTCCAGGACCACAGTTCCACGTCCAGCTGGACCTCAGGACCAGGTCTAGCTGGACCTCAGGTCCAGGTAGAGCTGGACCTCAGGTCCAGGTGGTGCAGGACCTCAGGTCCAGGTCCAGCTGGACCTCCGGTCCAGGTCCAGTTGTACCTCAGGTCCAGGTGGTCCAGGACCTCAGGTCCAGGTCCAGCTGGACCTCAGGTCCAGGTCCACCTGGACTCTCAGGTCCAGGTACAGCTGGACCTCAGGTCCAGGTGGTCCAGGACCTCTGGTCCAGGAGGTCCAGGACCTTAGGTCGAGGTTCAGCTGGACCTCAGGACCAGGTCGTCCAGGCCTTCAGGTCCTGGTTTAGCTGGACCTCAGGTACAGCGGGATCTCAATCCAGGTCCAGCTGGACCTCAGGTCCAGGTCCAGCTGGACCTCAGGTCCAGGTTGTCCATGACCTCTGGTCCAGGTCCAGCTGGACCTCAGGTCCAGGTGGTCCAGGACCTCAGGTCCAGGTCCAGCTGGACCTCAGGTCCAGGTGGTCCAGGACCTCAGGTCCAGGTCCAGCTGGACCTCAGGTCCAGGTCCTCCAGGACCACAGGTCCAGGTCCAGCTGGACCTCAAGTCCGGGTCAAGCTGGACCTCAAGTCCAGGTGGTCCAGGACCTCAGGTCCAGGTCCAGCTGGACCTCAGGTCCAGGTGGTCCAGGACCACAGGTCCAGGTCCAAGTGGACCTCAAGTCCAGGTCCAGCTGGACCTCAGGTCCAGGTGGTCCAAAACCTCAGGTCCAGGTCCAGCTGGACCTCAGGTCCAGGTGGTCCAGGACCTCAGGTCCAGGTCCAGCTAGACCTGAGGTCCAGGTCCAGCTGGACATAAGGTCCATGTCCAGCTGGACATCATGTCCAAATGGTCCAGGACCTCAGGTCCAGTTCCAGCTGGACCTCACGTCCAGGTGGTACAGGACATCAGGTCGAGGTCCTGCTGGACCTGGACTCCAGCAGGACCTCAGGTCCAGGTCCAGCTGGACCTCATATACAAGTGGTCCAGGACCTCAGGTCCAGGTCCAGTTGGACCTCAGGTCCAGGTGGTCCAGGACCTCAGGTCCAGGTCCCGCTGGACATCAGGTCCTGGTCCAGCTGGACATCATGTCCAGGTGGTCCAGGACCTCAGGTCCAGTTCCAGCTGGACCTCACGTCCTGGTGGTCCATGACCTCAAGTCCAGGTCCAGCTAGACCTCTGGTCCAGGTGGTCCAGGACCTCAGGTCCAGGACCAGCTGGACCTCAGGTCCAGGTGGTCCAGGACCTCAGGTCCAGGTCCAGCTGGACCTCAGGTCCATGTGGTCCAGGATCACAGGTCCAGGTCCAGCTGGACCTCAAGTCCAGGTCAAGCTGGACCTCAGGTCCAGGTGGTCCAGGACCTCTGGGCCAGGTACAGCTGGCCTGGACTCCAGCAGGACCTCAGGTCTAGGTCCACCTGGACCTCAGATCCAGGTCCAGCTGTACCTCAGTTCCAGGTTGTCCAGGACATCAGGTCCAGTTCCAGCTGGACCTCAGGTCCAGGTCCAGCTGGACCTCATGTCCAGGTCCTCAGGTCCAGGTCCAGCTGGACCTCACGTCCAGGTGGTCCAAAACCTCAGGTCCAGGTCCAGCTGCACGTCAAGTCCAGGTCCAGCTTGACCTCAGGTCCAGGTGGTACATTACCTCAGGTCCAGTTCCAGCTGGACCTCAGGTCCAGGTCCAGCTGGATCTCAGGTGCAGGTGGTCCAAGACCTCATCTCCAGGTCCATCTGGACCTCAGGTCCAGGTCCAGCTGGACTTCAGGACCAGGTGGTCCAGGACCTCAGGTCCAGGTCCTGCTGGACCTCAAGTCCAGGTCAAGCTGGACCTCAGGTCCAGGTGGTCCAGGACCTCAGGGCCAGGTCCAGCTGGACCTGGACTCCAGCAGGACCTCAGGTCCAGGTCCAGCTGGACCTCAGGTCCAGGTCCAGCTGTACCTCAGGTCCAGGTGGTCCAGGACATCAGGTCCAGTTCCAGCTGGACCTCCCGTCCAGGTCCAGCTGGACCTCACGTCCAGGTGGTCCAGGACCTCCGGTCCAGGTCCAGTTGGACCTCAGGTCCAGGAGGTCCAGGACCTCAGGTCCAGTTCGAGCTGGACCTCACGTCCAGGTAGTCCAAAACCTCAGGTCCAGGTCCAGCTGCACGTCAAGTCCAGGTCCAGCTGGACCTCAGGTCCAGGTGGTCCATTACCTCAGGTCCAGGTCCAGCTGGACCTCAGGTCAGGTCCAGCTGGACATCATGTGCAGGTGGTCCAGGACCTCAGCTCCAGGTCCAGCTGGACCTCACGTCCTGGTGGTCCAGGACCTCAAGTCCAGGTCCAGCTGGACCTCACGTCCAGGTGGTCCAGGACCTCAAGTCCAGGTCCACCTGGACCTCAGGTCCAATGGTCCAGGACCTCAGGTCCAGGTCCAGCTGGACCTCAGGTCCAGGTCCAGCTGGCCCTCAGGTGCAGGTGGTCCAGGACCACAGTTCCACGTCCAGCTGGACCTCAGGACCAGGTCTAGCTGGACCTCAGGTCCAGGTAGAGCTGGACCTCAGGTCCAGGTGGTGCAGGACCTCAGGTCCAGGTCCAGCTGGACCTCCGGTCCAGGTCCAGTTGGACCTCAGGTGCAGGTGGTCCAGGACCTCAGGTCCAGGTCCAGCTGGACCTCAGGTCCAGGTCCACCTGGACTCTCAGGTCCAGGTCCAGCTGGACCTCAGCTCCAGGTGGTCCAGGACCTCTGGTCCAGGAGGTCCAGGACCTCAGGTCCAGGTTCAGCTGGACCTCAGGTCCAGGTCGTCCAGGCCTTCAGGTCCTGGTCTAGCTGGACCTCAGGTACAGCGGGACCTCAATCCAGGTCCAGCTGGACCTCAGGTCCAGGTCCAGCTTGACCTCAGGTCCAGGTTGTCCAGGACCTCAGGTCCAGGTCCAGCTGGACCTCAGGTCAAGGTGGTCCAGGACCTCAGGTCCAGGTCCAGCTGGACCTCAGGTCCAGGTGGTCCAGGACCTCAGGTTCAGGTCCAGCTGGACCTCAGGTCCAGGTCCTCCAGGACCACAGTTCCAGGTCCAGCTGGACCTCAAGTCCGGGTCAAGCTGGACCTCAGGTCCAGGTGGTCCAGGACCTCAGGTCCAGGTCCAGCTGGACCTCAGGTCCAGGTGGTCCGGGACCACAGGTCCAGGTCCAAGTGGACCTCAAGTCCAGATCCAGCTGGACCTCAGGTCCAGGTGGTCCAAAACCTCAGGTCCAGGTCCAGCTGGACCTCAGTTCCAGGTGGTCCAGGACCTCAGGTCCAGGTCCAGCTAGACCTCAGGTCCAGGTCCACCTGGACATCAGGTCCATGTCCAGCTGGACATCATGTCCAAATGGTCCAGGACCTCAGGTCCAGTTCCAGCTGGACCTCACGTCCAGGTGGTCCAGGACATCAGGTCGAGGTCCAGCTGGACCTGGACTCCAGCAGGACCTCAGGTCCAGGTTCTGCTGGACCTCATATACAAGTGGTCCAGGACCTCAGGTCCAGGTCCAGCTGGACCTCAGGTCCAGGTGGTCCAGGACCTCAGGTCTATGTCCAGCTGGACCTCAGGTCCAGGTCCACCTGGACCGTCCTAGCCTTAGGACCAGCTGGTCCAGGACCTCAGGTCCAGGTCCAGCTGGACCTCAGGTCCAGGTCCAGCTGGACCTCATGTCCAGGTGGTCCAGGACCTCAGGTCCTGTTCCAGCTGGACCTCACATCCAGGTGGTCCAGGACCTCAAGTCCAGGTCCAGCTGTACCTCAGGTCCAGGTGTTCCAGGACCTCAGGTCCAGGTCCAGCTGGACCTCAGGTCCAGGTGGTCCAGGACCAAGTTCCAAGTCCAGCTGGACCACAGGACCAGTTCTAGCTGGACCTCAGGACCAGGTACACCTGGACTTCAGGTCCAGGTGGTGCAGGACATCAGGTCCAGGTCCAACTGGACCTCCGGTCCTGGTCCAGTTGGACCTCAGGTCCAGGTGGTCCAGGACCTCAGGTCCAGGTCCCGCTGGACATCAGGTCCTGGTCCAGCTGGACATCATGTCCAGGTGGTCCAGGACCTCAGGTCCAGTTCCAGCTGGACCTCACGTCCTGGTGGTCCAGGTCCTCAGGTCCAGGTCCAGCTGGACCTCACGTCCAGGTGGTCCAAAACCTCAGGTCCAGGTCCAGCTGCACGTCAAGTCCAGGTCCAGCTGGACCTCTGGTCCAGGTGGTACATTACCTCAGGTCCAGTTCCAGCTGGACCTCAGGTCCAGGTCCAGCTGGATCTCAGGTGCAGGTGGTCCAGGACCTCAGCTCCAGGTCCAGCTGGACCTCAGGTCCAGGTCCAGCTGGACTTCAGGTCCAGGTGGTCCAGGACCTCAGGTCCAGGTCCAGCTGGACCTCAGGTCCAGGTCCAGCTGGACCTAAGGTCCAGGTGGTCCAGGACCTCAGGTCCAGTTCCAGCTGGACCTCCGGTCCAGGTCCAGCTGGACCTCACGTCCAGGTGGTCCAGGACCTCCGGTCCAGGTCCAGTTGGACCTCAGGTCCAGGTGGTCCAGGACCTCAGGTCCAGTTCGAGCTGGACCTCACGTCCAGGTGGTCCAAAACCTCAGGTCCAGGTCCAGCTGCACGTCAAGTCCAGGTCCAGCTGGACCTCAGGTCCAGGTGGTCCATTACCTCAGGTCCAGGTCCAGCTAAACCTCAGGTCCAGGTCCAGCTGGACCTCATGTCCAGGTGGTCCAGGACCTCAGTTCCAGGTCCAGCTGGACCTCACGTCCTGGTGGTCCAGGACCTCAAGTCCAGTTCCAGCTGGACCTCACGTCCAGGTGGTCCAGGACCTCAGGTCCAGGTCCCGCTGGACATCAGGTCCTGGTCCAGCTGGACATCATGTCCAGGTGGTCCAGGACCTCAGGTCCAGTTCCAGCTGGACCTCACGTCCTGGTGGTCCATGACCTCAAGTCCAGGTCCAGCTAGACCTCTGGTCCAGGTGGTCCAGGACCTCAGGTCCAGGACCAGCTGGACCTCAGGTCCAGGTGGTCCAGGACCTCAGGTCCAGGTCCAGCTGGACCTCAGGTCCATGTGGTCCAGGATCACAGGTCCAGGTCCAGCTGGACCTCAAGTCCAGGTCCAGCTGGACCTCAGGTCCAGGTGGTCCAGGACCTCTGGGCCAGGTACAGCTGGCCTGGACTCCAGCAGGACCTCAGGTCCAGGTCCACCTGGACCTCAGATCCAGGTCCAGCTGGACCTAAGTTCCAGTTTGTCCAGTACCTCAGGTCCAGGTCCAGCTGGACCTCATGTCCAGATCCAACTGGACCTCATGTCCAGGTCCTCAGGTCCAGGTCCAGCTGGACCTCAGGTCCAGGTGGTCCAAAACCTCAGGTCCAGGTCCAGCTGCACGTCAAGTCCAGGTCCAGCTTGACCTCAGGTCCAGGTGGTACAGTACCTCAGGTCCAGTTCCAGCTGGACCTCAGGTCCAGGTCCAGCTGGACCTCAGGTGCAGGTGGTCCAAGACCTCATCTCCAGGTCCATCTGGACCTCAGGTCCAGGTCCAGCTGGACCTCAGGTCCAGGTGGTCCAGGACCTCAGGTCCAGGTCCAGCTGGACCTCAGGTCCAGGTCCAGCTGGACCTCAGGTCCAGGTGGTCCAGGACCTCAGGTCCAGGTCCAGCTGGACCTGGACTCCAGCAGGACCTCAGGTCCAGGTCCAGCTGGACCTCAGGTCCAGGTCCAGCTGGACCTCAGGTCCAGGTGGTCCAGGACCTCAGGTCCAGTTCCAGCTGGACCTCACGTCCAGGTCCAGCTGGACCTCACGTCCAGGTGGTCCAGGACCACAGGTCCATGTCCAGTTGGACCTCAGGTCCAGGAGGTCCAGGACCTCAGGTCCAGTTCGAGCTGGACCTCACGTCCAGGTAGTCCAAAACCTCAGGTCCAGGTCCAGCTGCACGTCAAGTCCAGGTCCAGCTGGACCTCAGGTCCAGGTGGTCCAGTACCTCAGGTCCAGGTCCAGCTGGACCTCAGGTCCAGGTCCAGCTGGACATCATGTGCAGGTGGTCCAGGACATCAGCTCCAGGTCCAGCTGGACCTCACGTCCTGGTGGTCCAGGACCTCAAGTCCAGTTCCAGCTGGACCTCACGTCCAGGTGGTCCAGGACCTCAAGTCCAGGTCCACCTGGACCTCAGGTCCAATGGTCCAGGACCTCAGGTCCAGGTCCAGCTGGACCTCAGGTCCAGGTCCAGCTGGCCCTCAGGTGCAGGTGGTCCAGGACCACAGTTCCACGTCCAGCTGGACCTCAGGACCAGGTCCAGCTGGACCTCAGGTCCAGGTCGAGCTGGACCTCAGGTCCAGGTGGTCCAGGACCTCAGGTCCAGGTCCAGCTGGACCTCCGGTCCAGGTCCAGCTGGACCTCAGGTCCAGGTGGTCCAGGACCTCAGGTCCAGGTCCAGCTGGACCTCAGGTCCAGGTCCACCTGGACTCTCAGGTCCAGGTCCAGCTGGACCTCAGCTCCAGGTGGTCCAGGACCTCTGGTCCAGGAGGTCCAGGACCTTAGGTCCAGGTTCAGCTGGACCTCAGGACCAGGTCGTCCAGGCCTTCAGGTCCTGGTTTAGCTGGACCTCAGGTACAGCGGGATCTCAATCCAGGTCCAGCTGGACCTCAGGTCCAGGTCCAGCTTGACCTCAGGTCCAGGTTGTCCAGGACCTCAGGTCCAGGTCCAGCTGGACCTCAGGTCCAGGTGGTCCAGGACCTCAGGTCCAGGTCCAGCTGGACCTCAGGTCCAGGTGGTCCAGGACCTCAGGTCCAGGTCCAGCTGGACCTCAGGTCCAGGTCCTCCAGGACCTCAGGTCCAGGTCCAGCTGGACCTCAAGTCCAGGTCAAGCTGGACCTCAGGTCCAGGTGGTCCAGGACCTCAGGTCCAGGTCCAGCTGGACCTCAGGTCCAGGTGGTCCAGGACCTCAGGTCCAGGTCCAGCTGGACCTCAGGTCCAGGTCCAGCTGGACCTCAGGTCCAGGTGGTCCAAAACCTCAGGTCCAGGTCCAGCTGGACCTCAGTTCCAGGTGGTCCAGGACCTCAGGTCCAGGTCCAGCTAGACCTCAGGTCCAGGTCCACCTGGACATCAGGTCCATGTCCAGCTGGACATCATGTCCAAATGGTCCAGGACCTCAGGTCCAGTTCCAGCTGGACCTCACGTCCAGGTGGTCCAGGACATCAGGTCGAGGTCCAGCTGGACCTGGACTCCAGCAGGACCTCAGGTCCAGGTTCTGCTGGACCTCATATACAAGTGGTCCAGGACCTCAGGTCCAGGTCCAGTGGAACTCAGGTCCAGGTGGTCCAGGACCTCAGGTCTATGTCCAGCTGGACCTAAAGTCCAGGTCCACCTGGACCGTCCTAGACCTTAGGACCAGCTGGTCCAGGACCTCAGGTCCAGGTCCAGCTGGTCCTCAGGTCCAGGTCCAGCTGGACATCATGTCCAGGTGGTCCAGGACCTCAGGTCCTGTTCCAGCTGGACCTCACATCCAGGTGGTCCAGGACCTCAAGTCCAGGTCCAGCTGTACCTCAGGTCCAGGTGTTCCAGGACCTCAGGTCCAGGTCCAGCTGGACCTCAGGTCCAGGTGGTCCAGGACCAAGTTCCAGGTCCAGCTGGACCACAGGACCAGTTCTAGCTGGACCTCAGGACCAGGTACACCTGGACTTCAGGTCCAGGTGGTGCAGGACATCAGGTCCAGGTCCAACTGGACCTCCGGTCCTGGTCCAGTTGGACCTCAGGTCCAGGTGGTCCAGGACCTCAGGTCCAGGTCCCGCTGGACATCAGGTCCAGGTCCAGCTGGACCTCATGTCCAGGTGGTCCAGGACCTCAGGTCCAGTTCCAGCTGGACCTCACGTCCAGGTGGTCCAGGTCCTCAGGTCCAGGTCCAGCTGGACCTCACGTCCAGGTGGTCCAAAACCTCAGGTCCAGGTCCAGCTGCACGTCAAGTCCAGGTCCAGCTGGACCTCTGGTCCAGGTGGTACAGTACCTCAGGTCCAGTTCCAGCTGGACCTCAGGTCCAGGTCCAGCTGGACCTCAGGTGCAGGTGGTCCAGGACCTCAGCTCCAGGTCCAGCTGGACCTCAGGTCCAGGTCCAGCTGGACTTCAGGTCCAGGTGGTCCAGGACCTCAGGTCCAGGTCCAGCTGGACCTCAGGTCCAGGTCCAGTTGGACCTCAGGTCCAGGTGGTCCAGGACCTCAGGTCCAGTTCCAGCTGGACCTCCGGTCCAGGTCCAGCTGGACCTCACGTCCAGGTGGTCCAGGACCTCCGGTCCAGGTCCAGTTGGACCTCAGGTCCAGGTGGTCCAGGACCTCAGGTCCAGTTCGAGCTGGACCTCACGTCCAGGTGGTCCAAAACCTCAGGTCCAGGTCCAGCTGCACGTCAAGTCCAGGTCCAGCTGGACCTCAGGTCCAGGTGGTCCATTACCTCAGGTCCAGGTCCAGCTAAACCTCAGGTCAGGTCCAGCTGGACATCATGTGCAGGTGGTCCAGGACATCAGTTCCAGGTCCAGCTGGACTTCACGTCCTGGTGGTCCAGGACCTCAAGTCCAGTTCCAGCTGGACCTCACGTCCAGGTGGTCCAGGACCTCAGGTCCAGGTCCCGCTGGACATCAGGTCCTGGTCCAGCTGGACATCATGTCCAGGCGGTCCAGGACCTCAGGTCCAGTTCCAGCTGGACCTCACGTCCTGGTGGTCCAGGATCTCTAGTCCAGGTCCAGGTGGACCTCAGGTCCAGGTGGTCCCGGACCTCAGGTCCAGGACCAGCTGGACCTCAGGTCCAGGTGGTCCAGGACCTCAGGTCCAGGTCCAGCTGGACCTCAGGTCCAGGTGGTCCAGGACCATAGGTCCAGGTCCAGCTGGACCTCGAGTCCAAGTCAAGCTGGACCTCAGGTCCAGGTGGTCCAGGACCTCAGGGCCAGTTCCAGCTGGACCTGGACTCCAGCAGGACCTCAGGTCCAGGTCCAGCTGGACCTCAGGTCCAGGTGGTCCATTACCTCAGGTCCAGGTCCAGGTGGACCTCAGGTGCAGGTGGTCCAGGACCTCAGGTCCAGGTCCAGCTGGACCTCAGGTGCAGGTCCAGCTGGACTTCAGGTCCAGGTGGTCCAGGACCTCAGGTCCAGGTCTTGCTGGACCTCAAGTCCAGGTCAAGCTGGAACTCAGGTCCAGGTGGTCGAGGACCTCATGGCCATGTCCAGCTGGACCTGGACTCCAGCAGGATCAGGTCCAGGTCCAGCGGACCTAGGTCCAGGTGGTCCAGGACCTCAGGTCCAGGTCCTGCTGGACCTCAAGTCCAGGTCAAGCTGGACCTCAGGTCCAGGTGGTCCTGGACCTCAGGTCTATGTCCAGCTGAACCTTAGGTCCAGGTCCACCTGGACCGTCCTAGACCTTAGGAGCAGCTGGTCCAGGACCTCAGGTCCAGGTCCAGCTGAAGCTCAGGCACAGGTCCACCTGGACTCTCAGGTCCAGGGGGTCGATGTCCTCAGGTCCAGGTCCAGCTTGACCTCAGGTCCAGGTGGTCCAGGTCCTCTGGTCCAGGAGGTCCAGGACCTTAGGTCCAGGTTCAGCTGGACCTCAGGACCAGGTGGTCCAGGCCTTCAGGTCCTGGTTTAGCTGGACCTCAGGTACAGAGGGATCTCAATCCAGGTCCAGCTGGACCTCAGGTCCAGGTGGTCCAGGACCTCAGGTCCAGGAGCAGCTGGACCTCAGTCCAGGTCCAGCAGGACATCAGTTCCATGAGGTCCAGGACTTCAGGTCCAGGTGGTCCAGGACCTCAGGTCCAGGTCCAGCTGGGCCTCAGGTCCAGGTCCAGCTGGACCTCAGGTCCAGGTCCAGCTGGACCTCAGGTCCAGGTCCAGCTGGACCTCAGGTCCAGGTCTAGCTGGCCCTCAGGTGCAGGTGGTCCAGGACCACAGTTCCAAGTCCAGCTGGAACTCAGGACCAGGTCTAGCTGGACCTCAGGTCCAGGTACAGCTGAACCTCCGGTCCAGGTCCAGTTGCACCTAAGGTCCAGGTGGTCCAGGACCTCAGGTCCAGTTCCAGCTGGACATCAGGTCCAGGTCCAGCTGGACATCATGTCCAGGTGGTCAATGACCTCAGGTCCAGTTCCAGCTGGACCTCACGTCCAGGTGGTCCAGGATCTCAGGTCCATGTCCAGCTGGACCTAAGGTCCAGGTCCACCTGGACCGTCCTAGACCTTAGGGCCAGATGGTCCTGGACCTCAGGCCCAGGTCCAGCTGGACCTCAGGTCCAGGTCCAGCTGGACCTCAGGTCCAGGTGTTCCAGGACCTCAGGTCCAGGTCCAGCTGGAACTCAGGTCCAGGTGGTCCAGGACCACAGTTCCAAGACCAGCTGGACCACAGGACCAGGTCTAGCTGGACCTCAGGTCCAGGTACACCTGGACCTCAGGTCCAGGTGGTGCAGGACCTCAGGTCCAGGTCCAGCTGGACCTCCGGTCCAGGTCAAGTTGGACCTCAGGTCCAGGTGGTCCAGGACCTCAGGTCCAGTTCCAGCTGGACCTCACGTCCAGGTGGTCCAGGATCTCAGGTCCAGGTCCAGCTGGACATTACGTCCCGGTCCAGCTAGACCTCAGGTCCAGGTCCAGCTGGACCTCAGAGCTAGATGATCCAGGACATCAGGTCCAGGTCCAGCTGGACCTGGATCCAGCAGGACCTCAGGTCCAGGTCCAGCTGGACCTCAGATACAAGTGGTCCAGGACCTCAGGTCCAGGTCCAGCTGGAACTCAGGTCCAGGTGGTCCAGGACCTCAGGTCAGTTCCAGCTGTACCTCAGGTCCAGGTCCAGCTGGACATCAGGTCCATGTACAGCTGGACTTCACGTCCAGGTGGTCCAGGACCTCAGGTCCAGGTCCAGCTGGACCTCAGGACCAAGTGGTCCAGGATTTCAGTTCCTGGTCTTGCTGGACCTCAGGTCGAGGTGGTCCAGGACCTCAGGGCCAGGTCTAGCGGGACCTGGACTCCAGCAGGATCAGGTCCAGTTCAGCGGACCTCAGGTCCAGGTGGTCCTTGACCTCAGGTCCAAGTCCAGCTGGACCTCAGATCCAGGTGGTCCATGACCTCAGGTCCAGGTCCAGCTGGACCTCAAGTCCAGGTTAAGCTGGACCTCAGGTCCAGGTGGTCCAGGACCTCAGGGCCAGGTCAAGCTGGACATGCCCAGCAGGACCTCAGGTCTAGGTCCAGCTGGACCTCAGGTCCAGGTGGTCCAGGTCCTCAGGTCCAGGTCCAGCTGGACCTCAGGTCCAGGTGGTCCAGGACCTCAGGTCCATGTCCAGCTGGACCTCAGGTCCAGGTCCACCTGGACCTCCTAGACCTTAGGGCCAGCTGGTCCTGGACCTCAGGGCCAGGTCCAGCTGGACCTCAGGTCCAGGTCCAGCTGGACCTCAGGTCCAGGTGTTCCAGGACCTCAGGTCCAGGTCCAGCTGGACCTCAGGTCCAGGTGGTCCAGGACCACAGTTCCATGTCCAGCTGGACCTCAGGACCAGGTCTAGCTGGACCTCAGGTCCAGGTCCAGCTGGACCTCAGGTCCAGGTGGTGCAGGACCTCAGGTCCAGGTCCCGCTGGACCTCAGGTCCTGGTCCAGCTGGACATCATGTCCAGGTGGTCCAGGACCTCAGGTCCAGTTCCAGCTGGACCTCAGGTCCTGGTGGTCCAGGACCTCAGGTCCAGGTCCAGCTGGACCTCAGGTCCAGGTGGTCCAGGACCTCAGGTCCAGGTCCAGCTGGACCTCAGGTCCAGGTTGTCCAGGACCACAGGTCCAGGTCCAGCTGGACCTCAAGTCCAGGTCAAGCTGGACCTCAGGTCCAGGTGGTCCAGGACCTCAGGGCCAGGTCCAGCTGGAGCTGGACTCCAGCAGGACCTCAGGTCCAGGTCCAGCTGGACCTCAGTTCCAGGTCCAGCTGTACCTCAGGTCCAGGTGGTCCAGGACATCAGGTCCAGTTCCAGCTGGACCTCAGATCCAGGTCCAGCTGGACCTCATGTCCAGGTCCTCAGGTCCAGGTCCAGCTGGACCTCACGTCCAGGTGGTCCAAAACCTCAGGTCCAGGTCCAGCTGCACCTCAAGTCCAGGTCCAGCTGGACCTCAGGTCCAGGTGGTACATTATCTCAGGTCCAGGTCCAGCTGGACCTCAGGTCCTGGTCCAGCTGGATCTCAGGTGCAGGTGGTCCAGGACCTCAGCTCCAGGTCCAGCTGGACCTCAGGTCCAGGTCTAGCTGGACTTCAGCTCCAGGTGGTCCAGGACCTCAAGTCCAGGTCCTGCTGTACCTCAAGTCAGGTCAAGCTGGACCTCAGGTCCAGGTGGTCGAGGACCTCAGTGCCATGTCCAGCTGGAACTGGGCTCCAGCAGGATCAGGTCCAGGTCTAGCGGACCTAGGTCCAGGTGGTCCAGGTCCTCAGGTCCAGGACCAGCTGGACCTCAGGTCCAGGTGGTCCAGGACCTCAGGTCCAGGTCCAGGTGGACCTCAGGTCCATGTGGTCCAGGACCTCAGGTCCAGGTCCAGCTGGACCTCAGTTCCAGGTCCTCCAGGACCACAGGTCCAGGTCCAGCTGGACCTCAAGTCCAGGTCAAGCTGGACCTCAGGTCCAGGTGGTCCAGGACCTCAGGTCCAGGTCAAGCTGGACCTCAGGTCCAGGTGGTCCAGGACCTCAGGTCTATGTCCAGCTGAACCTAAGTTCCAGGTCCACCTGGACCGTCCTAGACCTTAGGACCAGCTGGTCCAGGACCTCAGGTCCAGGTCCAGCTGGACCTCAGGCCCAGGTCCACCTGGACTCTCAGGTCCAGGGGGTCGATGTCCTCAGGTCCAGGTCCAGCTTGACCTCAGGTCCAGGTGGTCCAGGTCCTCTGGTCCAGGAGGTCCAGGACCTTAGGTCCAGGTTCAGCTGGACCTTAGGACCAGGTGGTCCAGGCCTTCAGGTCCTGGTTTAGCTGGACCTCAGGTACAGCGGGATCTCAATCCAGGTCCAGCTGGACCTCAGGTTCAGGTCCAGCTGGACCTCAGGTCCAGGTGGTCCAGGACCTCAGGTCCAGGTCCAGCTGGACCTCAAGTCCAGGTCCACCTGGACTCTTAGTTACAGATAATCCAGGACCTCAGGTTCACATCTAACTGGACCTCAGGTCCAGGTGGTACCGGACCTCAGGTCCAGGTCCAAGAGCATCTCAGGACCAGGTAGTCCAGGACCTCAGGTTCATGTCCAGCTGGACCTCAGGTCCAGGTGGTCCAGGTCCTCAGGTCCAGGTCCAGCTGGAACTCAGGTCCAGGACCACGTGGACTCTCAGGCCCAGGTGGTCCAGGACTTCAAGTCCAGGTCCAGCAGGACCTCAGGTCCAGGTCCAGCTGGACCTCAAGTCCATGTGGTCCAGGACCTCAGGTCCATGTCCAGCTGGACCTCATGTCCAAATGGTCCACGACCTCAGGTCCAGGTCCAGCTGGACCTCAGGTCCAGGTGGTCCAGGACCTCAGGTCCAGGTCCAGCTAGACCTCAGGTCCAGGTCCAGCTGGACATCAGGTCCATGTCCAGCTGGACATCATGTCCAAATGGTCCAGGACCTCAGGTCCAGATCCAGCTTGACCTCACGTCCAGGTGGTACAGGACCTCAGGTCCAGGTCCAGCTAGACCTCAGTTCCATGTCCACCTGGACCTCATGTCCAGATGGTCCACGACCTCAGGTCCAGGTCCAGCTGGACCTCAGGTCCAGGTGGTCCAGGACCTCAGGTCCAGGTCCAGCTAGACCTCAGGTCCAGGTCCAGCTGGACCTCAGGTCCAGGTCCAGCTGGACCTCATGTCCAGCTGGTCCAGGATGTCTGGTCCAGGTCTAGATGGACCTCAGTTCCAGGTGGTCCACGACCTCAGGTCTAGGTCCAGCTGGACCTCAGGTCCAGGTCCAGCTGGACATCAGGTCCATGTCCAGCTGGACATCATGTCCAGATGGTCCAGGACCTCAGGTCCAGATCCAGCTGGACGTCACGTCCAGGTGGTAGAGGATCTCATGTCCAGGTCCAGCTGGACGTTAGGTCCCAGTCCAGGACATCAGGTCGAGGTCCAGCTGGACCTGGACTCCAGCCGGACCTCATGTCCAGGTCCAGCTGGAACTCATATACAAGTGGTCCAGGACCTCAGATCCAGGTCCAGCTGGACCTCAGGTCCAGGTGGTCCAGGACCTCAGGTCTATGTCCAGCTGGACCTAAGGTCCAGGTCCACAGGGACCGTCCTAGACGTTAGGACCAGCTGGTCCAGGACCTCAGGTCCAGGTCCAGCTGGACCTCAGGTCCAGGTCCAGCTGGACATCATGTCCAGGTGGTCCAGGACCTCAGGTCCAGGTCCAGCTGGACCTCAGGTCCAGGTGGTCCAGGACCACAGGTCCAGGTCCAAGTGGACCTCAAGTCCAGGTCAAGCTTGACCTCAGGTCCAGGTGGTCCAAAACCTCAGGTCCAGGTCCAGCTGGACCTCAGGTCCAAGTGGGCCAGGAACTCACGTCCTGCTCCAGCTGGACCTTAGGTCCATGTCCAGCTGGACCTCAAGTACAGGTGGTCCCGGACCTCAGGTCCAGGTCCAGCTAGACCTCAGGTCCAGGTCCAGCAGGACCTCAGGACCAGGTCCAGCTAAACCTCAGGTCCAGGTCCAGCTGGACCTCAGCTCCAGGTCCAGCTGGACCTCAGGTCCAGGTGGTCCAGGACCTCAGGTCCAGTTCCAGCTGGACCTCACGTCCAGGTGATCCAGGACCTCAGGTCCAGGTCCAGCTGGACGTTAGGTCCCGTTCCAGCTGTACCTCAGGTCCAGGACCAGCTGGACCTCAGGTCCAGTTGGTCCAGGACATCAGGTCCAGGTCCAGCTGGACCTCAGATACAAGTGGTCCAGGACCTCAGGTCCAGGTCCAGCTGGAACTCAGGTCCAGGTGGTCCAGGACCTCAGGTCAGGTCCAGCTGTACCTCAGGTACAGGTAAAGCTGGACATCAGGTCCATGTACAGCTGGACATCATGTCCAGTGGGTCTAGGACCTCAGGTCCAGTTCCAGCTGGACCTCACGTCCAGGTGGTCCAGGACCTCAGGTCCAGGTCCAGCTGGACCTCAGGACCATGTGGTCCAGGATTTCAGGTCCAGGTCCAGCTGGACTTCAGGTCCAAATGGTCCAGGACCTCAGGTCCAGGTCCTGCTGGACCTCAAGTCCAGGTCAAGCTGGACCTCAGGTCCAGGTGGTCCAGGACCTAAGGGCCAGGTCCAGCTGGACCTGGTCCAGCAGGACCTCAGGTCCAGGTCCAGCGGACCTCAGGTCCAGGTGGTCCATGACCTCAGGTCCAGGTCCAGCTGGACCTCAGGTCCAGGTCAAGCTGGACCTCAGGTCCAGGTGGTCCAGGACCTCAGGTCCAGGTCCAGCTGGACCTCAGGTCCAGGTGGTCCAGGACCTCAGGTCCAGGTCCATCAGGAACTCAGGTCCAGGTCCAGCTGGACCTCAGGTCCAGGGGTCCAGGACCTCAGGTCCAGGTCCAGCTGGACCTCAGGTCCAGGTGGTCCAGGACCTCAGGTCCAGGTCCAGCTGGACCTCAGGTCCAGGTGGTCCAGGACCTCAGGTCCAGGTCCAGCTGGACATTCTCCAGCAGGATCTCAGGTCCAGGTCCAGCTGGACCTCAGGTCCAGGTGGTCCAGGACCTCAGGTCCAGGACCAGCTGGACCTCAGGTCCAGGTCCAGCTGGACCTCAGGTCCAGGTGGTCCAGGACCTCAGGTCTATGTCCAGCTGGACCTCAGGTCCAGGTCCACCTGGACCGTCCTAGACCTTAGGACCACCTGGTCCAGGACCTCAGGTCCAGGTCTAGCTGGACCTCAGGTCCAGGTCCACCTGGACTCTCAGGACCAGGGGGTCGATGTCCTCAGGTCCAGGTCCAGCTGGACCTCAGGTCCAGGTGGTCCAGGACCTCTGGTCCAGGAGGTCCAGGACCTTAGGTCCAGGTCCAGCTGGACCTCAGGTCCAGGTCGTCCAGGACTTCAGGTCTTGGTTCAGCTGGACCTCAGGTACAGCGGGATCTCAATCCAGGTCCAGCTGGACCTCAGGTCCAGGTCCAGCTGGACCTCAGGTCCAGGTGGTCCAGGACCTCAGGTCCAGGTCCAGCTGGACCTCAAGTCCAGGTCCACCTGGACTCTCAGTTCAGAAGTCCAGGACCTCAGGTTCACGTCCAGCTGGACCTCAGGTCCAGGTGGTCCCGGACCTCAGGTCCAGGTCCAAGGCTGACCTCAGGTCCAGGTGGTCCAGGACCTCAGGTCCAGGTCCAGCTGGACCTCAGGTCCAGGTGGTCTAGGTCCTCAGGTCCAGGTCCAGCTGGACCTCAGGTCCAGGTCCAGTTGGACTCTCAGGCCCAGGTGGTCCAGGACCTCAAGTCCAGGTCCAGCTGGACCTCAGGTCCAGGTCCAGCTGGACCTCAGGTCCAGGTAGTCCAGGACCTCAGGTCCAGGTCCAGCTGGTACTGTCTAGCTCGACCTCAGGTCCAGGTGGTCCAGGACCTCAGGTCCAGGTCCAGCTGGACCTCAGGTCCAGGTCCAGCTGGACCCCAGAACCAGGTGGTCCATGACCTCAGGTCCAGGTGGTCCAGGACCTCATGTCCAGATCCAGCTGGGCCTCAGGTCCAGGTCCAGCTGGACCTCAGGTCCAGGTGGTCCAGGACCTCAGGTCCAGGTCCAGCTGGACCTCAGGTCCAGGTGTTCCAGGACCTCAGGTCCAGGTCCAGCTGGACCTCAGGTCCAGGTGGTCCAGGACCTCATGTCCAGGTCCAGCTGGACCACAGGTCCAGGTCTAGCTGTACCTCAGGTCCAGGTCCACGTGGACCTCAGGTCCAGGTGGTCCAGGACCTCAGGTCCAGTTCCAGCTGGACCTCAGGTCCAGGTCCAGTTGGACCTCAGGTCCAGGTGGTCCAGGACCTCAGGTCCAGGTCCAGCTGGACATCAGGTCCTGGTCCAGCTGGACATCATGTCCAGGTGGTCCAGGACCTCAGGTCCAGGTCCAGCAGGACCTCACGTCCAGGTGGTCCTG
Organism: Cricetiscus sungorus; assembly: GCA_030556225.1. Classification (NCBI taxonomy): domain Eukaryota; kingdom Metazoa; phylum Chordata; class Mammalia; order Rodentia; family Cricetidae; genus Cricetiscus; species Cricetiscus sungorus. The sequence goes on along the minus strand of JANBXA010000019.1, from coordinate 31,738 downwards.
GACCTCAAGTCCAGGACCAGCTGGACCTCAGGTCCAGGTGGTCCAGGACCTCAGTTCCAGGTCCAGCTGGACCTCAGGTCCAGGTGGTCCAGGACCTCAGGTCCAGGTCCAGCTGGACCTCAGGTCCAGGTCCAGCTGGACCTCAGGTCCAGGGGGTCCAGGACCTCAGGTCCAGGTACAGCTAGACCTGGACTCCAGCAGGACCTCAGGTCCAGGTCCTGCTGGACCTCAGGTCCAGGTCCAGCTGTACCTCAGGTCCAGGTGGTCCAGGACCTCAGGTCCAGTTCCAGCTGGACCTCAGGTCCAGGTCCAGCTGGACCTCATGTCCAGGTCCTCAGGTCCAGGTCCAGCTGGACCTCACGTCCAGGTGGTCCAAGACCTCAGGTCCAGGTCCAGCTGGACCTCAAGTCCAGGTCCAGCTGGACCTCAGGTCCAGGTGGTACATTACCTCATGTCCAGGTCCAGCTGGACCTCAGGTCCAGGTCCAGCTGGATCTCAGGTCCAAGTGGTCCAGGACCTCAGCTCCAGGTCCAGCTGGACCTCAGGTCCAGGTCCAGCTGGACTTCAGGTCCAGGTGGTCCAGGACCTCAGCTCCAGGTCCAGCTGGACCTCAGCTACAGGTCCAGCTGGATTTCAGGTCCAGGTGGTCCCGGACCTCAGGTCCAGGTCCTGCTGGACCTCAAGTCCAGGTCAAGCTGGACCTCAGGTCCAGGTGGTCGAGGACCTCAGGTCCATGTCCAGCTGGACCTGGGCTCCAGGTCCAGGTCCAGCGGACCTCAGGTCCAGGTGGTCCAGGTCCTCAGGTCCAGGTCCAGCTGGACCTCAGGTCCAGGTGGTCCAGGACCTCAGGTCCAGGTCCAGCTGGACCTCAGGTCCAGGTCCTCCAGGACCACAGGTCCAGGTCCAGCTGGACCTCAGCGTCCAGGTCAAGCTGGACCTCAGGTCCAGGTAGTCCAGGACCTCAGGTCCAGGTCCAGCTGGACCTCAGGTCCAGGTGGTCCAGGAACACAGGTCCAGGTCCAGCTGGACCTCAAGTCCAGGTCAAGCTGGACCTCAGGTCCAGGTGGTCCAAAACCTCAGGTCCAGGTCCAGCTGGACCTCAGGTCCAGGTGGTCCAGGACCTCAGGTCCAGCTCCAGCTGGACCTTAGGTCCATGTCCAGCTGGACCTTAGGTCCAGGTGGTCCAGGACCTCAGGTCCAGGTCCAGCTAGACCTCAGGTCCAGGTCCAGCAGGACCTCAGCTCCATGTCCAGCTGGACATCATGTCCAGGTGGTCCAGGACCCCAGGTCCAGTTCCAGCTGGATCTCAGGTCCAGGTGGTCCATGACCTCAGGTCCAGGTCGAGCTGGACCTCAGGTCCCGTTCCAGCTGGACCTCAGGTCTAGGTCCAGCTGGACCTCAGGTCCAGTTGGTCCAGGACCTCAGGTCCAGGTCCAGCTGGACCTCAGGTCCAGGTGGTCCAGGACCTCAGGTCCAGGTCCAGCTGGACCTCAGGTCCAGGTGGTCCAGGACCTCAGGTCAGGTCCAGCTGGACCTCAGGTCCAGATCAAGCTGGACCTCAGGTCCATGTACAGCTGGACCTCATGTCCAGGTGGTCCAGGACCTCAGGTCCAGTTCCAGCTGGACCTCATGTCCAGGTGGTCCACGACCTCAGGTCCAGGTCCAGCTGGACCTCAGGTCCATGTGGTCCAGGACCTCAGGTCCAGTTCCAGCTGGACTTCAGGTCCAGGTGGTCCAGGACCTCAGGTCCAGGTCCAGCTGGACCTCAGGTCCAGGTCCAGCTGGACCTCAGGTCCAGGTGGTCCAGGACCTCAGGGCCAGGTCCAGCTGGACCTCAGGTCCAGGTGGTCCAGGACCTCAGGTCCAGGTCCAGCTGGACCTCAGGTCCAGGTCCTCCAGGACCACAGGTCCAGGTCCAGCTGGACCTCAGGTCCAGGTCAAGCTGGACCTCAGGTCCAGGTCCAGGACCTCAGGTCCAGGTCCTCCAGGACCACAGGTCCAGGTCCAGCTGGACCTCAGGTCCAGGTCCAGCTTGAACTCAGGTCCAGGTGGTCCAGGAACTCAGGTCCAGGTCCAGCTGGACCTCAGGTCCAGGTGGTCCAGGACCTCAGGTCCAGGTCCAGCTGGACCTCAGGTCCAGGTCCAGCTGGACCTCAGGTCCAGGTGGTCCAGGACCTCAGGTCCAGGTCCAGCTGGACCTCAGGTCCAGGTCCAGCTGGACCTCAGGTCCAGGTCCAGCTAAACCTCAGGTCCAGGTCCAGCTGGACCTCAGGTCCATGTCCAGCTGGACATCAGGTCCAGGTGGTCCAGGACCTCAGGTCCATGTCCAGCTGGACCTCAGGTCCACGTGGTCCAGGACCTCAGGTCCAGGTTCAGCTGGACCTTAGGTCCCGTGGTCCAGCTGGACCTCAGGTCCAGGACCAGCTGGACCTCAGGTCCAGTTGGTCCAGGACATCAGGTCCAGGTCCAGCTGGACCTCAGATACAAGTTGTCCAGGACCTCAGGTCCAGGTCCAGCTGGAACTCAGGTCCAGGTTGTCCAGGACCTCAGGTCAGGTCCAGCTGTACCTCAGGTCCAGGTAAAGCTGGACATCAGGTCCATGTACAGCTGGACATCATGTCCAGTGGGTCTAGGACCTCAGGTCCAGTTCCAGCTGGACCTCACGTCCAGGTGGTCCAGGACCTCAGGTCCAGGTCCAGCTGGACCTCAGGACCATGTGGTCCAGGATTTCAGGTCCAGGTCCAGCTGTACTTCAGGTCCAGATGGTCCAGGACCTCAGGTCCAGGTCCTGCTGGACCTCAGGTCCAGGTCAAGCTGGACCTCAGGTCCAGGTGGTCCAGGACCTCAGGGCCAGGTCCAGCTGGACCTGACATCAGGTCCAGGTCCAGCGGACCTCAGGTCCAGGTGGTCCAGCTGACCTCAGGTCCAGGTCCAGCTGGACCTCAGGTCCAGGTCCAGCTGGACCTCAGGTCCAGGTGATCCAGGACCTCAGGTCCAGGTCCAGCTGGACCTCAGGTCCAGGTGGTCCAGGACCTCAGGTCCAGGTCCAGCTGGACCTCAGGTCCAGGTCCAGCTGGACCTCAGATCCAGGTGGTCCAGGACCTCAGGTCCAGGTCCAGCTGGACTTCAGGTCCAGGTCCAGCTGGACCTCAGGTCCAGGTGGTCCAGGACCTCAGGTCCAGGTCCAGCTGGACCTCAGGTCCAGGTGGTCCAGGACCTCAGGTCCAGGTCCAGCTGGACCTCAGGTCCAGGTCCTCCAGGACCTCAGGTCCAGGTCCAGCTGGACCTCAGGTCCAGGTCAAGCTGGACCTCAGGTCCAGGTAGTCCAGGACCTCAGGTCCAGGTCCTCCAGGACCACAGGTCCAGGTCCAGCTGGACCTCAAGTCCTGGTCAAGCTTGAACTCAGGTCCAGGTGGTCCAGGACCTCAGGTCCAGGTCCAGCTGGACCTCAGGTCCAAGTGGTCCAGGACCTCAGGTCCAGGTCCAGCTGGACCTTAGGTCCAGGTCCAGCTGGACCTCAGGTCCAGGTGGTCCAGGACCTCAGGTCCAGGTCCAGCTAGACCTCAGGTCCAGGTCCAGCTGGACCTCAGGTCCAGGTGTCCAGCTGAACCTCAGGTCCAGGTCCAGCTGGACATCAGGTCCAGGTCTAGCTGGACCTCAGGTCCAGGTGGTCCAGGACCTCAGGTCCAGGTCCAGCTGGACCTCAGGTCCAGGTGGTCCAGGACCTCAGGTCCAGGTCCAGCTGGACCTTAGGTCCAGGTTCCAGCGGACCTCAGGTCCAGGTCCAGCTGGACCTCAGGTCCAGTTGGTCCAGGACCTCAGGTCCAGGTCCAGCTGGACCTCAGATACAAGTGGTCCAGGACCTCAGGTCCAGGTCCAGCTGGACCTCAGGTCCAGGTGGTCCAGGACCTCAGGTCCAGGTCCAGCTGTACCTCAGGTCCAGGTAAAACTGGACATCAGGTCCATGTACAGCTGGACATCATGTCCAGGGTCTAGGACCTCAGGTCCAGTTCCAGCTGGACCTCAGGTCCAGGTGGTCCAGGACCTCAGGTCCAGGTCCAGCTGGACCTCAGGTCCAGGTGGTCCAGGACCTCAGGTCCAGGTCCAGCTGTACTTCAGGTCCAGGTGGTCCAGGACCTCAGGTCCAGGTCCAGCTGGACCTCAGGTCCAGGTCAAGCTGCACCTCAGGTCCAGGTGGTCCAGGACCTAAGGTCCAGGTCCAGCTGGACCTCAGGCCAGCAGGACTCAGGTCCAGGTCCAGCTGGACCTCAGGTCCAGGTGATCCAGGACCTCAGGTCCAGGTCCAGCTGGACCTCAGGTCCAGGTGGTCCAGGACCTCAGGTCCAGGTCCATCTGGACCTCAGGTCCAGGTCAAGCTGGACCTCAGATCCAGGTGGTCCAGGACCTCAGGTCCAGGTCCAGCTGGACCTCAGGTCCAGGTGGTCCAGGACCTCAGGTCCAGGTCCAGCTGGACCTCAGGTCCAGGTGGTCCAGGACCTCAGGTCCAGGTCCAGCTGGACCTCAGGTCCAGGTCCAGCTGGACCTCAGGTCCAGGTGGTCCATGACCTCAGGTCCAGGTCCAGCTGGACCTCAGGTCCAGGTCCAGCTGGACCTCAGGTCCAGGTGGTCCAGGACCTCAGGTCCAGGTCCAGCTGGACATGGACTCCAGGTCCACGACCTCAGGTCCAGGTCCAGCTGGACCTCAGGTCCAGGTGGTCCAGGAATTCAGGTCCAGGTCCAGCTGGACCTCAGGTCCAGGTCCAGCTGGACCTCAGGTCCAGGTCCAGCTGGACCTCAGGTCCAGGTGGTCCAGGACCTCAGGTCCAGGTCCATCTGGACCTCAGGTCCAGGTCAAGCTGGACCTCAGATCCAGGAGTTCCAGGACCTCAGGTCCAGGTCCAGCTGGACCTCAGGTCCAGGTGGTCCAGGACCTCAGGGCCAGGTCCAGCTGGACGCTCCAGCAGGACCTCAGGTCCAGGTCCAGCTGGACCTCAGGTCCAGGTGGTCCAGGACCTCAGGTCCAGGACCAGCTGGACCTCAGGTCCAGGTCCAGCTTGACCTCAGGTCCAGGTGGTCCAGGACCTCAGGTCCATGTCCAGCTGGACCTCAGTTCCAGGTCCACCTGGACCGTCCTAACCTTAGGTCCACCTGGTCCAGGACCTCAGGTCCAGGTCCAGCTGGACCTCAGGTCCAGGTCCACCTGGACTCTCAGGTCCAGGGGGTCGATGTCCTCAGGTCCAGGTCCAGCTGGACCTCAGGTCCAGGTGGTCCAGGACCTCTGGTCCAGGAGGTCCAGGACCTTAGGTCCTGGTTCAGCTGGACCTCAGGACCAGGTCGTCCAGGCCTTCAGGTCTTGGTTTAGCTGGACCTCAGGTACAGCGGGATCTCAATCCAGGTCCAGCTGGACCTCAGGTTCAGGTCCAGCTGGACCTCAGGTCCAGGTGGTCCAGGACCTCAGGTCCAGGTCCAGCTGGACCTCAAGTCCAGGTCCACCTGGACTCTCAGTTGCAGATAGTCCAGGACCTCAGGTTCACGTCCAGCTGGACCTCAGGTCCAGGTCCAGTGGACCTCAGGTCCAGGTCCAAGCAGGACCTCAGGTCCAGGTAGTCCAGGACCTCAGGTTCAGGTCTTGCTGGACTTCAGGTCCAGGTGGTCAACGACCTCAGGTCCAGGTCCAGCTGGACCTCAGGTCCAGGTCCACATGGACCTCAGGTCCAGGTGGTCCAGTACCTCAGGTCCAGGTCCAGCTGGACCTCAGGTCCAGGTCCAGCTGGACCTCAGGTCCATGTGGTCCAGGACCTCAGGTCCAGGTCCAGCTGGTACTGATCTAGCTCGACCTCAGGTCCAGGTGGTCCAGGACCTCAGGTCCAGGTGCAGCTGGACCTCAGGTCCAGGTCCAGCTGGACCTCAGTTCCAGGTGGTCCAGGACTTCAGGTCCAGGTGGTCCAGGACCTCAGGTCCAGATCCAGCTGGACCTCAGGTCCAGGTCCAGCTGGACCTCAGGTCCAGGTGTTCTAGGACCTCAGGTCCAGGTCCAGCTGGACCTCAGGTCCAGGTGGTCCAGGACCTCAGGTCCAGGTCCAGCTGGACCTCAGGTCCAGGTGGTCCAGGACCTCAGGTCCAGGTCCAGCTGGACCTCAGGTCCAGATCCAGCTGTACCTCAGGTCCAGGTCCACCTGGACCTCAGGTCCAGGTGGTCCAGGACCTCAGGTCCAGGTCCAGCTGGACCTCCGGTCCAGGTCCAGCTGGACCTCAGGTCCAGGTGGTCCAGGACCTCAGGTCCAGGTCCAGCTGGACCTCAGGTCCAGGTCCAGCTGGACCTCATGTCCAGGTGGTCCAGGACCTCAGGTCCAGTTCCAGCTGGACCTCAGGTCCTGGTGGTCCAGTGGACCTCAGGTCCAGGTCCAGCTCGACCTCAGGTCCAGGTGGTCCAGGACCTCAGTTCCAGGTCCAGCTGGACCTCAGGTCCAGGTGGTCCAGGACCTCAGGTCCAGGTCCAGCTGGACCTCAGGTCCAGTTCCAGCTGGACCTCAGGTCCAGGTGGTCCAGGACCTCAGGTCCAGGTCCAGCTGGACCTCAGGTCCAGGTTCAGGACCTCAGGTCTAGGTCCAGCTGGACCTCAGGTCCAGGTCCAGCTGGACCTCAGGTCCAGGTCAAGCTGGACCTCAGGTCCAGGTGGTCCAGGACCTCAGGTCCAGGTCCAGCTGGACCTCAGGTCCAGGTGGTCCAGGACCTCAGGTCCAGGTCCAGCTGGACCTCAGGTCCAGGTCGTCCAGGACCACAGGTCCAGGTCCAGCTGGACCTCAGGTCCAGGTCCAGCTGGACCTCAGGTCCAGGTATCCAGTGGACCTCAGGTCCAGGTCCTCCAGGACCTCAGGTCCAGGTCCAGCTGGACCTCAAGTCCAGGTCCAGCTGGACCTCAGGTCCAGGTGGTCCAGAACCTCAGGTCCAGGTCCAGCTGGACCTCAGGTCCAGGTGGTCCAGGACCTCAGGTCCAGCTCCAGCTGGACCTTAGGTCCAGGTCCAGCTGGACCTCAGGTCCAGGTGGTCCAGGACCTCAGGTCCAGGTCCAGCTGGACCTCAGGTCCAGGTCCAGCAGGACCTCAGGTCCAGGTCCAGCTGGACCTCAGGTCCAGGTCCAGCTGGACCTCAGGTCCAGGTCCAGCTGGACCTCATGTCCAGGTGGTCCAGGACCTCAGGTCCATTTCCAGCTGGACCTCACGTCCAGGTGGTCCAGGACCTCAGGTCCAGGTCCAGCTGGACGTCAGGTCCCGTGGTCCAGCGGACCTCAGGTCCAGGACCAGCTGGACCTCAGGTCCAGGTGGTCCAGGACCTCAGGTCCAGGTCCAGCTGGACCTCAGGTCCAGGTGGTCCAGGACCTCAGGTCCAGGTCCAGCTGGAACTCAGGTCCAGGTGGTCCAGGACCTCAGGTCCAGGTCCAGCTGTACCTCAGGTCCAGGTAAAGCTGGACATCAGGTCCATGTACAGCTGGACATCATGTCCAGGGGGTCTAGGACCTCAGGTCCAGTTCCAACTGGACCTCACGTCCAGGTGGTCCAGGACCTCAGGTCCAGGTCCAGCTGGACCTCAGGTCCATCTGGTCCAGGATCTCAGGTCCAGGTCCAGCTGTACCTCAGGTCCAGATGGTCCAGGACCTCAGGTCCAGGTCCTGCTGGACCTCAGGTCCAGGTCCAGCTGGACCTCAGGTCCAGGTGGTCCAGGACCTAAGGTCCAGGTCCAGCTGGACCTCCAGCAGGATCAGGTCCAGGTCCAGCTGGACCTCAGGTCCAGGTGGTCCAGGACCTCAGGTCCAGGTCCAGCTGGACCTCAGGTCCAGGTCAAGCTGGACCTCAGGTCCAGGTGGTCCAGGACCTCAGGTCCAGGTCAAGCTGGACCTCAGGTCCAGGTGGTCCAGGACCTCAGGTCCAGGTCAATCTGGACCTCAGGTCCAGGTCAAGCTGGACCTCAGGTCCAGGTGGTCCAGGACCTCAGGTCCAGGTCCAGCTGGACCTCAGGTCCAGGTCCAGCTGGACCTCAGGTCCAGGTGGTCCAGGACCTCAGGTCCAGGTCCAGCTGGACCTCAGGTCCAGGTGGTCCAGGACCTCAGGTCCAGATCCAGCTGGACCTCAGGTCCAGGTCCTCCAGGACCTCAGGTCCAGGTCCAGCTGGACCTCAGGTCCAGGTCCAGCTGGACCTCAGGTCCAGGTGGTCCAGGATCTCAGGTCCAGGTACTCCAGGACCACAGGTCCAGGTCCAGCTGGACCTCAGGTCCAGGTCCAGCTTGACCTCAGGTCCAGGTGGTCCAGGACCTCAGGTCCAGGTCCAGCTGGACCTCAGGTCCAGGTGGTCCAGGACCTCAGGTCCAGCTCCAGCTGGACCTCAGGTCCAGGTCCAGCTGGACCTCAGGTCCAGGTGGTCCAGGACCTCAGGTCCAGGTCCAGCTGGACCTCAGGTCCAGGTCCAGCTGGACCTCAGGTCCAGGTCCAGCTAGACCTCAGGTCCAGGTCCAGCTGGACCTCAGGTCCAGGTCCAGCTGGACCTCATGTCCAGGTGGTCCAGGACCTCAGGTCCATGTCCAGCTGGACCTCACGTCCAGGTGGTCCAGGACCTCAGGTCCAGGTCCAGCTGGACGTCAGGTCCCGTTCCAGCTGGACCTCAGGTCCAGGACCAGCTGGACCTCAGGTCCAGTTGGTCCAGGACCTCAGGTCCAGGTCCAGCTGGACCTCAGGTCCAGGTGGTCCAGGACCTCAGGTCCAGGTCCAGCTGGAACTCAGGTCCAGGTGGTCCAGGACCTCAGGTCAGGTCCAGCTGGACCTCAGGTCCAGGTCAAGCTGGACATCAGGTCCATGTACAGCTGGACATCATGTCCACGGGGTCTAGGACCTCAGGTCCAGTTCCAGCTGGACCTCACGTCCAGGTGGTCCAGGACCTCAGGTCCAGGTCCAGCTGGACCTCAGGACCATGTGGTCCAGGATTTCAGGTCCATTTCCAGCTGTACCTCAGGTCCAGATGGTCCAGGACCTCAGGTCCAGGTCCTGCTGGACCTCAAGTCTAGGTCCAGCTGCACCTCAGGACCAGGTGGTCCAGGACCTAAGGGCCAGGTCCAGCTGGACCTGGTCCAGGCAGGATCAGGTCCAGGTCCAGCGGACTTCAGGTCCAGGTGGTCCAGGACCTCAGGTCCAGGTCCAGCTGGACCTCAGGTCCAGGTCAAGCTGGATCTCAGGTCCAGGTGATCCAGGACCTCAGGTCCAGGTCCAGCTGGACCTCAGGTCCAGGTGGTCCAGGACCTCAGGTCCAGGTCAAGCTGGACCTCAGGTCCAGGTCCAGCTGGACCTCAGATCCAGGTGGTCCAGGACCTCAGGTCCAGGTCCAGCTGGACCTCAGGTCCAGGTGGTCCAGGACCTCAGGTCCAGGTCCAGCTGGACCTCAGGTCCAGGTGTTCCAGGACCTCAGGTCCAGGTCCAGCTGGACCTCAGGTCCAGGTCCAGCTGGACCTCAGGTCCAGGTGGTCCATGACCTCAGGTCCAGGTCCAGCTGGACCTCAGGTCCAGGTCCAGCTGGACCTCAGGTCCAGGTGGTCCAGGACCTCAGGTCCAGGTCCAGCTGGACATGGTCCAGCAGGACCTCAGGTCCAGGTCCAGCTGGACCTCAGGTCCAGGTGGTCCAGGTCCTCAGGTCCAGGTCCAGCTGGACCTCAGGTCCAGGTCCAGCTGGACCTCAGGTCCAGGTCCAGCTGGACCTCAGGTCCAGGTGGTCCAGGACCTCAGGTCCAGGTCCATCTGGACCTCAGGTCCAGGTCAAGCTGGACCTCAGATCCAGGAGGTCCAGGACCTCAGGTCCAGGTCCAGCTGGACCTCAGGTCCAGGTGGTCCAGGACCTCAGGTCCAGGTCCAGCTGGACATGTACATCCAGCAGGACCTCAGGTCCAGGTCCAGCTGGACCTCAGGTCCAGGTGGTCCAGGACCTCAGGTCCAGGACCTGCTGGACCTCAGGTCCAGGTCCAGCTTGACCTCAGGTCCAGGTGGTCCAGGACCTCAGGTCTATGTCCAGCTGGACCTAAGTTCCAGGTCCACCTGGACCGTCCTAGACCTCAGGACCACTGGTCCAGGACCTCAGGTCCAGGTCCAGCTGGACCTCATGTCCAGGTCCACCTGGACTCTCAGGTCCAGGGGGTCGATTCCTCAGGTCCAGGTCCAGCTGGACCTCAGGTCCAGGTGGTCCAGGACCTCTGGTCCAGGGGTCCAGGACCTTAGGTCCAGGTTCAGCTGGACCTCAGGTCCAGGTCGTCCAGGCCTTCAGGTCTTGGTTCAGCTGGACCTCAGGTACAGCGGGATCTCAATCCAGGTCCAGCTGGACCTCAGGTCCAGGTCCAGCTGGACCTCAGGTCCAGGTGGTCCAGGACCTCAGGTCCAGGTCCAGCTGGACCTCAGGTCCAGGTCCACCTGGACCTCAGTTGCAGGTAGTCCAGGACCTCAGGTCCACGTCCAGCTGGACCTCAGGTCCAGGTGGTACCGGACCTCAGGTCCAGGTCCAAAGCACCTCAGGTCCAGGTAGTCCAGGACCTCAGGTCCACGTCCTGCTGGACCTCAGGTCCAGGTGGTCCAGGTCCTCAGGTCCAGGTCCAGCTGGACCTCAGGTCCAGGACCACCTGGACCTCAGGCCCAGGTGGTCCAGTACCTCAAGTCCAGGTCCAGCAGGACCTCAGGTCCAGGTCCAGCTGGACCTCAAGTCCATGTAGTCCAGGACCTCAGGTCCAGGTCCAGATGGTACTGATCTAGCTCGACCTCAGGTCCAGGTGGTCCAGGACCTCATGTCCAGGTGCAGCTGGACCTCAGGTCCAGGTCCAGCAGGACATCAGTTCCAGGTGGTCCAGGACTTCAGGTCCAGGTGGTCCAGGACCTCAAGTCCAGATCCAGCTGGGCCTCAGGTCCAGGTCCATCTGGACCTCCGGTCCAGGTGTTCTAGGACCTCAGGTCCAGGTCCAGCTGGACCTCAGGTCCAGGTGTTCTAGGACCTCAGGTCCAGGTCCAGCTGGACCGCAGGTCCAGGTGGTCCAGGACCACATATCCAAGACCAGCTGGACCACAGGACCAGTTCCAGCTGTACCTCAGGTCCAGGTCCACCTGGACCTCAGGTCCAGGTGGTCCAGGACCTCAGGTCCAGTTCCAGCTGGACCTCCGGTCCAGGTCCAGTTGGACCTCAGGTCCAGGTGGTCCAGGACCTCAGGTTCAGGTCCAGCTGGACCTCAGGTCCAGGTCCAGCTGGACATCAGGTCCAGGTGGTCCAGGACCTCAGGTCCAGGTCCAGCTGGACCTCAGATCCAGGTGGTCCAGGACCTCAGGTCCAGGTCCAGCTGGACCTCAGGTCCAGGTGGCCCAGGACCTCAGGTCAGGTCCAGCTGTACCTCAGGTCCAGATAAAGCTGGACATCAGGTCCATGTACAGCTGGACATCATGTCCAGGGGGTCCAGGACCTCAGGTCCAGTTCCAGCTGGACCTCATGTCCAGCTGGTCCAGGACCTCAGGTCCAGGTCCAGCTGGACCTCAGGTCCAGGGTCCAGGATTTCAGGTCCAGTTCCAGCTGGACTTCAGGTCCAGGTGGTCCAGGACCTCAGGTCCAGGTCCTGCTGGACCTCAAGTCCAGGTCAAGCTGGACCTCAGGTAGAGGTGGTACAGGACCTCAGGGCCAGGTCCAGCTGGACCTCAGGTCCAGGTGGTCCAGGACCTCAGGTCCAGGTCCAGCTGGACCTCAGGTCCAGGTCCTCCAGGACCACAGGTCCAGGTCCAGCTGGACCTCAAGTCCGGGTCAAGCTGGACCTCAGGTCCAGGTATCCAGGACCTCAGGTCCAGGTCCTCCAGGACCACAGGTCCAGGTCCAAGTGGACCTCAAGTCCAGGTCAAGCTTGACCTCAGGTCCAGGTGGTCCAAAACTCAGGTCCAGGTCCAGCTGGACCTCAGGTCCAGGTGGTCCAGGACCTCAGGTCCAGCTCCAGCTGGACCTCAGGTCCAGGTCCAGCTGGACCTCAGGTCCAGGTGGTCCAGGACCTCAGGTCCAGGTCCAGCTAGACCTCAGGTCCAGGTCCAGCTGGACCTCAGGTCCAGGTCCAGCTAAACCTCAGGTCCAGGTCCAGCTGGACATCAGGTCCATGTCCAGCTGGACACCATGTCCAGGTGGTCTAGGACCTCAGGTCCATTTCCAGCTGGACCTCACGTCCAGGTTGTCCAGGACCTCAGGTCCAGGTCCAGCTGGACGTTAGGTCCCGTTCCAGCTGGACCTCAAGTCCAGGACCAGCTGGACCTCAGGTCCAGTTGGTCCAGGACATCAGGTCCAGGTCCAGCTGGACCTCAGATCCAGGTGGTCCAGGACCTCAGGTCCAGGTCCAGCTGGAACTCAGGTCCAGGTGGTCCAGGACCTCAGGTCAGGTCCAGCTGTACCTCAGGTCCAGGTAAAGCTGGACATCAGGTCCATGTACAGCTGGACATCATGTCCAGGGGGTCTAGGACCTCAGGTCCAGTTCCAGCTGGACCTCACGTCCAGGTGGTCCAGGACCTCAGGTCCAGGTCCAGCTGGACCTCAGGACCATGTGGTCCAGGATTTCAGGTCCTGGTCTAGCTGGACCTCAGGTCCAGATCGGGACCTCAGGTCCAGGTCCAGCTGGACCTCAAGTCCAGGTCAAGCTGGACCTCAGGTCCAGGTGGTCCAGGACCTAAGGGCCAGGTCCAGCTGGACCTGGACTCCAGCAGGATCAGGTCCAGGTCAGCGGACCTCAGGTCCAGGTGGTCCATGACCTCAGGTCCAGGTCCAGCTGGACCTCAGGTCCAGGTCCAGCTGGACCTCAGGTCCAGGTGGTCCAGGACCTCAGGTCCAGGTCCAGCTGGACCTCAGGTCCAGGTGGTCCAGGACCTCAGGTCCAGGTCAATCTGGACCTCAGGTCCAGGTCAAGCTGGACCTCAGATCCAGGAGGTCCAGGACCTCAGGTCCAGGTCAAGCTGGACCTCAGGTCCAGGTGGTCCAGGACCTCAGGTCCAGGTCCAGCTGGACCTCAGGTCCAGGTCCAGCTGGACCTCAGGTCCAGGTCCAGCTGGACCTCAGGTCCAGGTGGTCCAGGACCTCAGGTCCAGGTCCAGCTGGACCTCAGGTCCAGGTGGTCCAGACCTCAAGTCCAGGTCCAGCTGGACCTCAGGTCCAGGTCAAGCTGGACCTCAGGTCCAGGTGGTCGAGGACCTCATGGCCATGTCCTGCTGGACCTGGACTCCAGCAGGACTCAGGTCCAGGTCCAGCGGACCTAGGTCCAGGTGGTCCAGGTCCTGAGGTCCAGGACCAGCTGGACCTCAGGTCCAGGTCCAGCTGGACCTTAGGTCCAGCTGGTCCAGGACCTCAGGTCCAGGTCCAGCTGGACCTCAGGTCCAGGTCCAGCTGGACTCTCAGGTCCAGGGGGTCGATGTCCTCAGGTCCAGGTCCAGCTTGACCTCAGGTCCAGGTGGTCCAGGTCCTCTGGTCCAGGAGGTCCAGGACCTTAGGTCCAGGTCCAGCTGGACCTCAGGACCAGGTGGTCCAGGCCTTCAGGTCCTGGTTTAGCTGGACCTCAGGTACAGCGGGATCTCAATCCAGGTCCAGCTGGACCTCAGGTTCAGGTCAAGCTGGACCTCAGGTCCAGGTGGTCCAGGACCTCAGGTCCAGGTCCAGCTGGACCTCAGGTCCAGGTCCAGCTGGACCTTAGTTGCAGATAATCTAGGACCTCAGGTTCACATCTAGCTGGACCTCAGGTCCAGGTGGTACCGGACCTCAGGTCCAGGTCCAGAGCATCTCAGGACCAGGTAGTCCAGGACCTCAGGTTCATGTCCAGCTGGACCTCAGGTCCAGGTGGTCCAGGACCTCAGGTCCAGGTCCAGCTGGAACTCAGGTCCAGGACCACGTGGACTCTCAGGCCCAGGTGGTCCAGGACTTCAAGTCCAGGTCCAGCAGGACCTCAGGTCCAGGTCCAGCTGGACCTCAGGTCCATGTGGTCCAGGACCTCAGTTCCATGTCCAGCTGGACCTCATGTCCAAATGATCCACGACCTCAGGTCCAGGTCCAGCTGGACCTCAGGTCCAGGTGGTCCAGGACCTCAGGTCCAGGTCCAGCTAGACCTCAGGTCCAGGTCCAGCTGGACATCAGGTCCATGTCCAGCTGGACATCATGTCCAAATGGTCCAGGACCTCAGGTCCAGATCCAGCTGGACGTCATGTCCAGGTGGTACAGGACCTCATGTCCAGGTCCAGCTGGACCTCAGTTCCATGTCCAGCTGGACATCATGTCCAAGTGGTCCACGACCTCAGGTCCAGGTCCAACTGGACCTCAGGTCCAGGTGGTCCAGGACCTCAGGTCCAGGTCCAGCTAGACCTCAGGTCCAGGTCCAGCTGGACATCAGGTCCATGTCCAGCTGGACATCATGTCCAAATGGTCCAGGACCTCAGGTCCAGGTCCAGCTGGACGTCACGTCCAGGTGGTACAGGACCTCAGGTCCAGGTCCAGCTAGACCTCAGGTCCAGGTCCAGCTGGACATCAGGTCCATGTCCAGCTGGACATCATGTCCAAATGGTCCAGGACCTCAGGTCCAGATCCAGCTGGAACTCATATACAAGTGGTCCAGGACATCAGGTCCAGGTCCAGCTGGAACTCAGGTCCAGGTGGTCCAGGACCTCAGGTCTATGTCCAGCTGGACCTAAGGTCCAGGTCCACAGGGACCGTCCTAGACGTTAGGACCAGCTGGTCCAGGACCTCAGGTCCAGGTCCAGCTGGACCTCAGGTCCAGGTCCAGCTGGACATCATGTCCAGGTGGTCCAGGACCTCAGGTCCTGTTCCAGCTGGACCTCACATCCAGGTGGTCCAGGACCTCAAGTCCAGGTCCAGCTATACCTCAGGTCCAGGTGTTCTAGGACCTCAGGTCCAGGTCCAGCTGGACCTCAGGTCCAGGTGGTCCAGGACCACAGTTCCACGACCAGCTGGACCACAGGACTAGTTCTAGCTGGACCTCAGGTCCAGGTACACGTGGACCTCAGGTCCAGGTGGTGCAGGACCTCAGGTCCAGTTCCAGCTGGACCTCCGGTCCAGGTCCAGTTGGACCTCAGGTCCAGGTGGTCCAGGACCTCAGGTCCAGGTCCCGCTGGACATCAGGTCCTGGTCCAGCTGGACATCTTGTCCAGGTGGTCCAGGACCTCAGGTCCAGTTCCAGCAGGACCTCACGTCCTGGTGGTCCTGGACCTCAAGTCCAGGACCAGCTGGACCTCAGGTCCAGGTGGTCCATGACCTCAGTTCCAGGTCCAGCTGGACCTCAGGTCCAGGTGGTCCAGGACCAGAGGTCCTGGTCCAGCTGGACCTCAAGTCCAGTTCAAGCTGGACCTCAGTTCCAGGTGGTCCAGGACCTCAGGGCCAGGTACAGCTGGACCTGGACTCCAGCAGGACCTCAGGTCCAGGTGCAGCTGGAACTCAGGTCCAGGTCCAGCTGTACCTCAGGTCCAGGTGGTCCAGGACATCAGGTCCAGTTCCAGCTGGACCTCAGGTCCAGGTCCTGCTGGACCTCATGTCCAGGTCCTCAGGTCCAGGTCAAGCTGGACCTCACGTCCAGGTGGTCCAAAACCTCAGGTCCAGGTCCAGCGGCACGTCAAGTCCAGGTCCAGCTGGACCTCAGGTCAAGGTGGTACATTACCTCATGTCCAGGTCGAGCTGGACCTCAGGTCCAGGTCCAGCTGGATCTCAGGTGCAAGTGGTCCAGGACCTCAGCTCCAGGTCCAGCTGGACCTCAGGTCCAGGTCCTCCAGGACCACAGGTCCAGGTCCAGCTGGACCTAACGTCCGGGTCAAGCTGGACCTCAGGTCCAGGTATCCAGGACCTCAGGTCCAGGTCCAGCTGGACCTCAGGTCCAGGTGGTCCAGGACCACAGGTCCAGGTCCAAGTGGACCTCAAGTCCAGGTCAAGCTTGACCTCAGGTCCAGGTGGTCCAAAACCTCAGGTCCAGGTCCAGCTGGACCTCAGGTCCAAGTGGTCCAGGAACTCAGGTCCAGCTCCAGCTGGACCTTAGGTCCATGTCCAGCTGGACCTCAGGTCCAGGTGGTCCAGGACCTCAGGTCCAGGTCCAGCTAGACCTCAGGTCCAGGTCCAGCAGGACCTCAGGTCCAGGTCCAGCTAAACCTCAGGTCCAGTTGCAGCTGGACATCAGCTCCATGTCCAGCTGGACATCATGTCCAGGTGGTCCAGGACCTCAGGTCCAGTTCCAGCTGGACCTCACGTCCAGGTGGTCCAGGACCTCAGGTCCAGGTCCAGCTGGACGTTAGGTCCCATTCCAGCTGGACCTCAGGTCCAGGACCAGCTGGACCTCAGGTCCAGTTGGTCCAGGACATCAGGTCCAGGTCCAGCTGGACCTCAGATACAAGTGGTCCAGGACCTCAGGTCCAGGTCCAGCTGGAACTCAGGTCCAGGTGGTCCAGGACCTCAGTTCAGGTCCAGCTGTACCTCAGGTCCAGATAAAGCTGGACATCAGGTCCATGTACAGCTGGACATCATGTCCAGGGGGTCCAGGACCTCAGGTCCAGTTCCAGCTGGACCTCATGTCCAGGTATCCAGGACCTCAGGTCCAGGTCCTCCAGGACCACAGGTCCAGGTCCAGCTGGACCTCAAGTCCGGGTCAAGCTGGACCTCAGGTCCAGGTATCCAGGACCTCAGGTCCAGGTCCTCCAGGACCACAGGTCCAGGTCCAAGTGGACCTCAAGTCCAGGTCAAGCTTGACCTCAGGTCCAGGTGGTCCAAAAACTCAGGTCCAGGTCCAGCTGGACCTCAGGTCCAAGTGGTCCAGGAACTCAGGTCCAGCTCCAGCTGGACCTTAGGTCCAAGTCCAGCTGGACCTCAGGTCCAGGTGGTCCAGGACCTCAGGTCCAGGTCCAGCTAGACCTCAGGTCCAGGTCCAGCAGGACCTCAGGTCCAGGTCCAGCTAAACCTCAGGTCCAGGTCCAGCTGGACATCAGGTCCATGTCCAGCTGGACATCATGTCCAGGTGGTCCAGGACCTCAGGTCCATTTCCAGCTGGACCTCACGTCCAGGTGGTCCAGGACCTCAGGTCCAGGTCCAGCTGGACGTTAGGTCCCGTTCCAGCTGGACCTCAGGTCCAGGACCAGCTGGACCTCAGGTCCAGTTGGTCCAGGACATCAGGTCCATGTCCAGCTGGAACTCAGGTCCAGGTGGTCCAGGACCTCAGGTCAGGTCCAGCTGTACCTCACGTCCAGGTAAAGCTGGACATCAGGTCCATGTACAGCTGGACATCATGTCCAGGGGGTCTAGGACCTCAGGTCCAGTTCCAGCTGGACCTCAGGACCATGTGGTCCAGGATTTCAGGTCCTGGTCTAGCTGGACCTCAGGTCCAGCGGGACTGAGGTCCAGGTCCAGCTGGACCTCAAGTCCAGGTCATGCTGGACCTCAGGTCCAGGTGGTCCAGGACCTCAGCGCCAGGTCCAGCTGGACCTGGACTCCAGCAGGATCAGGTCCAGGTCAGCGGAACTCAGGTCCAGGTGGTCCATGACCTCAGGTCCAGGTCCAGCTGGACCTCAGGTCCAGGTCCAGCTGGACCTCAGGTCCAGGTGGTCCAGGACCTCAGGTCCAGGTGAAGCTGGACCTCAGGTCCAGGTTGTCCAGGACCTCAGGTCCAGGTCAATATGGAGCTCAGGTCCAGGTCCAGCTGGACCTCAGATCCAGGAGGTCCAGGACCTCAGGTCCAGGTCCAGCTGGACCTCAGGTCCAGGTGGTCCAGGACCTCAGGTCCAGGTCCAGCTGGACCTCAGGTCCAGGTCCAGCTGGACCTCAGGTCCAGATCCAGCTGGACCTCAGGTCCAGGTGGTCCAGGACCTCAGGTCCAGGTCAAGCTGGACCTCAGGTCCAGGTGGTTGAGGACCTCATGGCCATGTCCTGCTGGACCTGGACTCCAGCAGGATCAGGTCCAGGTCCAGCTTGACCTCAGGTCCAGGTGGTCCAGGACCTCAGGGCTATGTCCAGCTGGACCTAAGTTCCAGGTCCACCTGGACCGTCCTAGACCTTAGGACCACCTGGTCCAGGACCTCAGGTCCAGGTCTAGCTGGACCTCAGGTCCAGGTCCACCTGGACTCTCAGGACCAGGGGGTCGATGTCCTCAGGTCCAGGTCCAGCTGGACCTCAGGTCCAGGTGGTCCAGGACCTCTGGTCCAGGAGGTCCAGGACCTTAGGTCCAGGTTCAGCTGGACCTCAGGACCAGGTCGTCCAGGCCTTCAGGTCTTGGTTTAGCTGGACCTCAGGTACAGCGGGATCTCAATCCAGGTCCAGCTGGACCTCAGGTTCAGGTCCAGCTGGACCTCAGGTCCAGGTGGTCCAGGACCTCAGGTCCAGGTCCAGCTGGACCTCAAGTCCAGGTCCACCTGGGCTCTCATTGCAGATAGTCCAGGACCTCAGGTTCACGTCCAGCTGGACCTCAGGTCCAGGTGGTACCGGACCTCAGGTCCAGGTCCAAGAGCATCTCAGGTCCAGGTAGTCCAGGACCTCAGGTTCACGTCCTGCTGGACTTCAGGTCCAGGTGGTCTAGGTCCTCAGGTCCAGGTCCAGCTGGACCTCAGGTCCAGGACCACATGGACTCTCAGGCCCAGGTGGTCCAGTACTTCAAGTCCAGGTCCAGCAGGACCTCAGGTCCAGGTCCAGCTGGACCTCAAGTCCATGTAGTCCAGGACCTCAAGTCCAGGTCCAGATGGTACTGATCTAGCTCGACCGCAGGTCCAGGAGGTCCAGGACCTCATGTCCAGGTGCAGCTGGACCTCAGGTCCAGGTCCAGCAGGACATCAGTTCCAGGTGGTCCAGGACTTCAGGTCCAGGTGGTCCAGGACCTCAAGTCCAGATCCAGCTGGGCCTCAGGTCCAGGTCCATCTGGACCTCAGGTCCAGGTGTTCTAGGACCTCAGGTCCAGGTCCAGCTGGACCTCAGGTCCAGGTGTTCTAGGACCTCAGGTCCAGGTCCAGCTGGACCTCAGGTCCAGGTGGTCCAGGACCACAGATCCAAGACCAGCTGGACCACAGGACCAGTTCTAGCTGTACCTCAGGTCCAGGTACACGTGGACCTCAGGTCCAGGTGGTGCAGGACCTCAGGTCCAGTTCCAGCTGGACCTCCGGTCCAGGTCCAGTTGGACCTCAGGTCCAGGTGGTCCAGGACCTCAGGTTCAGGTCCTGCTGGACATCAGGTCCTGGTCCAGCTGGACATCATGTCCAGGTGGTCCAGGACCTCAGGTCCAGTTCCAGCAGGACCTCACGTCCTGGTGGTCCTGGACCTCAAGTCCAGGACCAGCTCGACCTCAGGTCCAGGTGGTCCATGACCTCAGTTCCAGGTCCAGCTGGACCTCAGGTCCAGGTGGTCCAGGACCAGAGGTCCAGGTCCAGCTGGACCTCAAGTCCAGTTCAAGCTGGACCTCAGGTCCAGGTGGGCCAGGACCTCAGGGCCAGGTACAGCTGGACCTGGACTCCAGCAGGACCTCAGGTCCAGGTCCAGCTGGACCTCAGGTCCAGGTCCAGCTGTACCTCAGGTCCAGGTGGTCCAGGACATCAGGTCCAGTTCCAGCTGGACTTCAGGTCCAGGTCCAGCTGGACCTCATGTCCAGGTCCTCAGGTCCAGGTCCAGCTGGACCTCACGTCCAGGTGGTCCAAAACCTCAGGTCCAGGTCCAGCGGCACGTCAAGTCCAGGTCCAGCTGGACCTCAGGTCAAGGTGGTACATTACCTCATGTCCAGGTCGAGCTGGACCTCAGGTCCAGGTCCAGCTGGATCTCAGGTGCAAGTGGTCCAGGACCTCAGCTCCAGGTCCAGCTGGACCTCAGGTCCAGGTCCAGCTGGACTTCAGGTCCAGGTGGTCCAGGACCTCAGCTACAGGTCAAGCTGAACCTCAACTCCAGGTCCAGCTGGATTTCAGGTCCAGGTGGTCCCGGACCTCAGGTCCTGGTCCTGCTGGACCTCAAGTCCAGGTCAAGCTGGACCTCAGGTCCAGGTGGTCGAGGACCTCAGGGCCATGTCCAGCTGGACCTGGGCTCCAGCAGGATCAGGTCCAGGTCCAGCGGACCTAGGTCCAGGTGGTCCAGGTCCTCAGGTCCAGGACCAGCTGGACCTCAGGTCCAGGTGGTCCAGGACCTCAGGTCCAGGTCCAGCTGGACCTCAGGTCCAGGTCCTCCAGGACCACAAGTCCAGGTCCAGCTGGACCTAACGTCCGGGTCAAGCTGGACCTCAGGTCCAGGTATCCAGGACCTCAGGTCCAGGTCCAGCGGGACCTCAGGTCCAGGTGGTCCAGGAACACAGGTCCAGGTCCAAGTGGACCTCAAGTCCAGGTCAAGCTTGACCTCAGGTCCAGGTGGTCCAAAACCTCAGGTCCAGGTCCAGCTGTACCTCAGGTCCAAGTGGTCCAGGAACTCAAGTCCAGCTCCAGCTGGACCTTAGGTCCATGTCCAGCTGGACCTTAGGTCCAGGTGGTCCAGGACCTCAGGTCCAGGTCCAGCTAGACCTCAGGTCCAGGTCCAGCAGGACCTCAGGTCCAGGTCCAGCTAAACCTCAGGTCCAGTTCCAGCTGGACATCAGCTCCATGTCCAGCTGGACATCATGTCCAGGTGGTCCAGGACCTCAGGTCCAGTTCCAGCTGGATCTCACGTCCAGGTGGTCCAGGACCTCAGGTCCAGGTCCAGCTGGACGTTAGGTCCCGTTCCAGCTGGACCTCAGGTCCAGGACCAGCTGGACCTCAGGTCCAGTTGGTCCAGGACATCAGGTCCAGGTCCAGCTGGACCTCAGATACAAGTGGTCCAGGACCTCAGGTCCAGGTCCAGCTGGAACTCAGGTCCAGGTGGTCCAGGACCTCAGTTCAGGTCCAGCTGTACCTCAGGTCCAGATAAAGCTGGACATCAGGTCCATGTACAGCTGGACATCATGTCCAGGGGGTCCAGGACCTCAGGTCCAGTTCCAGCTGGACCTCATGTCCAGGTGGTCCAGGACCTCAGGTCCAGGTCCAGCTGGACCTCAGGACCATGTGGTCCAGGATTTCAGGTCCAGTTCCAGCTGGACTTCAGGTCCAGGTGGTCCAGGACCTCAGGTCCAGGTCCTGCTGGACCTCAAGTCCAGGTCAAGCTGGACCTCAGGTCCAGGTGGTACAGGACCTCAGGGCCAGGTCCAGCTGGACCTCAGGTCCAGGTGGTCCAGGACCTCAGGTCCAGGTCCAGCTGGACCTCAGGTCCAGGTCCTCCAGGACCACAGGTCCAGGTCCAGCTGGACCTCAAGTCCAGGTCAAGCTGGACCTCAGGTCCAGGTATCCAGGACCTCAGGTCCAGGTCCTCCAGGACCACAGGTCCAGGTCCAAGTGGACCTCAAGTCCAGGTAAAGCTTGAACTCAGGTCCAGGTGGTCCAAAAACTCAGGTCCAGGTCCAGCTGGACCTCAGGTCCAAGTGGTCCAGGAACTCAGGACCAGCTCCAGCTGGACCTTAGGTCCAAGTCCAGCTGGACCTCAGGTCCAGGTGGTCCAGGACCTCAGGTCCAGGTCCAGCTAGACCTCAGGTCCAGGTCCAGCAGGACCTCAGGTCCAGGTCCAGCTAAACCTCAGGTCCAGGTCCAGCTGGACATCAGGTCCATGTCCAGCTGGACATCATGTCCAGGTGGTCCAGGACCTCAGGTCAATTTCCAGCTGGACCTCACGTCCAGGTGGTCCAGGACCTCAGGTCCAGGTCCAGCTGGACGTTAGGTCCCGTTCCAGCTGGACCTCCGGTCCAGGACCAGCTGGACCTCAGGTCCAGGTGGTCCAGGACCTCAGGTCCAGGTCCAGCTGGACCTCAGGTCCAGGTGGTCCAGGACCTCAGGTCCAGGTCCAGCTGGAACTCAGGTCCAGGTGGTCCAGGACCTCAGGTCAGGTCCAGCTGTACCTCAGGTCCAGGTAAAGCTGGACATCAGGTCCATGTACAGCTGGACATCATGTCCAGGGGGTCTAGGACCTCAGGTCCAGTTCCAGCTGGACCTCACGTCCAGGTGGTCCAGGACCTCAGGTCCAGGTCCAGCTGGACCTCAGGACCATGTGGTCCAGGATTTCAGGTCCAGGTCCAGCTGTACTTCAGGTCCAGATGGTCCAGGACCTCAGGTCCAGGTCCTGCTGGACCTCAAGTCCAGGTCAAGCTGGACCTCAGGTCCAGGTGGTCCAGGACCTAAGGGCCAGGTCCAGCTGGACCTGGACTCCAGCAGGATCAGGTCCAGGTCAGCGGACCTCAGGTCCAGGTGGTCCATGACCTCAGGTCCAGGTCCAGCTGGACCTCAGGTCCAGGTCAAGCTGGACCTCAGGTCTAGGTGGTCCAGGACCTCAGGTCCAGGTCAAGCTGGACCTCAGGTCCAGGTGGTCCAGGACCTCAGGTCCAGGTCAAGCTGGACCTCAGGTCCAGGTCAAGCTGGACCTCAGATCCAGGTGGTCCAGGACCTCAGGTCCAGGTCCTGCTGGACCTCAAGTCCAGGTCAAGCTGGACCTCAGGTCCAGGTGGTCCAGGACCTCAGGTCCAGGTCCAGCTGGACCTCAGGTCCAGGTGGTCCAGGACCTCAGGTCCAGGTCCAGCTGGACCTCAGGTCCAGGTCCTCCAGGACCACAGGTCCAGGTCCAGCTGGACCTCAAGTCCGGGTCAAGCTGGACCTCAGGTCCAGGTATCCAGGACCTCAGGTCCAGGTCCTCCAGGACCACAGGTCCAGGTCCAAGTGGACCTCAAGTCCAGGTCAAGCTTGAACTCAGGTCCAGGTGGTCCAAAACTCAGGTCCAGGTCCAGCTGGACCTCAGGTCCAAGTGGTCCAGGAACTCAGGTCCAGCTCCAGCTGGACCTCAGGTCCAGGTCCAGCTGGACCTCAGGTCCCGGTGGTCCAGGACCTCCGGTCCAGGTCCAGCTAGACCTCAGGTCCAGGTCCAGCAGGACCTCAGGTCCAGGTCCAGCTAAACCTCAGGTCCAGGTCCAGCTGGACATCAGGTCCATGTCCAGCTGGACTCATATCCAGGTGGTCCAGGACCTCAGGTCCATTTCCAGCTGGACCTCACGTCCAGGTGGTCCAGGACCTCAGGTCCAGGTCCAGCTGGACCTCAGATACAAGTGGTCCAGGACCTCAGGTCCAGGTCCAGCTGGAACTCAGGTCCAGGTGGTCCAGGACCTCAGGTCAGGTCCAGCTGGACCTCAGGTCCAGGTAAAGCTGGACCTCAGGTCCATGTACAGCTGGACCTCATGTCCACGGGGTCCAGGACCTCAGGTCCAGATCCAGCTGGACCTCACGTCCAGGTGGTCCAGGACCTCAGGTCCAGGTCCAGCTGGACCTCAGGACCATGTGGTCCAGGATTTCAGGTCCAGGTCCAGCTGTACTTCAGGTCCAGATGGTCCAGGACCTCAGGTCCAGGTCCTGCTGGACCTCAAGTCCAGGTCAAGCTGCACCTCAGGTCCAGGTGGTCCAGGACCTAAGGGCCAGGTCCAGCTGGACCTGGACTCCAGCAGGATCTGGTCCAGGTCAGCGGAACTCAGGTCCAGGTGGTCCATGACCTCAGGTCCAGGTCCAGCTGGACCTCAGGTCCAGGTCAAGCTGGACCTCAGGTCTAGGTGATCCAGGACCTCAGGTCCAGGTCAAGCTGGACCTCAGGTCCAGGTAGTCCAGGACCTCAGGTCCAGGTCAATCTGGAGCTCAGGTCCAGGTCAAGCTGGACCTCAGATCCAGGAGGTCCAGGACCTCAGGTCCAGGTCAAGCTGGACCTCAGGTCCAGGTGGTCCAGGACCTCAGGTCCAGATCCAGCTGGACCTCAGGTCCAGGTGGTCCAGGACCTCAGGTCCAGGTCCAGCTGGACCTCAAGTCCAGGTCATGCTGGACCTCAGGTCCAGGTGGTCCAGGACCTCAGGGCCAGGTCCAGCTGGACATGGACTCCAGCAGGACCTCAGGTCTAGGTCCAGCGGACCTCAGGTCCAGGTGGTCCAGGTTTTCAGGTCCAGGACCAGCTGGACCTCAGGTCCAGGTCCAGCTGGACCTCAGGTCCAGGTCCAGCTGGACCTCAGGACCAGGTGGTCCAGGACCTCAGGTCCAGGTCAATCTGGACCTCAGGTCCAGGTCAAGATGGACCTCAGATCCAGGAGGTCCAGGACCTCAGGTCCAGGTCCAGCTGGACCTCAGGTCCAGGTGGTCCAGGACCTCAGGTCCAGGTCAAGCTGGACCTCAGGTCCAGGTCCAGCTGGACCTCAGGTCCAGGTGGACCAGGACCTCAGGTCCAGGTCAAGCTGGACCTCAGGTCCAGGTCCAGCTGGACCTCAGGTCCAGGTGGTCCATGACCTCAGGTCCAGGTCCAGCTGGACCTCAAGTCCAGGTCCAGCTGGACCTCAGGTCCAGGTGGTCGAGGAACTCATGGCCATGTCCTGCTGGACCTGACTCCAGCAGGATCAGGTCCAGGTCCAGCGGACCTCAGGTCCAGGTGGTCCAGGTCCTGAGGTCCAGGACGAGCTGGACCTCAGGTCCAGGTCCAGCTGGACCTTAGGACCAGCTGGTCCAGGACCTCAGGTCCAGGTCCAGCTGGACCCCAGGTCCAGGTCCACCTGGACTGTCAGGTCCAGGGGGTTGATGTCCTCAGGTCCAGGTCCAGCTTGACATCAGGTCCAGGTGGTCCAGGTCCTCTGGTCCAGGAGGTCCAGGACCTTAGGTCCAGGTTCAGCTGGACCTCAGGTCCAGGTGGTCCAGGCCTTCAGGTCCTGGTCTAGCTGGACCTCAGGTACAGCGGGATCTCAATCCAGGTCCAGCTGGACCTCAGGTCCAGGTCCAGCTGGACCTCAGGTCCAGGTGGTCCAGGACCTCAGGTCCAGGTCCAGCTGGACCTCAAGTCCAGGTCCACCTGGACTCTTAGTTGCAGATAATCTAGGACCTCAGGTTCACATCTAGCTGGACCTCAGGTCCAGGTGGTACCGGACCTCAGGTCCAGGTCCAAGAGCATCTCAGGACCAGGTAGTCCAGGACCTCAGGTTCATGTCCAGCTGGACTTCAGGTCCAGGTGGTCCAGGTCCTCAGGTCCAGGTCCAGCTGGAACTCAGGTCCAGGACCACGTGGACTCTCAGGCCCAGGTGGTCCAGGACTTCAAGTCCAGGTCCAGCAGGACCTCAGGTCCAGGTCCAGCTGGACCTCAAGTCCATGTGGTCCAGGACCTCAGTTCCATGTCCAGCTGGACATCATGTCCAATTGGTCCACGACCTCAGGTCCAGGTCCAGCTGGACCTCAGGTCCAGGTGGTCCAGGACCTCAGGTCCAGGTCCAGCTAGACCTCAGGTCCAGGTCCAGCTGGACATCAGGTCCATGTCCAGCTGGACATCATGTCCAAATGGTCCAGGACCTCAGGTCCAGATCCAGCTGGACGTCACGTCCAGGTGGTACAGGATCTCATGTCCAGGTCCAGCTAGACATCAGTTCCATGTCCAGCTGGAAATCATGTCCAAATGGTCCACGACCTCAGGTCCAGGTCCAGCTGGACCTCATGTCCAGGTGGTCCAAGACCTCAGGTCCAGATCCAGCTGGACGTCACGTCCAGGTGGTACAGGTCCTCAGGTCCAGGTCCAGCTAGACCTCAGGTCCAGGTCCAGCTGGACATCAGGTCCATGTCCAGCTGGACATCATGTCCAAATGTTCCAGGACCTCAGGTCCAGATCCAGCTGGACGTCACGTCCAGGTGGTACAGGACCTCAAGTCCAGGTCCAGCTGGACCTCAGGTCCAGGTGTTCTAGGACCTCAGGTCCAGGTCCAGCTGGACCTCAGGTCCAGGTGGTCCAGGACCACAGATCCAAGACCAGCTGGACCACAGGACCAGTTCTAGCTGTACCTCAGGTCCAGGTACACGTGGACCTCAGGTCCAGGTGGTGCAGGACCTCAGGTCCAGTTCCAGCTGGACCTCCGGTCCAGGTCCAGTTGGACCTCAGGTCCAGGTGGTCCAGGACCTCAGGTTCAGGTCCCGCTGGACATCAGGTCCTGGTCCAGCTGGACATCATATCCAGGTGGTCCAGGACCTCAGGTCCTGTTCCAGCTGGACCTCAGGTCCAGGTCCAGCTGGACATCATGTCCAGGTGGTCCAGGACCTCAGGTCCTGTTCTAGCTGGACCTCACATCCAGGTGGTCCAGGACCTCAAGTCCAGGTCCAGCTGGACCTCAGGTCCAGGTGTTCTAGGACCTCAGGTCCAGTTCCAGCAGGACCTCACGTCCTGGTGGTCCTGGACCTCAAGTCCAGGACCAGCTGGACCTCAGGTCCAGGTGGTCCATGACCTCAGTTCCAGGTCCAGCTGGACCTCAGGTCCAGGTGGTCCAGGACCAGAGGTCCAGGTCCAGCTGGACCTCAAGTCCAGTTCAAGCTGGACCTCAGGTCCAGGTGGTCCAGGACCTCAGGGCCAGGTACAGCTGGACCTGGACTCCAGCAGGACCTCAGGTCCAGGTCCAGCTGGACCTCAGGTCCAGGTCCAGCTGTACCTCAGGTCCAGGTGGTCCAGGACATCAGGTCCAGTTCCAGCTGGACCACAGGTCCAGGTCTAGCTGGACCTCATGTCCAGGTCCTCAGGTCCAGGTCCAGCTGGACCTCACGTCCAGGTGGTCCAAAAGCTCAGGTCCAGGTCCAGCGGCACGTCAAGTCCAGGTCTAGCTGGACCTCAGGTCAAGGTGGTACATTACCTCATGTCCAGGTCGATCTGGACCTCAGGTCCAGGTCCAGCTGGATCTCAGGTGCAAGTGGTCCAGGACCTCAGCTCCAGGTCCAGCTGGACCTCAGGTCCAGGTCCAGCTGGACTTCAGGTCCAGGTGGTCCAGGACCTCAGCTACAGGTCCAGCTGAACCTCAACTCCAGGTCCAGCTGGATTTCAGGTCCAGGTGGTCCCGGACCTCAGGTCTTGGTCCTGCTGGACCTCAAGTCCAGGTCAAGCTGGACCTCAGGTCCAGGTGGTCGAGGACCTCAGGGCCATGTCCAGCTGGACCTGGGCTCCAGCAGGATCAGGTCCAGGTCCAGCGGACCTAGGTCCAGGTGGTCCAGGTCCTCAGGTCCAGGTCAAGCTGGACCTCAGGTCCAGGTGGTCCAGGACCTCAGGTCCAGGTCCAGCTGGACCTCAGGTCCAGGTCATCCAGGACCACAAGTCCAGGTCCAGCTGGACCTAACGTCCGGGTCAAGCTGGACCTCAGGTCCAGGTATCCAGGACCTCAGGTCCAGGTCCAGCTGGACCTCAGGTCCAGGTGGTCCAAAACCTCAGGTCCAGGTCCAGCAGGACCTCAGGTCCAAGTGGTCCAGGAACTCAGGTCCAGCTCCAGCTGGACCTTAGGTCCATGTCCAGCTGGACCTTAGGTCCAGGTGGTCCAGGACCTCAGGTCCAGGTCCAGCTAGACCTCAGGTCCAGGTCCAGCAGGACCTCAGGTCCAGGTCCAGCTAAACCTCAGGTCCAGTTCCAGCTGGACATCAGGTCCATGTACAGCTGGACATCATGTCCAGGGGGTCTAGGACCTCAGGTCCAGTTCCAGCTGGACCTCACGTCCAGGTGGTCCAGGACCTCAGGTCCAGGTCCAGCTGGACCTCAGGACCATGAGGTCCAGGATTTCAGGTCCTGGTCTAGCTGGACCTCAGGTCCAGCGGGACTGAGGTCCAGGTCCAGCTGGACCTCAAGTCCAGGTCATGCTGGACCTCAGGTCCAGGTGGTCCAGGACCTCAGGGCCAGGTCCAGCTGGACCTGGACTCCAGCAAGATCAGGTCCAGGTCAGCAGAACTCAGGTCCAGGTGGTCCATGACCTCAGGTCCAGGTCCAGCTGGACCTCAGGTCCAGGTCCAGCTGGACCTCAGGTCCAGGTGGTCCAGGACCTCAGGTCCAGGTCCAGCTGGACCTCAGGTCCAGGTGGTCCAGGACCTCAGGTCCAGGTCAATATGGAGCTCAGGTCCAGGTCAAGCTGGACCTCAGATCCAGGAGGTCCAGGACCTCAGGTCCAGGTCAACCTGGACCTCAGGTCCAGGTGGTCCAGGACCTCAGGTCCAGGTCAAGCTGGACCTCAGGTCCAGGTCCAGCTGGACCTCAGGTCCAGATCAAGCTGGACCTCAGGTCCAGGTGGTCCAGGACCTCAGGTCCAGGTCAAGCTGGACCTCAGGTCCAGGTGGTCCATGACCTCAAGTCCAGGTCCAGCTGGACCTCAAGTCCAGGTCAAGCTGGACCTCAGGTCCAGGTGGTCGAGGACCTCATGGCCATGTCCTGCTGGACCTGGACTCCAGCAGGATCAGGTCCAGATCCAGCGGACCTAGGTCCAGGTGGTCCAGGTCCTGAGGTCCAGGACGAGCTGGACCTCAGGTCCAGGTCCAGCTGGACCTTAGGACCAGCTGGTCCAGGACCTCAGGTCCAGGTCCAGCTGGACCTCAGGTCCAGGTCCAACTGGACTCTCAGGTCCAGGGGGTCGATGTCCTCAGGTCCAGGTCCAGCTTGACATCAGGTCCAGGTGGTCCAGGTCCTCTGGTCCAGGAGGTCCAGGACCTTAGGTCCAGGTTCAGCTGGACCTCAGGACCAGGTGGTCCAGGCCTTCAGGTCCTGGTTTAGCTGGACCTCAGGTACAGTCCGGGATCTCAATCCAGGTCCAGCTGGACCTCAGGTTCAGGTCAAGCTGGACCTCAGGTCCAGGTGGTCCAGGACCTCAGGTCCAGGTCCAGCTGGACCTCAAGTCCAGGTCCACCTGGACTCTTAGTTGCAGATAATCTAGGACCTCAGGTTCACATCTAGCTGGACCTCAGGTCCAGGTGGTACCGGACCTCAGGTCCAGGTCCAAGAGCATCTCAGGACCAGGTAGTCCAGGACCTCAGGTTCATGTCCAGCTGGACTTCAGGTCCAGGTGGTCCAGGTCCTCAGGTCCAGGTCCAGCTGGAACTCAGGTCCAGGACCACGTGGACTCTCAGGCCCAGGTGGTCCAGGACTTCAAGTCCAGGTCCAGCAGGACCTCAGGTCCAGGTCCAGCTGGACCTCAAGTCCATGTGGTCCAGGACCTCAGTTCCATGTCCAGCTGGACATCATGTCCAAATGATCCACGACCTCAGGTCCAGGTCCAGCTGGACCTCAGGTCCAGGTGGTCCAGGACCTCAGGTCCAGGTCCAGCTAGACCTCAGGTCCAGGTCCAGCTGGACATCAGGTCCAGGTCCAGCTGGACCTCAGATACAAGTGGTCCAGGACCTCAGGTCCAGGTCCAGCTGGAACTCAGGTCCAGGTGGTCCAGGACCTCAGGTCAGGTCCAGCTGTACCTCAGGTCCAGGTAAAGCTGGACATCAGGTCCATGTACAGCTGGACATCATGTCCAGGGGGTCTAGGACCTCAGGTCCAGTTCCAGCTGGACCTCACGTCCAGGTGGTCCAGGACCTCAGGTCCAGGTCCAGCTGGACCTCAGGACCATGTGGTCCAGGATTTCAGGTCCTGGTCTAGCTGGACCTCAGGTCCAGCGGGACTGAGGTCCAGGTCCAGCTGTACCTCAAGTCCAGGTCATGCTGGACCTCAGGTCCAGGTGGTCCAGGACCTCAGGGCCAGGTCCAGCTGGACCTGGACTCCAGCAGGATCAGGTCCAGGTCAGCGGAACTCAGGTCCAGGTGGTCCATGACCTCAGGTCCAGGTCCAGCTGGACCTCAGGTCCAGGTCCAGCTGGACCTCAGGTCCAGGTGGTCCAGGACCTCAGGTCCAGGTCAAGCTGGACCTCAGGTCCAGGTGGTCCAGGACCTCAGGTCCAGGTCAATATGGAGCTCAGGTCCAGGTCAAGTTGGACCTCAGATCCAGGAGGTCCAGGACCTCAGGTCCAGGTCAACCTGGACCTCATGTCCAGGTGGTCCAGGACCTCAGGTCCAGGTCAAGCTGGACCTCAGGTCCAGGTCCAGCTGGACCTCAGGTCCAGATCCAGCTGGACCTCAGGTCCAGGTGGTCCAGGACCTCAGGTCCAGGTCAAGCTGGACCTCAGGTCCAGGTGGTCCATGACCTCAAGTCCAGGTCCAGCTGGACCTCAAGTCCAGGTCAAGCTGGACCTCAGGTCCAGGTGGTCGAGGACCTCATGGCCATGTCCTGCTGGACCTGGACTCCAGCAGGATCAGGTCCAGGTCCAGCGGACCTAGGTCCAGGTGGTCCAGGTCCTGAGGTCCAGGACGAGCTGGACCTCAGGTCCAGGTCCAGCTGGACCTTAGGACAAGCTGGTCCAGGACCTCAGGTCCAGGTCCAGCTGGACCTCAGGTCCAGGTCCAACTGGACTCTCAGGTCCAGGGGGTCGATGTCCTCAGGTCCAGGTCCAGCTTGACATCAGGTCCAGGTGGTCCAGGTCCTCTGGTCCAGGAGGTCCAGGACCTTAGGTCCAGGTTCAGCTGGACCTCAGGACCAGGTGGTCCAGGCCTTCAGGTCCTGGTTTAGCTGGACCTCAGGTACAGCGGGATCTCAATCCAGGTCCAGCTGGACCTCAGGTTCAGGTCAAGCTGGACCTCAGGTCCAGGTGGTCCAGGACCTCAGGTCCAGGTCCAGCTGGACCTCAAGTCCAGGTCCACCTGGACTCTTAGTTGCAGATAATCTAGGACCTCAGGTTCACATCTAGCTGGACCTCAGGTCCAGGTGGTACCGGACCTCAGGTCCAGGTCCAAGAGCATCTCAGGACCAGGTAGTCCAGGACCTCAGGTTCATGTCCAGCTGGACTTCAGGTCCAGGTGGTCCAGGTCCTCAGGTCCAGGTCCAGCTGGAACTCAGGTCCAGGACCACGTGGACTCTCAGGCCCAGGTGGTCCAGGACTTCAAGTCCAGGTCCAGCAGGACCTCAGGTCCAGGTCCAGCTGGACCTCAAGTCCATGTGGTCCAGGACCTCAGTTCCATGTCCAGCTGGACATCATGTCCAAATGATCCACGACCTCAGGTCCAGGTCCAGCTGGACCTCAGGTCCAGGTGGTCCAGGACCTCAGGTCCAGGTCCAGCTAGACCTCAGGTCCAGGTCCAGCTGGACATCAGGTCCATGTCCAGCTGGACATCATGTCCAAATGGTCCAGGACCTCAGGTCCAGATCCAGCTGGACGTCATGTCCAGGTGGTACAGGATCTCATGTCCAGGTCCAGCTAGACATCAGTTCCATGTCCAGCTGGACATCATGTCCAAATGGTCCACGACCTCAGGTCCAGGTCCAACTGGACCTCAGGTCCAGGTGGTCCAGGACCTCAGGTCCAGGTCCAGCTAGACCTCAGGTCCAGGTCCAGCTGGACATCAGGTCCATGTCCAGCTGGACATCATGTCCAAATGGTCCAGGACCTCAGGTCCAGATCCAGCTGGACGTCACGTCCAGGTGGTACAGGACATCAGGTCCAGGTCCAGCTAGACCTCAGGTCCAGGTCCAGCTGGACATCAGGTCCATGTCCAGCTGGACATCATGTCCAAATGGTCCAGGACCTCAGGTCCAGATCCAGCTGGACGTCACGTCCAGGTGGTACAGGATCTCATGTCCAGGTCCAGCTGGACGTTAGGTCCCGGTCCAGGACATCAGGTCGAGGTCCAGCTGGACCTGGACTCCAGCAGGACCTCAGGTCCAGGTCCAGCTGGAACTCATATACAAGTGGTCCAGGACATCAGGTCCAGGTCCAGCTGGAACTCAGGTCCAGGTGGTCCAGGACCTCAGGTCTATGTCCAGCTGGACCTAAGGTCCAGGTCCACAGGGACCGTCCTAGACGTTAGGACCAGCTGGTCCAGGACCTCAG
>JANBXA010000018.1:0-18305 GCA_030556225.1 Cricetiscus sungorus | reverse complement strand
CCTCATGTCCAGGTCTTCAGGTCCAGGTCCAGCTGGACCTCACGTCCTGGTGGTCCTAAACCTCAGGTCCACGTGCAGCTGGACGTCAGGTCCTGGTCCAGCTGACCTCAGGTCCAGGTCCAGCCTGACCTGAGTTCCAGGTGGTCCAGGAACTAAGGTCCAGGTCCAGCTGGACCTAGACTCCAACAGGACCTCAGGTCAAGGTCCAGCTGGACGTCAGGTCCCAGTGGTCCAGGACCCGGGTCCAGGTCCAGCCGGACCTCAGGTCCTGGGTGACCCAGGTCCTCAGGTCCAGGTCCAGCTGGACCTCAGGTCCGGGTTGTTCAGGACCTCAGGTCCAGGTCCAGCTGGACCTCAGGTGCAGGTGGTCCAGGACCTCAGGTCCAGGTCCAGCAGGACCTCAGGTCCAGGTCCAGCTGGACCCCACTCAGGTCCAAGTGGTCCAGGACCTCAAGTCCAGGTCCAGCTGCATCTCATGTCCAGGTAGTCCAGGACCTCAGGTCCAGGTCCAGCTGGACCTGGACCCCAGCAGGACCTCAGGTCCAGGTCCAGCTGGACCTCAGGTCCAGTGATCCAGGACCTCAGGTCCAGGTCCAGCTGGACATCACGTCCAGGTCCAGCTGGACCTCAGGTCCAGGTCCAGCTGGCCCTCTGGTGCAGGTGGTCCAGGACCACAGTTCCAAGTCCAGCTGGACCTCAGGTCCAGGTCCAGGTGGACCTCAGGTCCAGGTCCGAGCAGGACCTCAGGTCCAGGCCAGCTGGACCTCAGGTCCAGGTCCAGCTGACCTCACGTCCAGGTGGTCCAAAACCTCAGGTCCAGGTCCAGCTGGACCTGATCTCCAGCAGGACCTCAGGTCCAGGTCCAGCTGGACCTCAGATCCAAGTGGTCCTGGACCCTCAGGTCCAGGTCCAGCTGGTCCTCAGTTCCATGTGGTTCAGGACCTCAGGTCCAGTTCCAGCTGGACCTCTGGTCCAGGTGGTCCAGGATATCAAGTCCAGGTCCAGCTGTACCTCATTGTCCAGGTGGTCCAGGCCCCTCAGGTCCTTGTCCAGGACTTCAGGCTAGGGCCTTGTAAGGACCTCAGGTCTAGGTTCAGGACCTCAGCTCCATGTCCAGGAATGAACTAGATTCAAACAGAAATGAGAAAGAAATAAGGGGAATATGTAATGTCAATGGTGGCATATCCTCTTTGTAAAAGGACACTTTCATGTCCTTAACTGTAGCTAGATATGAGATGGGATAGAATCTTCTTTTTCAACTTCGATTACACATAACATTGTGAAGATCAATGTGACTGTGCAGGTTGAAAACGTATAAGTTTCATGGTGAAAGCGCCGACACTGCAGTTTGGTTTTGAAACGTGTCCGCCTAAGATGTGTCAAGAACAGGACGTTGTGATTTCTAGGAGAGTGACAACTCATTTTCACTGAAATAGCATCTTCAAAAAGTGTTCTGATAAGAAATGATTTCTCCTGGGTAGGCAACGAGTAAGATCCTCTTTCGTCTGTCGCTACTAACTCAAATTGGTAGAGAGTATAGATTTACCAAAGCCAAACTCTGTTTCCGAATGATGACTTCAGTCCACAAGTACAGTTAGTGCTAAATGCTTGGGTAAAGGACGGGTTCAACTTGTTGCTTGTGTTCGTGTTAGCGTCCCATTAGGGTTATTGTTAACATTCGGGTTTGTGTCATGATTAGGACGATTGGTTTAGCTTTAGGATTACGTTCATACTTTGCATCAGGGTTAAGGTTAGCATTAGGTTCAGGAATAGATTAAGGGTAGTGTCGGTATTAAGGTTAGCGTTTGCGTTACTACCAGTGTTACATTTAGCATTTGGATTAAGTTTAGCTTTACCCTTTTCCTTTGGGTTAAAGTTAGCTTTTGTGTTTGTTTGTGATTAATTATCCATGCAATATGTTAACGTGCTGTCATTTATATGAAACGCATTCTTTTTACCATGAAAAGAGCCGTGTCTCTTATGTCTGTCTATGGAGAAGCACATATAAAATCGATATTTTCTTGTGGTGAGACGAAACGTCTCATTTGCAAACCATGAGCATGAAAACATCATTGTACACTTAAGTATTGCATTGTCATCTCTTTCTTCTCTGAAATGAGGCAGGGTTTCTTTCGACTTTAGTACGTTAAAGGAATCGAAAGAACATTGAGAACATGTCAGAGAAACTCATCCCTTTCAAGAAATCCAAGACACCGATCTACGATTGTAGTTCTCAATGGAAAGTTAATGTGTTTGTGGCAATGTGAACCTCACTGCCTGTAATGATATGGTATGCCATCCACGCACAGTGTTTTCAGCAGAGTGTTCAAATAGAAACGATGTTCTGCAGAACTTGTGTTTTGTAGGTAAGAATAAAACTAGATTCACACAGAAACGAGAAAGAAACAAGGGACTGTGTATTATCAATGGTGGCATTGGTAAAAGGACATCTTCACATCAACTGTAGCTAGATATGCGATGGGATAGAATATATGTTTCCAACTTGGATTGCACGTAGAAATGTGAAAGTCAATGTGACCGTGAGGTTGAAACTGGTGTCTTGCTGAAATGGAGCCCGACACTACTTTATATTTAGAAACGTGTTCCTTTTTAAGATGTTCCCAAAACAGGACGTTGTGCTGTCTAGAGAGTGAGTCCACGACCTGAAGTCCAGGTCCAGGACCTCAGGTCCAAGTCCAGGACTCATGTCGACATCCAGGACCAGGACATCAGGACCAGTTCCAGGAACTCAGGTCCAGGTACAGTTCCAGGACTTTTTGTCCAGTTCCAGGACTTCAGTTCCAGGTCCTCAGGTCCATGTCTAGCTCTAGGACTTCAGGTCTGGCTCCAGGAACTCAGGTCCAGGTCAAGGTCCAGTACTTTAGATTCAGGTCCAGAAACTAAGGCACAGGTCCAGGTCCCGGACCACAGGTCCAAGATCAGGACCTCAGGGATAGGTCCTCATTAAGGTCCAGGACCTCAATCCAGGTCCAGGACCAGGATCTCAGATCCAGGCCCAGGACCTAGGTCAATGTGCAGGACCTCAGGTTAGGGCCAGGTAAGGACCTCAGGTCCAGGTGGTCGAGGACGTCAGGTCCAGGTGGTCGAAAACCTCAGTTCAGGTGGTCCAGGACCTCAGGTCCAGGTCTAGCTGGAACTCAGGTCCAGGACCACGTGGACTCTCAGGTCCAGGTGGTCCAGGACTTCAAGTCCAGGTCCAGCAGGACCTCAGGTCCAGGACCAGCTGGACCTCAGGTCCATGTGGTCCAGACCTCAGGTCCAGGTCCAGCTGAATTGATCCAGCTGGACCGCAGGTCCAGGTGTTCCAGGACCTCAGGTCCAGGTGGTCCAGGACCTCAAGTCCAGGTCCAGCTGGACCTCAGGTCCAGGCCAGATGGACCTCAGGTCCAGGTCCAGCTGGACCTCAGGTCCAGGTCCAGCTGGACCTCAAGTGCAGGGGGTCCAGGACCTCAGGTCCAAGTCCAGCTGGACCTCAGGTCCAGGTTGTTCAGGACCTCAGGTCCAGGTCCAGCTGGACCTCAGGTGCAGGTGGTCCAGGACCTCAGCTCCAGGTCCAGCTGGACCGCAGGTCCTTGTCCAGATGTACTTCAGGTCCAGGTGGTCCATTACCTCAGGTCCAGGTCCAGCTGGACCTCAAGTCCAGGTCAAGCTGGACCTCAGGTCCAGGTGGTCAAGGACCTCAGGGCCAGGACAAGCTGGACGTGGACTCCAGCAGGATCAGGTCCAGGTCCAGCTGGACCTCATGTCCAGGGTGGTCCAGGACCTCAGGTCCAGGTCCAGCTGGACCCTCAGGTCCAGGTGGTGCAGGACCTCAGGGCCAGGTCCAGCTGCACCTGGACTCCCAAGCAGGATCTCAGGTCCAGGTCCAGCTGGACCTCAGGTCCAGGTGGTCCAGGACCTCAGTGCTATGTCCAGCTGGACCTAAGATGGAAGTCCACCTTGACCGACATAGACCTTAGGACCAGCTGGTCCAGGACCTGAGGTCCAGGTCCAGCTGGACCTCAGTTCCAGGTCCAAATGGACACTCATGTCCAGGTGATCGAGGTTCTCAGGTCCAGGACCAGATGGACCTCAGGCCCAGGTCCAGCTGGACCTCTGGTCCAGGTGGTCCCGGACCTCAGGTCCAGGTCCAACTGCATCTCATGTCCAGGTAGTCCAGGACCTCATGTCCAGGTCCAGCTGGACCTCAGGTCCAGGTCCAGCTGGCCCTCAGGTGCAGGTGGTCCAGGACCACAGTTCCAAGTCCAGCTGGACCTCAGGTCCAGGTGGTGCAGGACCTCAGGTCCAGGTCCAGCTGGACCTCCGGTCCAGGTCCAGTTGGACCTCAGGTCCAGGTGGTCCAGGACCCTCAGGTCCAGGTCCAGCCGGAACTCTGGTCCAGGTCCAGCTGGCCCTCAGGTCCAGGTCCAGCTGGACATCATGTCCAGGTGGTCCAGGACCTCAGGTCCAGTTCCAGCTGGACCTCACGTCCAGGTGGTCCAGGACCTCAGGTCCAGGTCCAGCTGGACCTCAGGTCCAGGTGGTCCAGGACCTCAGGTCCAGGGTCCACCTGGACCTCAGGTCCAGGTGGTCCAGGACCTCAGGTCCAGGTCCAGCTAGACCTGGATTCCAGCAGGACCTCAGGTCCAGGTCCAGTTGAACTCAGGTCCAGATCCAGCTGGACCTCAGGTCCAGATCCCGCTGGACCTCAGGTCCAGGTCCAGTTGGACCTCATTTCAGGTCCTCAGGTCCAGGTCCAGCTGGACCTCTCGTCCAGGTGGTCCAAAACCTCAGGTCCAGGTATAGCTGGACCTGGACTCCAGCAGGACCTCAGGTCCAGATCCAGCTGGACCTCAGATCCAAGTGGTCCTGGACCTGTGGGTCCAGGTCCAGCTGGTCCTCAGGTCCATGTGGTTCAGGACCTCAGGTCCAGGTCCAGCTGGACCTCAGGTCCAGGTCCTACCAGGTCCAGGTCCAGCAGGACCTCAGGTCCAGGTCCAGCTGGACCCTCAGGTCCAAGTGGTCCAGGACCTCAAGTCCAGGTCCAGCTGCACCTCAATTCCAGGTCCAGCTGGACCTCAAGTCCAGGTCCAGCTGGACCTCATGTCCAGGTCTTCAGGTCCAGGTCCAGCTGGACCTCACGTCCTGGTGGTCCAAAACCTCAGGTCCACGTGCGAGCTGGACGTCAGGTCCTGGTCCAGCTGACCTCAGGTCCAGGTCCAGCCTGACCTCAGTTCCAGGTGGTCCAGGAACTCAGGTCCAGGTCCAGCTGGACCTGGACTCCAACAGGACCTCAGGTCAAGGTCCAGCTGGACGTCAGGTCCAAGTGGTCCAGGACCTCAGGTCCAGGTCCAGCTGGACCTCAGGTCCAGGTGACCCAGGTCCTCAGGTCCAGGTCCAGCTGGACCTCAGGTCCAGGTTGTTCAGGACCTCAGGTCCAGGTCCAGCTGGACCTCAGGTCCAGGTGGTCCATTACCTCGGGTCCAGGTCCAGCCGGACCTCAGGGCCAGGTCCAGCTGGACCTCAGGTGCAGGTGGTCCAGGACCTCAGCTCCAGGTCCAGCTGGACCGCAGGTCCTTGTCCAGATGTACTTCAGGTCCAGGTGGTCCATTACCTCAGGTCCAGGTCCAGCTGGACCTCAAGTCCAGGTCAAGCTGGACCTCAGGTCCAGGTGGTCAAGGCCCTCAGGGCCAGGACAAGCTGGACGTGGACTCCAGCAGGATCAGGTCCAGGTCCAGCTGGACCTCATGTCCAGGTGGTCCAGGACCTCAGGTCCAGTTCCAGCTGGACCTCAGGTCCAGGTGGTCCAGGACCTCAGGTCCAGGTCCAGCTAGACCTGGATTCCAGCAGGACCTCAGGTCCAGGTCCAGCAGGACCTCAGGTCCAGGTCCAGCTGGACCTCAGGTCCAAGTGGTCCAGGACCTCAAGTCCAGGTCCAGCTGCACCCTCAATTCCAGGTCCAG
This sequence comes from Cricetiscus sungorus, assembly GCA_030556225.1. Taxonomy (NCBI): domain Eukaryota; kingdom Metazoa; phylum Chordata; class Mammalia; order Rodentia; family Cricetidae; genus Cricetiscus; species Cricetiscus sungorus. The sequence goes on along the minus strand of JANBXA010000018.1, from coordinate 12,342 downwards.
CTGGACTCAAGTCCAGGTCCAGCTGGACCTCATGTCCAGGTCTTCAGGTCCAGGTCCAGCTGGACCTCACGTCCTGGTGGTCCAAAACCTCAGGTCCACGTGCAGGTGGACGTCAGGTCCTGGTCCAGCTGACGTCAGGTCCAGGTCCAGCCTGACCTCAGTTCCAGGTGGTCCAGGAATTCAGGTCCAGGTCCAGCTGGACCTGGACTCCAACAGGACCTCAGGTCAAAGGTCCAGCTGGACGTCAGGTCCAAGTGGTCCAGGACCTCAGGTCCAGGTCCAGCTGGACCTCAGGTCCAGGTGACCCAGGTCCTCAGGTCCAGGTCCAGCTGGACCTCAGGTCCAGGTTGTTCAGGACCTCAGGTCCAGGTCCAGCTGGACCTCAGGTGCAGGTGGTCCAGGACCTCAGCTCCAGGTCTAGCTGGACCTCAGGTCCACGTCCAGCTGGACATCAGGTCCAGGTGGTCCAGGACCTCAGGCCCAGGTCCAGCTGGACCTCGAAGTCCAGGTCAAGCTGGACTTCAGGTTCAGGTAGTCCAGGACCTCAGGGCCAGGTCCAGTTGGACCTGGACTCCAGCAGGACCTCAGGGTCTAGGTCCAGCGGACTTCAGGTCCAGGTGGTCCAGGTCTCAGTTCCAGGACCAGCTGGACCTCAGGTCCAGGTGGTCCAGGACATCAGGTACATGTCCAGCTGGACCTAAGGTCCAGGTCTACCTGGACCGACCTAGACCCTAGGTCCAGCTGGCCCAGGACCTCCTCCAGGTCCAGCTGGACCTCAGGTCCAGGTCCACCTGGACTCTCAGGTTCAGGTTGTCGAGGTCCTCAGGTCCAGGTCCTGCTGGACCTCAGGTCCAGGTGGTCCAGGACCTCAGGTCCAAGTCCAGCTGGACCTCAGGTCCAGGTTGTTCAGGACCTCAGGTCCAGGTCCAGCTGACCTCAGGTCCAGGTGGTCCATTACCTCGGGTCCAGGTCCAGCTGGACCTCAGGTGCAGGTGGTCCAGGACCTCAGCTCCAGGTCCACCTGGACCTCAGGTATTTGTCCAGCTGGACTTCAGGTCCAGGTGGTCCATTACCTCAGGGCCAGGACAAGCTGGACCTGGACTCCAGCAGGATCAGGTCCAGGACCAGCTGGACCTCAGGTCCAGGTTGTTCAGGACCTCAGGTCCAGGTCCAGCTGGACCTCAGGTGCAGGTGGTCCAGGACCTCAGCTCCAGGTCCAGCTGGACCTCAGGTATTTGTCCAGCTGGACTTCGGGTCCAGGTGGTCCATTACCTCAGGGCTAGGACAAGCTGGACCTGGACTCCAGCAGGATCAGGTCCAGGACCAGCTGGACCTCAGGTCCAGGTGGTCAAGGACCTCAAGTCCAGGTCCAGCTGGACCTCAAGACAAGGTGGTCCAGGACCTCAGGGCCAGGACAAGCTGGACCTGGACTCCAGCAGGATCAGGTCCAGGAACAGCTGGACCTCAGGTCCAGGTGGTCCAGGACCTCAAGTCCAGGTCCAGCTGGACCTCAGGTCCAGGTGGTCCAGGACCTCAGGGCTATGTGCAACTGGACCTAAGATGCAAGTCCACCCGGACCGACATAGACCTTAGGACCAGCTGGTCCAGGACCTCAGGTCCAGGTCCAGCTGGACCTCAGTTCCAGGTCCACCTGGACACTCATCCAGGTGATCGAGGTCCTCAGGTCCAGGACCAGCTGGACCTCAGGTCCAGGTCCAGCTGGGCCTATGGTCCAAGTGGTCCCCGGACCTCAGGTACAGGTCCAGCTGCATCTCATGTCCAGGTAGTCCAGGACCTCAGGTCCAGGTCCAGCTGGACCTGGACTCCAGCAGGACCTCAGGTCTAGGACCAGCTGGACCTCAGGCCCAGGTCCAGCTGGACCTCTGGTCCAGGTGGTCCCGGACCTCAGGTCCAGGTCCAACTGCATCTCATGTCCAGGTGGTCCAGGACCTCATGTCCAGGTCCAGCTGGACCTCAGGTCCAGGTCCAGCTGGCCCTCAGGTGCAGGTGGTCCAGGACCACAGTTCTAAGTCCAGCTGGACCTCAGGTCCAGGTGGTGCAGGACCTCAGGTCCAGGTCCAGCTGGACCTCCGGTCCAGGTCCAGTTGGACCTCAGGTCCAGGTGGTCCAGGACCTCAGGTCCAGGTCCAGCTGGACCTCAGGTCCAGATCCCGCTGGACCTCAGGTCCAGGTCCAGTTGGACCTCATTTCAGGTCCTCAGGTCCAGGTCCAGCTGGACCTCTCGTCCAGGTGGTCCAAAACCTCAGGTCCAGGTATAGCTGGACCTGGACTCCAGCAGGACCTCAGGTCCAGATCCAGCTGGACCTCAGATCCAAGTGATCCTGGACCTCAGGTCCAGGTCCAGCTGGTCCTCAGGTCCATGTGGTTCAGGACCTCAGGTCCAGGTCCAGCTGGACCTCAGGTCCAGGTCCTACTGGACATCAGGTCCAGATCCAGAAGGACATCATATCCAGGTGGTCCAGGACCTCAGGTCCAGTTCCAGCTGGACCTCAGGTCCAGGTGGTCCAGGACCTCAGGTCCAGGTCCAGCTAGACCTGGATTCCAGCAGGACCTCAGGTCCAGGTCCAGCAGGACCTCAGGTCCAGGTCCAGCTGGACCTCAGGTCCAAGTGGTCCAGGACCTCAAGTCCAGGTCCAGCTGCACCTCAATTCCAGGTCCAGCTGGACCTCAAGTCCAGGTCCAGCTGGACCTCATGTCCAGGTCTTCAGGTCCAGGTCCAGCTGGACCTCACGTCCTGGTGGTCCAAAACCTCAGGTCCACGTGCAGCTGGACGTCAGGTCCTGGTCCAGCTGACCTCAGGTCCAGGTCCAGCCTGACCTGAGTCCGGTGGTCCAGGAACTCAGATCCAGGTCAGCTGGACCTACCCAACAGGACCTCAGGTCAAGGTCCAGCTGGACGCAGGTCCAAGTGTCCAGACCGTCCAGTCCAGCTGGACTCAGGTCCAGGTGACCGAGGCCTCAGGTCCAGGTCCAGCTGGACCTCAGGTCCAGGTTGTTAGGACCTCAGGCCCAGCCACTGACTCAGGTGCAGGTGGTCAGGACCGCCCAGGCGAGCTGGACCTCAGGTCCACGTCCAGCTGGACATCAGGTCCAGGTGGTCCAGGACCTCAGGTCCAGGTCCAGCTGGACCTCAAGTCCAGGACCAGCTGGACCTCAGGTCCAGGTGGTCCAGGACATCAGGTACATGTCCAGCTGGACCTAAGGTCCAGGTCTACCTGGACCGACCTAGACCCTAGGTCCAGCTGGCCCAGGACCTCACTCCAGGTCCAGCTGGACCTCAGGTCCAGGTCCCACCTGGACTCTCAGGTTCAGGTTGTCGAGGTCCTCAGGTCCAGGTCCTGCTGGACCTCAGGTCCAGGTGGTCCAGGACCTCAGGTCCAAGTCCAGCTGGACCTCAGGTCCAGGTTGTTCAGGACCTCAGGTCCAGGTCCAGCTGGACCTCAGGTCCAGGTGGTCCATTACCTCGGGTCCAGGTCCAGCTGGACCTCAGGTGCAGGTGGTCCAGGACCTCAGCTCCAGGTCCAACTGGACCTCAGGTATTTGTCCAGCTGGACTTCAGGTCCAGGTGGTCCATTACCTCAGGGCCAGGACAAGCTGGACCTGGACTCCAGCAGGATCAGGTCCAGGACCAGCTGGACCTCAGGTCCAGGTTGTTCAGGACCTCAGGTCCAGGTCCAGCTGGACCTCAGGTACAGGTGGTCCAGGACCTCAGCTCCAGGTCCAGCTGGACCTCAGGTATTTGTCCAGCTGGACTTCAGGTCCAGGTGGTCCATTACCTCAGGGCCAGGACAAGCTGGACCTGGACTCCAGCAGGATCAGGTCCAGGACCAGCTGGACCTCAGGTCCAGGTGGTCAAGGACCTCAAGTCCAGGTCCAGCTGGACCTCAAGACAAGGTGGTCCAGGACCTCAGGGCCAGGACAAGCTGGACCTGGACTCCAGCAGGATCAGGTCCAGGAACAGCTGGACCTCAGGTCCAGGTGGTCCAGGACCTCAAGTCCAGGTCCAGCTGGACCTCAGGTCCAGGTGGTCCAGGACCTCAGGGCTATGTGCAACTGGACCTAAGATGCAAGTCCACCTGGACCGACATAGACCTTAGGACCAGCTGGTCCAGGACCTCAGGTCCAGGTCCAGCTGGACCTCAGTTCCAGGTCCACCTGGACACTCATCCAGGTGATCGAGGTCCTCAGGTCCAGGACCAGCTGGACCTCAGGTCCAGGTCCAGCTGGGCCTATGGTCCAAGTGGTCCCGGACCTCAGGTACAGGTCCAGCTGCATCTCATGTCCAGGTAGTCCAGGACCTCAGGTCCAGGTCCAGCTGGACCTGGACTCCAGCAGGACCTCAGGTCTAGGACCAGCTGGACCTCAGGCCCAGGTCCAGCTGGACCTCTGGTCCAGGTGGTCCCGGACCTCAGGTCCAGGTCCAACTGCATCTCATGTCCAGGTGGTCCAGGACCTCATGTCCAGGTCCAGCTGGACCTCAGGTCCAGGTCCAGCTGGCCCTCAGGTGCAGGTGGTCCAGGACCACAGTTCCGAGTCCAGCTGGACCTCAGGTCCAGGTGGTGCAGGACCTCAGGTCCAGGTCCAGCTGGACCTCCGGTCCAGGTCCAGTTGGACCTCAGGTCCAGGTGGTCCAGGACCTCAGGTCCAGGTCCAGCTGGACCTCAGGTCCAGATCCCCGCTGGACCTCAGGTCCAGGTCCAGTTGGACCTCATTTCAGGTCCTCAGGTCCAGGTCCAGCTGGACCTCTCGTCCAGGTGGTCCAAAACCTCAGGTCCAGGTATAGCTGGACCTGGACTCCAGCAGGACCTCAGGTCCAGATCCAGCTGGACCTCAGATCCAAGTGGTCCTGGACCTCAGGTCCAGGTCCAGCTGGTCCTCAGGTCCATGTGGTTCAGGACCTCAGGTCCAGGTCCAGCTGGACCTCAGGTCCAGGTCCTACTGGACATCAGGTCCAGATCCAGAAGGACATCTATCCAGGTGGTCCAGGACCTCAGGTCCAGTTCCAGCTGGACCTCAGGTCCAGGTGGTCCAGGACCTCAGGTCCAGGTCCAGCTAGACCTGGATTCCAGCAGGACCTCAGGTCCAGGTCCAGCAGACCTCAGGTCCAGGTCCAGCTGGACCTCAGGTCCAAGTGGTCCAGGACCTCAAGTCCAGGTCCAGCTGCACCTCAATTCCAGGTCCAGCTGACCTCAAGTCCAGGTCCAGCTGGACCTCATGTCCAGGTCTTCAGGTCCAGGTCCAGCTGGACCTCACGTCATGGTGGTCCAAAACCTCAGGTCCACGTGCAGCTGGACGTCAGGTCCTGGTCCAGCTGACCTCAGGTCCAGGTCCAGCCTGACCTGAGTTCCAGGTGGTCCAGGAACTCAGATCCAGGTCCAGCTGGACTGGACTCCAACAGGACCTCAGGTCAAGGTCCAGCTGGACGTCAGGTCCAAGTGGTCCAGGACCTCAGGTCCAGGGTCCAGCTGGACCTCAGGTCCAGGTGACCGAGTCCCTCAGGTCCAGGTCCAGCTGGACCTCAGGTCCAGGTTGTTCAGGACCTCAGGCCCAGGTCCACTGGACCTCAGGTGCAGGTGGTCCAGGACCTCAGCTCCAGGTCGAGCTGGACCTCAGGTCCACGTCCAGCTGGACATCAGGTCCAGGTGGTCCAGGACCTCAGGTCCAGGTCCAGCTGGACCTCAAGTCCAGGTCAAGCTGGACCTCAGGTCCAGGTGGTCCAGGACCTCAGGCCCAGGGTCCAGCTGGACCTCAAGTCCAGGTCAAGTTGGACTTCAGTTCCAGGTTGTCCAGGACCTCAGGGCCAGGTCCAGTTGGACCTGGGGCTCCAGAAGGACCTCAGGTCTAGGTCCAGCGGACCTCAGGTCCAGGTGGTCCAGGTCCTCAGGTCCAGGACCAGCTGGACCTCAGGTCCAGGTGGTCCAGGACATCAGGTACATGTCCAGCTGGACCTAAGGTCCAGGTCTACCTGGACCGACCTAGACACTAGGTCCAGCTGGCCCAGGACCTCACTCCAGGTCCAGCTGGACCTCAGGTCCAGGTCCACCTGGACTCTCAGGTTCAGGTTGTCAAGGTCCTCAGGTCCAGGTCCTGCTGGACCTCAGGTCCAGGTGGTCCAGGACCTCAGGTCCAAGTCCAGCTGGACATCCGGTCCAGGTTGTTCAGGACCTCAGGTCCAGGTGCAGCTGGACCTCAGGTCCAGGTGGTCCATTACCTCAGCTCCAGGTCCAGCTGGACCTCAGGTATTGTCCAGCTGGACTTCAGGTCCAGGTGGTCCATTACCTCAGGGCCAGGACAAGCTGGACCTGGACTCCAGCAGGATCAGGTCCAGGACCAGCTGGACCTCAGGTCCAGGTGGTCAAGGACCTCAAGTCCAGGTCCAGCTGGACCTCAATACAAGGTGGTCCAGGACCTCAGGGCCAGGACAAGCTGGACCTGGACTCCAGCAGGATCAGGTCCAGGAACAGCTGGACCTCAGGTCCAGGTGGTCCAGGACCTCAAGTCCAGGTCCAGCTGGACCTCAGGTCCAGGTGGTCCAGGACCTCAGGGCTATGTGCAGCTGGACCTAAGATGCAAGTCCACCTGGACCGACATAGACCCTAGGACCAGCTGGTCCAGGACCTCAGGTCCAGGTCCAGCTGGACCTCAGTTCCAGGTCCACCTGGACACTCAGGTCCAGGTGATCGAGGTCCTCAGGTCCAGGACCAGCTGGACCTCAGGTCCAGGTCCAGCTGGACCTATGGTCCAAGTGGTCCCGGACCTCAGGTACAGGTCCAGCTGCATCTCATGTCCAGGTAGTCCAGGACCTCAGGTCCAGGTCCAGCTGGACCTGGACTCCAGCAGGACCTCAGGTCTAGGACCAGCTGGACCTCAGGCCCAGGTCCAGCTGGACCTCTCCTTGGTCCAGGTGGTCCCGGACCTCAGGTCCAGGTCTAACTGCATCTCATGTCCAGGTAGTCCAGGACCTCATGTCCAGGTCCAGCTGGACCTCAGGTCCAGGTCCAGCTGGCCCCTCAGGTGCAGGTGGTCCAGGACCACAGTTCCAAGTCCAGCTGGACCTCAGGTCCAGGTGGTGCAGGACCTCAGGTCCAGGTCCAGCTGGACCTCCGGGTCCAGGTCCAGTTGGACCTCAGGTCCAGGTGGTCCAGGACCTCAGGTCCAGGTCCAGCTGGACCTCTGGTCCAGGTCCAGCTGGCCCTAAGGTCCAGGTCCAGCAGGACCTCAGGTCCAGGTCCAGCTGACCTGAGGTCCCGGTCCAGCTGGACATCAGGTCCAGGTCCAGCTGGACATCATGTCCAGGTGGTCCAGGACCTCAGGTCCAGTTCCAGCTGGACCTCATGTCCAGGTGGTCCAGGACCTCAGGTCCAGGTCCAGCTGGACCTCAGGTCCAGGTGGTCCAGGACCTCAGGTCCAGGTCCAGCTGGACCTCAGGTCCAGGTGGTCCAGGACCTCAAGTCCAGGTCCAGCTAGACCTGGATTCCAGCAGGACCTCAGGTCCAGGTCCAGTTGGACCTCAGGTCCAGATCCAGCTGGACCTCAGGTCCAGATCCCGCTGGACCTCAGGTCCAGGTCCAGCTGGACCTCATTTCAGGTCCTCAGGTCCAGGTCCAGCTGGACCTCTCGTCCAGGTGGTCCAAAACCTCAGGTCCAGGTATAGCTGGACCTGGACTCCAGCAGGACCTCAGGTCCAGATCCAGCTGGACCTCAGATCCAAGTGGTCCTGGACCTCAGGTCCAGGTCCAGCTGGTCCTCACGTCCATGTGGTTCAGGACCTCAGATCCAGGTCCAGCTGGACCTCAGGTCCAGGTCCTACTGGACATCAGGTCCAGATCCAGATGGCCATCATATCCAGGTGGTCCAGGACCTCAGGTCCAGTTCCAGCTGGACCTCAGGTCCAGGTGGTCCAGGACCTCAGGTCCAGGTCCAGCTAGACCTGGATTCCAGCAGGACCTCAGGTCCAGGTCCAACAGGACCTCAGGTCCAGGTCCAGCTGGACCTCAGGTCCAAGTGGTCCAGGACCTCAAGTCCAGGTCCAGTTGCACCTCAATTCCAGGTCCAGCTGGACCTCCAAGTCCAGGTCCAGCTGGACCTCATGTCCAGGTCTTCAGGTCCAGGTCCAGCTGGACCTCACGTCCTGGTGGTCCTAAACCTCAGGTCCACGTGCAGCTGGACGTCAGGGTCCTGGTCCAGCTGACCTCAGGTCCAGGTCCAGCCTGACCTGAGTTCCAGGTGGTCCAGGAACTAAGGTCCAGGTCCAGCTGGACCTAGACTCCAACAGGACCTCAGGTCAAGGTCCAGCTGGACGTCAGGTCCCAGTGGTCCAGGACCTCAGATCCAGGTCCAGCTGGACCTCAGGTCCTGGTGACCCAGGTCCTCAGGTCCAGGTCCAGCTGGACCTCAGGTCCAGGTTGTTCAGGACCTCAGGTCCAGGTCCAGCTGGACCTCAGGTGCAGGTGGTCCAGGACCTCAGGTCCAGGTCCAGCAGGACCTCAGGTCCAGGTCCAGCTGGACCTCAGGTCCAAGTGGTCCAGGACCTCAAGTCCAGGTCCAGCTGCATCTCATGTCCAGGTAGTCCAGGACCTCAGGTCCAGGTCCAGCTGGACCTGGACTCCAGCAGGACCTCAGGTCCAGGTCCAGCTGGACCTCAGGTCCAAGTGATCCAGGACCTCAGGTCCAGGTCCAGCTGGACATCACGTCCAGGTCCAGCTGGACTCAGGTCCAGGTCCAGCTGGCTCCTCAGGTGCAGGTGGTCCAGGACCACAGTTCCAAGTCCAGCTGGACCTCAGGTCCAGGTCCAGGTGGACCTCAGGTCCAGGTCCAGCAGGACCTCAGGTCCAGGTCCAGCTGGACCTCAGGTCCAGGTCCAGCTGGACCTCACGTCCAGGTGGTCCAAAACCTCAGGTCCAGGTCCAGCTGGACCTGGACTCCAGCAGGACCTCAGGTCCAGGTCCAGCTGGACCCTCAGATCCAAGTGGTCCTGGACCTCAGGTCCAGGTCCAGCTGGTCCTCAGTTCCATGTGGTTCAGGACCTCAGGTCCAGTTCCAGCTGGACCTCTGGTCCAGGTGGTCCAGGATATCAAGTCCAGGTCCAGCTGTACCTCATGTCCAGGTGGTCCAGGCCCTCAGGTCCTTGTCCAGGACTTCAGGCTAGGGCCTTGTAAGGACCTCAGGTCTAGGTTCAGGACCTCAGCTCCATGTCCAGGAATGAACTAGATTCAAACAGAAATGAGAAAGAAATAAGGGAATATGTAATGTCAATGGTGGCATATCCTCTTTGCAAAAGGACACTTTCATGTCCTTAACTGTAGCTAGATATGAGATGGGATAGAATCTTCTTTTTCAACTTCGATTACACATAACATTGTGAAGATCAATGTGACTGTGCAGGTTGAAAACGTATAAGTTTCATGGTGAAATTGCGCCCGACACTGCAGTTTGGTTTTGAAACGTGTCCGCCTAAGATGTGTCAAGAACAGGACGCTGTGATTTCTAGGAGAGTGACAACTCATTTTCACTGAAATAGCATCTTCAAAAAGTGTTCTGATAAGAAATGATTTCTCCTGGGTAGGCAAACGAGTAAGATCCTCTTTCGTCTGTCGCTACTAACTCAAATTGGTAGAGAGCATAGATTTACCAAAGCCAAACTCTGTTTCCGAATGATGTGTACTTCAGTCCACAAGTACAGTTAGTGCTAAATGCTGGGTAAAGGTACGGGTTCAACTTGTTGCTTGTGTTCGCGTTAGCGCATTAGGGTTATTGTTAACATTCGGGTTTGTGTCATGATTAGGACGATTGGTTTAGCTTTAGGATTACGTTCATACTTTGCATCAGGGTTAAGGTTAGCATTAGGTTCAGGAATAGATTAAGGGTAGTGTCGGTATTAAGGTTAGCGTTTGCGTTACTACCAGTGTTACATTTAGCATTTGGATTAAGTTTAGCTTTTACCCTTTTCCTTTGGGTTAAAGTTAGCTTTTGTGTTTGTTTGTGATTAATTATCCATGCAATATTAACGTGCTGTCATTTATATGAAACGCATTCTTTTTTACCATGAAAAGAGCCGTGTCTCTTATGTCTGTCTATGGAGAAGCACATACTAAAATCGATATTTTCTTGTGGTGAGACGACGTCTCATTTGCAAACCATGAGCATGAAAACATCATTGTACACTTAAGTATTGCATTGTCATCTCTTTCTTCTCTGAAATGAGGGCAGGTTTCTTTCGACTTTAGTACGTTAAAGGAATCGAAAGAACATTGAGAACATGTCAGAGAAACTCATCCCCTTTCAAGAAATCCAAGACACCGATCTACGATTGTAGTTCTCAATGGAAAGTTAATGTGTTTGTGGCAATGTGAACCTCACTGCCTGTAATGATACCGCATGCCATCCACGCACAGTGTTTTCAGCAGAGTGTTCAAATAGAAACGATGTTCTGCAGAACTTGTGTTTTGTAGGTAAGAATAAACTAGATTCACACAGAAACGAGAAAGAAACAAGGGACTGTGTATTATCAATGGTGGCATTGGTAAAAGGACATCTTCACATCAACTGTAGCTAGATATGCGATGGGATAGAATATATGTTTCCAACTTGGATTGCACGTAGAAATGTGAAAGTCAATGTGACCGTGCAGGTTGAAACTGGTGTCTTGCTGAAATGGAGCCCGACACTACTTTATATTTAGAAACGTGTTCCTTTAAGATGTTCCTAAAACAGGACGTTGTGCTGTCTAGGAGAGTGAGTCCACGACCTGAAGTCCAGGTCCAGGACCTCAGGTCCAAGTCCAGGACTCATGTCGACATCCAGGACCAGGACATCAGGACCAGTTCCAGGAACTCAGGTCCAGGTACAGTTCCAGGACTTTTTGTCCAGTTCCAGGACTTCAGTTCCAGGTCCTCAGGTCCATGTCTAGCTCTAGGACTTCAGGTCTGGCTCCAGGAACTCAGGTCCAGGTCAAGGTCCAGTACTTTAGATTCAGGTCCAGAAACTAAGGCACAGGTCCAGGTCCCGGACCACAGGTCCAAGATCAGGACCTCAGGGATAGGTCCTCATTAAGGTCCAGGACCTCAATCCAGGTCCAGGACCAGGATCTCAGATCCAGGCCCAGGACCTCAGGTCAATGTGCAGGACCTCAGGTTAGGGCCAGGTAAGGACCTCAGGTCCAGGTGGTCGAGACGTCAGGTCCAGGTGGTCGAAAACCTCAGTTCAGGTGGTCCAGGACCTCAGGTCCAGGTCTAGCTGGAACTCAGGTCCAGGACCACGTGGACTCTCAGGTCCAGGTGGTCCAGGACTTCAAGTCCAGGTCCAGCAGGACCTCAGGTCCAGGACCAGCTGGACCTCAGGTCCATGTGACCCAGGACCTCAGGTCCAGGTCCAGCTGGAATTGATCCAGCTGGACCGCAGGTCCAGGTGTTCCAGGACCTCAGGTCCAGGTGGTCCAGGACCTCAAGTCCAGGTCCAGCTGGACCTCAGGTCCAGGTCCAGATGGACCTCAGGTCCAGGTCCAGCTGGACCTCAGGTCCAGGTCCAGCTGGACCTCAAGTGCAGGGGGTCCAGGACCACAGTTCCAAGTCCAGCTGGACCTCAGGTCCAGGTGATGCAGGACCTCAGGTCCAGGTCCAGCTGAACCTCCCGGTCCAGGTCCAGTTGGACCTCAGGTCCAGGTGGTCCAGGACCTCAGGTCCAGGACCAGCTGGACCTCAGGTCCAGGTCCAGCTAGACCTCAGGTCCAGGTCCAGCAGGACCTGAGGTCCAGGTCCAGCTGGACCTGAGGTCAGGTCCTACTGGACATCAGGTCCAGGTCTAGCTGGACATCATATCCAGGTGGTCCAGGACCTCAGGTCCAGTTCCAGCTGGACCTCACTTCCAGGTGGTCCAGGACCTCAGGTCCAGGTCCAGCTGGACCTCAGGTCCAGGTGGTCCAGGACCCTCAGGTCCAAGTCCAGCTAGACCTGGATTCCTGCAGGACCTCAGGTCCAGGTCCAGCAGGACCTCAGGTCCAGGTCCAGCTGGACCTCATGTCCAGGTCTTCAGGTCAAGGTCCAGCTGGACCTCAGGTCCAGTGGTACAGGACCTCAGGTCCAGGTCCAGCTAGACCTGGATTCCAGCAGGACCTCAGGTCCAGGTCCAGCAGGACCTCAGGTCCAGGTGGTCCAAACACCTCAGGTCCACGTGCAGCTGGACGTCAGGTCCTGGTCCAGCTGACCTGAGGTCCAGGTCCATCCTGACCTCAGTTTCAGGTGGTCCAGGACCTCAGGTCCAGGTCCAGCTGGACCTGGACTCCAGCAGGACCTCAGGTCAAGGTCCAGCTGGACGTCAGATCCAG
>JANBXA010000017.1:0-31371 GCA_030556225.1 Cricetiscus sungorus | reverse complement strand
GTCCTGGACCCCCCTGCACTTGAGGTCCAGCTGGACCTGGACCTGAGGTCCAGCTGGACCTGGACCTGAGGTCCATCTGGACCTGGACCTGAGGTCCAGCTGGACCTGGACTTGAGGTCCTGGACCACCTGGACCTGAGGTCCTGGAACACCTGGACCTGCGGTCCAGCTGGATCAATTCCAGCTGGACCTGGACCTGAGGTCCTGGACCACATGGACCTGAGGTCCAGCTGGTCCTGGACCTGAGGTCCTGCTGGACCTGGACTTGAAGTCCTGGACCACCTGGACCTGAGAGTCCACGTGGTCCTGGACCTGAGTTCCAGCTAGACCTGGACCTGAGGTCCTGGACCACCTGAACTGAGGTTTTCGACCACCTGGACCTGACGTCCTCGACCACCTGGACCTGAGGTCCTTACCTGGCCCTAACCTGAGGTCCTGCACATTGACCTGAGGTCCTGGGCCTGGATCTGAGATCCTGGTCCTGGACCTGGATTGAGGTCCTGGACCTTAATGAGGACCTATCCCTGAGGTCCTGATCTTGGACCTGTGGTCCGGGACCTGGACCTGTGCCTTAGTTTCTGGACCTGAATCTAAAGTACTGGACCTTGACCTGGACCTGAGTTCCTGGAGCCAGACCTGAAGTCCTAGAGCTAGACATGGACCTGAGGACCTGGAACTGAAGTCCTGGAACTGGACAAAAAGTCCTGGAACTGTACCTGGACCTGAGTTCCTGGAACTGGTCCTGATGTCCTGGTCCTGGATGTCGACATGAGTCCTGGACTTGGACCTGAGGTCCTGGACCTGGACTTCAGGTCGTGGACTCACTCTCCTAGACAGCACAACGTCCTGTTTTAGGAACATCTTAAAGGAACACGTTTCTAAATATAAAGTAGTGTCGGGCTCCATTTCAGCAAGACACCAGTTTCAACCTGCACGGTCACATTGACTTTCACATTTCTACGTGCAATCCAAGTTGGAAACATATATTCTATCCCATCGCATATCTAGCTACAGTTGATGTGAAGATGTCCTTTTACCAATGCCACCATTGATAATACACAGTCCCTTGTTTCTTTCTCGTTTCTGTGTGAATCTAGTTTATTCTTACCTACAAAACACAAGTTCTGCAGAACATCGTTTCTATTTGAACACTCTGCTGAAAACACTGTGCGTGGATGGCATGCGGTATCATTACAGGCAGTGAGGTTCACATTGCCACAAACACATTAACTTTCCATTGAGAACTACAATCGTAGATCGGTGTCTTGGATTTCTTGAAAGGGATGAGTTTCTCTGACATGTTCTCAATGTTCTTTCGATTCCTTTAACGTACTAAAGTCGAAAGAAACCCTGCCTCATTTCAGAGAAGAAAGAGATGACAATGCAATACTTAAGTGTACAATGATGTTTTCATGCTCATGGTTTGCAAATGAGACGTCGTCTCACCACAAGAAAATATCGATTTTATATGTGCTTCTCCATAGACAGACATAAGAGACACGGCTCTTTTCATGGTAAAAAGAATGCGTTTCATATAAATGACAGCACGTTAATATTGCATGGATAATTAATCACAAACAAACACAAAAGCTAACTTTAACCCAAAGGAAAAGGGTAAAGCTAAACTTAATCCAAATGCTAAATGTAACACTGGTAGTAACGCAAACGCTAACCTTAATACCGACACTACCCTTAATCTATTCCTGAACCTAATGCTAACCTTAACCCTGATGCAAAGTATGAACGTAATCCTAAAGCTAAACCAATCGTCCTAATCATGACACAAACCCGAATGTTAACAATAACCCTAATGCGCTAACGCGAACACAAGCAACAAGTTGAACCCGTACCTTAACCCAGCATTTAGCACTAACTGTACTTGTGGACTGAAGTACACATCATTCGGAAACAGAGTTTGGCTTTGGTAAATCTATGCTCTCTACCAATTTGAGTTAGTAGCGACAGACGAAAGAGGATCTTACTCGTTGCCTACCCAGGAGAAATCATTTCTTATCAGAACACTTTTTGAAGATGCTATTTCAGTGAAAATGAGTTGTCACTCTCCTAGAAATCACAACGTCCTGTTCTTGACACATCTTAGGCGGACACGTTTCAAAACCAAACTGCAGTGTCGGGCGCAATTTCACCATGAAACTTATACGTTTTCAACCTGCACAGTCACATTGATCTTCACAATGTTATGTGTAATCGAAGTTGAAAAAGAAGATTCTATCCCATCTCATATCTAGCTACAGTTAAGGACATGAAAGTGTCCTTTTACAAAGAGGATATGCCACCATTGACATTACATATTCCCTTATTTCTTTCTCATTTCTGTTTGAATCTAGTTCATTCCTGGACATGGAGCTGAGGTCCTGAACCTAGACCTGAGGTCCTTACAAGGCCCTAGCCTGAAGTCCTGGACAAGGACCTGAGGGCCTGGACCACCTGGACATGAGGTACAGCTGGACCTGGACTTGATATCCTGGACCACCTGGACCTGAGGTCCAGCTGGAACTGGACCTGATCCTGCTGGAGTGAAGGTCCAGCTTGTCCTGGCCCTGAGGTCCTGGACCACCTGGACCTGAGGTCCAGCTTGACCTGGACTTGAGGTCCAGCTGGACCGGGACCTGAGGTAATGGACCACCTGGACCTGAAGTCCAGCTGGACAAGGACCTGAGGTCCAGCTGGACGTGGAGCTGAGGTCCTGGACCACCTGCACCTGAGGTCCAGCTGGACCTGGACATGAGGTCCAGCTGGACATGGACCCGAGGTAATGGACCACCTGGACCTGAGATCCAGCTGGATCTGGAGCTGAGGTCCTGTACCACCTGCACCTGACGTCCAGCTGGACCTGGACCTGAGGTCGAGCTGGACCTGGAGTGAAGTCCTGGGCCAGCTGGACCTAGGGTCTAGGTCGGTCCAGGTAGACCTGGACCTTACTTCCAGCTGGACATGTACCTCAGGTCCTGGACCACCTGGACCTGAGGTCCGCTGGACCTAGACCTGAGGTCCTGCTGGAGTCCATGTCCAGCTGGACCTGGACCTGAGGTCCTGAACAACCTGGACCTGAGGTCCAGCTGGACCTGGAACTGAGTTCCTGGATCACCTGGACCTGAGGTCCAGCTGGACCTGGACCTGAGGTCCTGGACAACTTGGATCTGACGTCCAGCTGGACCTTGACCTGAGGTCCTGCTGGAGTCCAGGTCCAGCTGGACCTGGACCTGAGGTCCTGGACCACCTGGAACTGAGGTCAGGCTGGACCTGGACCTCAGGTCAGCTGGACCAGGACCTGACGTCCAGCTGCATGTGGACCTGAGGTTTTGGACCACCTGGACGTGAGTTCCAGCTGGACCTTGACCTGAAGACCTGGACATGAGGTGCAGCTGGACCTGGACCTGAGGTCCTGGACCACTTGGACCTGAGGTCCAGCCTGACCTGGAACTGAGGTCCTGCTGGACCTGGATCTGAGGTCCTGCTGGAATCCAGGTCTAGCTGGACCTGGACCTGAGGTCCTGGACCACCTGGACCTGAGGTCCAGCTGGAACTGGACCTGAGGTCCTGGACAACCTGGACGTGAGGTCCAGCTGGTCCTGGACCTGAGGTCCTGGACCACCTAGACCTGAGGTCCAACTGGACCTGGACCGGAGGTCCAGCTGGACCTGGACCTGAGGTCCTGCATCACCTGGACCTGAGGTCCAGCTGGACTTGGAACTGTGGTCCTGGACCCCCTGCACCTGAGGTCCAGCTGGACCTGGACCTGAGGTCCAGCTGGACCTGGACCTGAGGTCCATCTGGACCTGGACCTGAGGTCCAGCTGGACCTGGACTTGAGGTCCTGGACCACCTGGACCTGAGGTCCTGGAACACCTGGACCTGCGGTCCAGCTGGATCAATTCCAGCTGGACCTGGACCTGAGGTCCTGGACCACATGGACCTGAGGTCCAGCTGGTCCTGGACCTGAGGTCCTGCTGGACCTGGACTTGAAGTCCTGGACCACCTGGACCTGAGAGTCCACGTGGTCCTGGACCTGAGGTCCAGCTGGTCCTGGACCTGAGGACCTGGACCACCTGGACCTGAGGTCCGCTGGACCTGGACCTGAGGTCCTGCTGGAGTCCAGGTGCAGCTGGATCTGGCCCTGAAGTCCTGCACCACCTGGACCTGAGGTACAGCTTGACCTGGACTTGAGGTCCAGCTAGACCTGGACCTGAGGTCCTGGACCACCTGGACCTGAGTTCCAGCTGGACCTGGACCTGAGGTCCTGGACCACCTGGAACTGAAGTCAGGATGGACCTGGACCTCAGGACAGCTGGACCAGGACCTGACGTCCAGCTGCACGTGGACCTGAGGTTTTGGACCACCTGGACGTGAGGTCCAGCTGGACCTTGACCTGAAGACCTGGACATGAGGTCCAGCTGGACCTGGACCTGAGGTCCTGCTGGACCTGGACCTGAGGTCCTGCTGGAATCCAGGTCTAGCTGGACCTGGACCTGAGGTCCTGGACCGCCTGGACCTGAGGTCCAGCTGGACCTGGACCTGAGGTCCTGGACCACCTGGACGTGAGGTCCAGCTGGAACTGGACCTGAGGTCCTGGACCACCAGGATATGATGTCCAGCTAGACCTGGACCTGATGTCCAGTAGGACCTGGAACTCAGGTCCAGCTGGACCTGGACCTGAGGTCCTGCTGCACCTGGACCTGAGGTCTAGCTGGACCTGGACCTGAGGTCCAGCTGGTCCTGGACCTGAGGTCCTGGACCACCTAGACCTGAGGTCCAACTGGACCTGGACCGGAGGTCCAGCTGGACCTAGACCTGAGGTCCTGCATCACCTGGACCTGAGGTCCAGCTGGACTTGGAACTGTGGTCCTGGACCCCCTGCACCTGAGGTCCAGCTGGACCTGGACCTGAGGTCCATCTGGACCTGGACCTGAGGTCCAGCTGGACCTGGACTTGAGGTCCTGGACCACCTGAACTGAGGTCCTTGACCACCTGGACCTGACGTCCTCGACCACCTGGACCTGAGGTCCTTACCTGGCCCTAACCTGAGGTCCTGCACATTGACCTGAGGTCCTGGGCCTGGATCTGAGATCCTGGTCCTGGACCTGGATTGAGGTCCTGGACCTTAACTGAGGACCTATCCCTGAGGTCCTGATCCTGGACCTGTGGTCCGGGACCTGGACCTGTGCCTTAGTTTCTGGACCTGAATCTAAAGTACTGGACCTTGACCTGGACCTGAGTTCCTGGAGCCGGACCTGAAGTCCTAGAGCTAGACATGGACCTGAGGACCTGGAACTGAAGTCCTGGAACTGGACAAAAATTCCTGGAACTGTACCTGGACCTTAGTTCCTGGAACTGGACCTGATGTCCTGGTCCTGGACTTCAGGTCGTGGACTCACTCTCCTAGACAGCACAACGTCCTGTTTTAGGAACATCTTAAAGGAACACGTTTCTAAATATAAAGTAGTGTCGGGCTCCATTTCAGCAAGACACCAGTTTCAACCTGCACGGTCACATTGACTTTCACATTTGTACGTGCAATCCAAGTTGGAAACATATATTCTATCCCATCGCATATCTAGCTACAGTTGATGTGAAGACGTACTTTTACCAATGCCACCATTGATAATACACAGTCCCTTGTTTCTTTCTCGTTTCTGTGTGAATCTAGTTTATTCTTACCTACAAAACACAAGTTCTGCAGAACATCGTTTCTATTTGAACACTCTGCTGAAAACACTGTGCGTGGATGGCATGCGGTATCATTACAGGCAGTGAGGTTCACATTGCCACAAACACATTAACTTTCCATTGAGAACTACAATCGTAGATCGGTGTCTTGGATTTCTTGAAAGGGATGAGTTTCTCTGACATGTTCTCAATGTTCTTTCGATTCCTTTAACGTACTAAAGTCGAAAGAAACCCTGCCTCATTTCAGAGAAGAAAGAGATGACAATGCAATACTTAAGTGTACAATGATGTTTTCATGCTCATGGTTTGCAAATGAGACGTCGTCTCACCACAAGAAAATATCGATTTTATATGTGCTTCTCCATAGACAGACATAAGAGACACGGCTCTTTTCATGGTAAAAAGAATGCGTTTCATATAAATGACAGCACGTTAATATTGCATGGATAATTAATCACAAACAAACACAAAAGCTAACTTTAACCCAAAGGAAAAGGGTAAAGCTAAACTTAATCCAAATGCTAAATGTAACACTGGTAGTAACGCAAACGCTAACCTTAATACCGACACTACCCTTAATCTATTCCTGAACCTAATGCTAACCTTAACCCTGATGCAAAGTATGAACGTAATCCTAAAGCTAAACCAATCGTCCTAATCATGACACAAACCCGAATGTTAACAATAACCCTAATGCGCTAACGCGAACACAAGCAACAAGTTGAACCCGTACCTTAACCCAGCATTTAGCACTAACTGTACTTGTGGACTGAAGTACACATCATTCGGAAACAGAGTTTGGCTTTGGTAAATCTATGCTCTCTACCAATTTGAGTTAGTAGCGACAGACGAAAGAGGATCTTACTCGTTGCCTACCCAGGAGAAATCATTTCTTATCAGAACACTTTTTGAAGATGCTATTTCAGTGAAAATGAGTTGTCACTCTCCTAGAAATCACAACGTCCTGTTCTTGACACATCTTAGGCGGACACGTTTCAAAACCAAACTGCAGTGTCGGGCGCAATTTCACCATGAAACTTATACGTTTTCAACCTGCACAGTCACATTGATCTTCACAATGTTATGTGTAATCGAAGTTGAAAAAGAAGATTCTATCCCATCTCATATCTAGCTACAGTTAAGGACATGAAAGTGTCCTTTTACAAAGAGGATATGCCACCATTGACATTACATATTCCCTTATTTCTTTCTCATTTCTGTTTGAATCTAGTTCATTCCTGGACATGGAGCTGAGGTCCTGAACCTAGACCTGAGGTCCTTACAAGGCCCTAGCCTGAAGTCCTGGACAAGGACCTGAGGGCCTAGACCACCTGGACATGAGGTACAGCTGGACCTGGACTTGATATCCTGGACCACCTGGACCAGAGGTCCAGCTGGAACTGGACCTGAGGTCCTGAACCACATGGACCTGAGGACCAGCTGGACCTGGACCTGAGGTCCAGGACCACTTGGATCTGAGGTCCAGCTGGACCTGGACCTGAGGTCCTGCTGGAGTCCAGGTCCAGCTGGACCTGGACCTGAGGTTTTGGACCACCTGGACGTGAGGTCCAGCTGGACCTGGACCTGAGGACCTGGAAATGAGGTCCAGCTGGACCTGGACCTGAGGTCCAGCTGGATCTGGACCTGAGGTCCAGCTGGAACTGGACCTGAGGTCCAGCTGGACCTGGACCTGAGGTCCTGCTCGAATCCAGGTCTAGCTGGACCTGGACCTGAGGTCCTGGACCACCTGGTCCTGAGATCCACCTGGACCTGGACCTGAGGTCCTGGACCACCTGGACCTGAGGTCCAGCTGGACCTGGACCTGAGGTCCTGGACCACCTGGACGTGAGGTCAAGCTGGAACTGGACCTGAGGTCCTGGACCACCTGGACGTGAGGTCCAGCTGGAACTGGACCTGACCTGAGGTCCTGGACCACCTGGACGTGATGTCCAGCTGGACCTGGACCTGAGGTCCAGCTGGACCTGGACCTGAGGTCCTGCTGGACCTGGACCTGAGGTCCAGCTGGACCTGGACCTGAGGTCCTGCACCACCTGGACCTGAGGTCCAGCTGGACTTGGAACTGTGGTCCTGGACCACCTGCACCTGAGGGCCAGCTGGACCTGGACCTGAGGTCCAGCAGGACCTGGACCTGAGGTCCAGCTGGACCTGGACCTGAGGTCCAGCTGGACCTGGACCTGAGGTCCTGTATCACTTGGACCTGAGGTCCAGCTGGACCTGGACCTGAGGTCCTGCTGGAGTCCAGGTCCAGCTGGACCTGGACCTGAGGTCCTGGACTACCTGGACATGAGATGCAGCTGGACCTGGACTTGAGGTCCTGGACCACTTGGACCTGAGGTCCAGTTGGACCTGGACCTGAGGTCCTGCTGGACCTGGACCTGAGGTCCTGGACCACCTGCACCTGAGGTCCAGCTGGACCTGGAACTGAGGTCCTGAACAACCTGGACCTGAGGTCCAGCTGGACCTGGACCTGAGGACCTGGGTCACCTGGACCTGAGGTCCAGCTGGACCTGGACCTGAGGTCCTGGACCACTTGGACCTGACGTCCAGCTGGACCTTGACCTGAGGTCCTGTTGGAGTCCAGGTCCAGCTGGACCTGGATTTGAGTTCCTGGACCACCTGGAACTGAGGTCAGGCTGGACCTGGACCTGAGGTCAGCTGGACCAGGACCTGACGTCCAGCTGCACGTGGACCTGAGGTTTTGGACCTTCAGGACGTGAGGTCCAGCTGGACCTGGACCTGAAGACCTGGACATGAGGTCCAGCTGGACCTGGACTTGAGGTCCAGCTGGACCTGGAATTGAGGTGCAACTGGACATGGACTTGAGGTCCTGGACCACATGGACCTGAGGTCCAGCTGGACCTGGACCTGAGGTCCTGCTGGACCTGGACCTGAGGTCCTGCTGGAATCCAGGTCTAGCTGGAACTGGACCTGAGGTCCTGGACCACCTGGACCTGAGGTCCAGCTGGAACTGGACCTGAGGTCCTGGACCACCTGGATATGATGTCCATCTGGATCTGGACCTGATGTCCAGTAGGACCTGGACCTGAGGTCCAGCTGGACCTGGATCTGAGGTCCTGAACCACATGGACGTGAGGACCCGCTGGACCTGGACCTGAGGACCTGAAATGAGGTCCAGCTGGACCTGGACCTGAGGTCCAGCGGGATCTGGACCTGAGGTCCAGCTGGATCTGGACCTGAGGTCCAACTGGACCTGGACCTGAGGTCCTGCTGGAATCCAGGTCTAGCTGGACCTGGACCTGAGGTCCTGGACCACCTGGACCTGAGGTCCAGCTGGACCTGGACCTGAGGTCCTGGACCACCTGGACCTGAGGTCCAGCTGGACCTGGACCTGAGGTCCTGGACCACCTGGACGTGAGGTCCAGCTGGAACTGGACCTGAGGTCCTGGACCACCTGGACATGATGTCCAGCTGGACCTGGACCTGAGGTCCTGCTGGACCTGGACCTGAGGGTCAGCTGGACCTGGACCAGAGGTCCAGCTGGACCTGGACCTGAGGTCCTGGACCACCTGGACCTGAGGTCCAACTGGACCTGGACCGGAGGTCCAGCTGGACCTGGACCTGAGGTCAAGCTGGTCCTGGACCTGAGGACCTCGATCACCTGGACCTGAGTGTCCAGGTGGACCTGGAACTGAGGTCCAGCTGGACCTGGACCTGAGGTCCTGGACCAGCTGGTCCTAAGGTCTATGTCGGTCCAGGTGGACTTGCATCTTAGGTCCAGCTGCACATAGCCCTGAGGTCCTGGACCACCTGGACCTGAGGTCCAGCTGGACCTGGACTTGAGGTCCTGGACCACCTGGACCAGAGGTCCAGCTGGAACTGGACCTGATCCTGCTGGAGTCCAGGTCCAGCTTGTCCTGGCCCTGAGGTCCTGGACCACCTTGTCCTGAGGTCCAGCTGGACCTGGACTTGAGGTCCTTGACCACCTGGACCTGAG
Organism: Cricetiscus sungorus; assembly: GCA_030556225.1. Classification (NCBI taxonomy): domain Eukaryota; kingdom Metazoa; phylum Chordata; class Mammalia; order Rodentia; family Cricetidae; genus Cricetiscus; species Cricetiscus sungorus. The sequence continues at coordinate 21,709 of JANBXA010000017.1, read as the reverse complement.
GTTCAGCTGGTCCTGGACCTGATCCTGCTGGAGTCCAGGTCCAGCTTGTCCTGGCCCTGAGGTAATGGACCACCTGGACCTGAAGTCCAGCTGGACAAATACCTGAGGTCCAGCTGGACCTGGAGCTGAGGTCCTGGACCACCTGCACCTGAGGTCCAGCTGGACCTGGACCCGAGGTAATGGACCACCTGGACCTGAGGTCCAGCTGTACCTGGACCTGAGGTCCTGAACAACCTGGACCTGAGGTCCAGCTGGACTTGGACCTGAGGTCCTGGACCACCTGGACCTGAGGTCCAGCAGGACCTGGACCTGAGGACCTCGACAACCTGAACCTGAGAGTCCAGGTGGACCTGGACCTGAGGTCCAGCTGGACCTGGAGTGAGGTCCTGGGCCAGCTGGACCTAGGGTCTAGGTCGGTCCAGGTAGACCTGGACCTTAGGTCTAACTGGACATGTACCTGATGTCCTGGACCACCTGGATCTGAGGTCCAGCTGGTCCTGGACCTGAGGACCTGGACCACCTGGACCTGAGGTCCGCTGGACCTAGACCTGAGGTCCTGCTGGAGTCCAGGTCCAACTGGACCTGGCCCTGAGGTCCTGGACAACCTGGACCTGAAGTCCAGCTTGACCTGGACTTGAGGTCCAGCTGGACCTGGGCCTGAGGTCCTGGACCACCTGGACCTGAGGTCCAGCTTGACCTGGACTTGAGGTCCAGCTGGACCTGGACCTGAGGTCCTGGACCACCTGGACCTGATGTCCAGCTGGACATGGACCTGAGGTCCAGCTCGACCTGGAGCTGAGGTCCTGGACCACCTGCACCTGAGGTCCAGCTGGACCTGGACCTGAGGTCCTGAACAACCTGGACCTGAGGTCCAGCTGGACCTGGACCTGAGTACCTGGGTCACCTGGACCTGAGGTCCAGCTGGACCTGGACCTGAGGTCCTGGACCACTTGGACCTGACGTCCAGCTGGACCTTGACCTGAGGTCCTGTTGGAGTCCAGGTCCAGCTGGACCTGGACCTGAGTTCCTGGACCACCTGGAACTGAGGTCAGGCTGGACCTGGACCTGAGGTCAGCTGGACCAGGACCTGACGTCCAGCTGCACGTGGACCTGAGGTTTTGGACCACCAGGACGTGAGGTCCAGCTGGACCTGGACCTGAAGACCTGGACATGAGGTCCAGCTGGACCTGGACTTGAGGTCCAGCTGGACCTGGAATTGAGGTGCAGCTGGACCTGGACTTGAGGTCCTGGACCACTTGGACCTGAGGTCCAGCTGGACCTGGACCTGAGGTCCTGCTGGACCTGGACCTGAGGTCCTGCTGGAATCCAGGTCTAGCTGGACCTGGACCTGAGGTCCTGGACCACCTGGACCTGAGGTCCAGCTGGAACTGGACCTGAGGTCCTGGACCACCTGGATATGATGTCCATCTGGATCTGGACCTGATGTCCAGTAGGACCTGGACCTGAGGTCCAGCTGGACCTGGACCTGAGGTCCTGAACCACATGGACCTGAGGACCAGCTGGACCTGGACCTGAGGTCCAGGACCACTTGGATCTGAGGTCCAGCTGGATCTGGACCTGAGGTCCTGCTGGAGTCCAGGTCCAGCTATACCTGGACCTGAGGTTTTGGACCACCTGGACGAGAGGTCCAGCTGGACCTGGACCTGAGGACCTGAAATGAGGTCCAACTGGACCTGGACCTGAGGTCCAGCGGGATCTGGACCTGAGGTCCAGCTGGATCTGGACCTGAGGTCCAACTGGACCTGGACCTGAGGTCCTGCTGGAATCCAGGTCTAGCTGGACCTGGACCTGAGGTCCAACTGGACCTGGACCTGAGGTCCTGCTGGAATCCAGGTCTAGCTGGACCTGGACCTGAGGTCCTGGACCACCTGGACCTGAGGTCCAGCTGGACCTGGACCTGAGGTCCTGGACCACCTGGACCTGAGGTCCAGCTGGACCTGGACCTGAGGTCCTGGACCACCTGGACGTGAGGTCCAGCTGGAACTGGAACTGAGGTCCTGGACCACATGGACATGATGTCCAGCTGGACCTGGACCTGATGTCCAGCTGGACCTGGACCAGAGGTCCAGCTGGACTTGGACCTGAGGTCCTGGACCACCTGGACCTGAGGTCCATCTGGACCTGGACCGGAGGTCCAGCTGGACCTGGACCTGAGGTCCTGCACCACCTGGACCTGAGGTCCAGCTGGACTTGGAACTGTGGTTTTGGACCACCTGCACCTGAGGGCCAGCTGGACCTGGACCTGAGATCCAGCTGGACCAGGACATGAGGTCCTGGACTACCTGGACATGAGATGCAGTTGGACCTGGACCTGAGGTCCGGGACCACCTGGACCAGAGGTCCAGCTGGACCTGGGCTTGAGGTCCATCTGGTCCTGGACCTGAGAACCTCGATCACCTGGACATGAGTGTCCAGGTGGACCTGGAACTGAGGTCCAGCTGGACCTGGACCTGAGGTCCTGGACCAGCTGGTCCTAAGGTCTATGTCGGTCAAGGTGGACTTGCATCTTAGGTCCAGCTGGACATAGCACTGAGGTCCTGGACCACCTGGACCTGAGGTCCAGCTGGACCTGGACCTGATCCTGCTGGAGTCCACGTCCAGCTTGTCCTGGCCCTGAGGTCCTTGACCACCTGGACCTGAGGTCCAGCTTGACCTGGACTTGAGGTCCAGCTGGACCTGGACCTGAGGTAATGGACCACCTGGACCTGAAGTACATCTGGACAAGGACCTGCGGTCCAGCTGGACCTGGAGCTGAGGTCCTGGACCACCTGCACCTGAGGTCCAGCTGGACCTGGACCTGAGGTCCGGCTGGACCTGGACCCGAGGTAATGGACCACCTGGACCTGAGGTCCAGCTGGACCTGGACCTGAGGTCCTGCTGGAGTCCAGGTCCAGCTGGACCTGGACCTGAGGTCCTGGACTACCTGGACATGAGATGCAGCTGGACCTGGACTTGAGGTCCTGGACCACTTGGACCTGAGGTCCAGCTGGACCTGGACCTGAGGTCCTGCTGGACCTGAACCTGAGTCCTGGACCACCTGCACCTGAGGTCCAGCTGGACCTGGACCTGAGGTCCTGAACAACCTGGACCTGAGGTCCAGCTGGACCTGGACCTGAGGACCGGGGTCACCTGGACCTGAGGTCCAGCAGGACCTGGACCTGAGGTCCTGGACCACTTGGACCTGACGTCCAGCTGGACCTTGACCTGAGGTTCTGTTGGAGTCCAGGTCCAGCTGGACCTGGACCTGAGTTCCTGGACCACCTGGAACTCAGGTTAGGCTGGACCTGGACCTGAGGTCAGCTGGACCAGGACCTGACGTCCAGCTGCACGTGGACCTGAGGTTTTGGACCACCAGGACGTGAGGTCCAGCTGGACCTGGACCTGACGACCTGGACATGAGGTCCAGCTGGACCTGGACTTGAGGTCCAGCTGGACCTGGAATTGAGGTGCAGCTGGACCTGGACTTGAGGTCCTGCACACCTGGACCTGAGGTCCAGCTGGACCTGGACTTGAGGTCCTGGACCACCTGGACCTGAGGCCCAGATGGTCCTGGACCTGATCCTTCTGGAGTCCAGGTCCAGCTTGTCCTGGCCCTGAGGTCCTGGACCACCTGAACCTGAGGTCCAGCTTGACCTGGACTTGAGGTCCAGCTGGACCTAGACCTGAGGTAATGGACCACCTGGACCTGAAGTCCAGCTGGACAAGGACCTGAGGTCCAGCTGGACCTGGAGCTGAGGTCCTGGACCACCTGCACCTGAGGTCCAGCTGGACCTGGACCTGAGGTCCAGCTGGACCTGGAGTGAGGTCCTGGGCCAGCTGGACCTAGGGTCTAGGTCGGTCCAGGTAGACCTGGACCTTACTTCCAGCTGGACATGTACCTGAGGTCCTGGACCACCTGGACCTGAGGTCCGCTGGACCTAGACCTGAGGTCCTGCTGGAGTCCAGGTCCAACTGGACCTTGCCCTGAGGTCCTGGACCACCTGGACCTGAAGTCCAGCTTGACCTGGACTTGAGGTCCAGCTGGACCTGGCTCTGTGGTCCTGGACCACCTGGACCTGAGGTCCAGCTTGACCTGGACTTGAGGTCCAGCTGGACCTGGACATGAGGTCCTGGACCACCTGGACCTGATGTCCAGCTGGACGTGGACCTGAGGTCCAGCTCGATCTGGAGCTGAGGTCCTGGACCACCTGGACCTGAGGTCCGCTGGACCTAGACCTGAGGTCCTGCTGGAGTCCAGGTCCAACTGGACCTGGCCCTGAGGTCCTGGACAACCTGGACCTGAAGTCCAGCTTGACCTGGACTTGAGGTCCAGCTGGACCTGGGCCTGAGGTCCTGGACCACCTGGACCTGAGGTCCAGCTTGACCTGGACTTGAGGTCCAGCTGGACCTGGACCTGATGTCCTGGACCACCTGGACCTGATGTCCAGCTGGACGTGGACCTGAGGTCCAGCTCGACCTGGAGCTGAGGTCCTGGACCACCTGCACCTGAGGTCCAGCTGGACCTGGACCTGAGGTCCTGAACAACCTGGACCTGAGGTCCAGCTGGACCTGGACCTGAGTACCTGGGTCACCTGGACCTGAGGTCCAGCTGGACCTGGACCTGAGGTCCTGGACCACTTGGACCTGAGGTCCAGCTGTTCCTGGACCTGATCCTGCTGGAGTCCAGGTCCAGCTTGTCCTGGCCCTGAGGTCCTGGACCACCTTGTCCTGAGGTCCAGCTGGACCTGGACTTGAGGTCCTTGACCACCTGGACCTGAGGTCCAGCTGGACCTGGACCTGAGGTCCTGCTGGACCTGGACCTGAGGTCCTGGACCACCTGCACCTGAGGTCCAGCTGGACCTGGACCTGAGGTCCTGAACAACCTGGACCTGAGGTCCAGCTGGACCTGGACCTGAGGACCTGGGTCACCTGGACCTGAGGTCCAGCTGGACCTGGACCTGAGGTCCTGGACCACTTGGACCTGACGTCCAGCTGGACCTTGACCTGAGGTCCTGTTGGAGTCCAGGTCCAGCTGGACCTGGACCTGAGTTCCTGGACCACCTGGAACTGAGGTCAGGCTGGACCTGGACCTGAGGTCAGCTGGACCAGGACCTGACGTCCAGCTGCACGTGGACCTGAGGTTTTGGACCTTCAGGACGTGAGGTCCAGCTGGACCTGGACCTGAAGACCTGGACATGAGGTCCAGCTGGACCTGGACTTGAGGTCCAGCTGGACCTGGAATTGAGGTGCAACTGGACCTGGACTTGAGGTCCTGGACCACTTGGACCTGAGGTCCAGCTGGACCTGGACCTGAGGTCCTGCTGGACCTGGACCTGAGGTCCTGCTGGAATCCAGGTCTAGCTGGACCTGGACCTGAGGTCCTGGACCACCTGGACCTGAGGTCCAGCTGGAACTGGACCTGAGGTCCTGGACCACCTGGATATGATGTCCATCTGGATCTGGACCTGATGTCCAGTAGGACCTGGACCTGAGGTCCAGCTGGACCTGGATCTGAGGTCCTGAACCACATGGACGTGAGGACCAGCTGGACCTGGACCTGAGGTCCAGGACCACTTGGACCTGAGGTCCAGCTGGATCTGGCCCTGAGGTCCTGCTGGAGTCCAGGTCCAGCTATACCTGGACCTGAGGTTTTGGACCACCTGGTCGAGAGGTCCAGCTGGACCTGGACCTGAGGACCTGAAATGAGGTCCAGCTGGACCTGGACCTTAGGTCCAGCGGGATCTGGACCTGAGGTCCAGCTGGATCTGGACCTGAGGTCCAACTGGACCTGGACCTGAGGTCCTGCTGGAATCCAGGTCTAGCTGGACCTGGACCTGAGGTCCTGGACCACCTGGACCTGAGGTCCAGCTGGACCTGGACCTGAGGTCCTGGACCACCTGGACCTGAGGTCCAGCTGGACCTGGACCTGAGGTCCTGGACCACCTGGACGTGAGGTCCAGCTGGAACTGGACCTGAGGTCCTGGACCACATGGACATGATGTCCAGCTGGACCAGGACCTGATGTCCAGCTGGACCTGGACCTGAGGGCCAGCTGGACCTGGACCAGAGGTCCAGCTGGACCTGGACCTGAGGTCCTGGACCACCTGGACCTGAGGTCCAGCTGGACCTGGACCTGAGGTCCTGGACCACCTGGACCTGAGTTCCAGCTGGACCTGGACCTGAGGTCCTGGACCACCTGGACGTGAGGTCCAGCTGGAACTGGACCTGAGGTCCTGGACCACATGGACATGATGTCCAGCTGGATCTGGACCTGATGTCCAGCTGGACCTGGACCTGAGGGCCAGCTGGACCTGGACCAGAGGTCCAGCTGGACCTGGACCTGAGGTCCTGGACCACCTGGACCTGAGGTCCATCTGGACCTGGACCGGAGGTCCAGCTGGACCTGGACCTGAGGTCCTGCACCACCTGGACCTGAGGTCCAGCTGGACTTGGAACTGTGGTCCTGGACCACCTGCACCTGAGGGCCAGCTGGACCTGGACCTGAGGTCCAGCTGGACCTGGACATGAGGTCCTGGACTACCTGGACATGAGATGCAGTTGGACCTGGACCTGAGGTCCGGGACCACCTGGACCAGAGGTCCAGCTGGACCTGGGCCTGAGGTCCATCTGGTCCTGGACCTGAGAACCTCGATCACCTGGACATGAGTGTCCAGGTGGACCTGGAACTGAGGTCCAGCTGGACCTGGACCTGAGGTCCTGGACCAGCTGGTCCTAAGGTCTATGTCGGTCAAGGTGGACTTGCATCTTAGGTCCAGCTGGACATAGCACTGAGGTCCTGGACCACCTGGACCTGAGGTCCAGCTGGACCTGGACCTGAGATCCTGCTGGAGTCCAGGTGCAGCTGGACCTGGCCCTGAGGTCCTGCACCACCTGGACCTGAGGTCCAGCTGGACCTGGACCCGAGGTAATGGACCACCTGGACCTGAGGTCCAGCTGGACCTGGACCTGAGGTCCTGCTGGAGTCCAGGTCCAGCTGGACCTGGACATGAGGTCCTGGACTACCTGGACATGAGATGCAGCTGGACCTGGACTTGAGGTCCTGGACCACTTGGACCTGAGGTCCAGCTGGACCTGGACCTGAGGTCCTGCTGGACCTGAACCTGAGGTCCTGGACCACCTGCACCTGAGGTCCAGCTGGACCTGGACCTGAGGTCCTGAACAACCTGGACCTGAGGTCCAGCTGGACCTGGACCTGAGGACCGGGGTCACCTGGACCTGAGGTCCAGCAGGACCTGGACCTGAGGTCCTGGACCACTTGGACCTGACGTCCAGCTGGACCTTGACCTGAGGTTCTGTTGGAGTCCAGGTCCAGCTGGACCTGGACCTGAGTTCCTGGACCACCTGGAACTCAGGTCAGGCTGGACCTGGACCTGAGGTCAGCTGGACCAGGACCTGACGTCCAGCTGCACGTGGACCTGAGGTTTTGGACCACCAGGACGTGAGGTCCAGCTGGACCTGGACCTGACGACCTGGACATGAGGTCCAGCTGGACCTGGACTTGAGGTCCAGCTGGACCTGGAATTGAGGTGCAGCTGGACCTGGACTTGAGGTCCTGGACACCTGGACCTGAGGTCCAGCTGGACCTGGACTTGAGGTCCTGGACCACCTGGACCTGAGGCCCAGATGGTCCTGGACCTGATCCTTCTGGAGTCCAGGTCCAGCTTGTCCTGGCCCTGAGGTCCTGGACCACCTGAACCTGAGGTCCAGCTTGACCTGGACTTGAGGTCCAGCTGGACCTAGACCTGAGGTAATGGACCACCTGGACCTGAAGTCCAGCTGGACAAGGACCTGAGGTCCAGCTGGACCTGGAGCTGAGGTCCTGGACCACCTGCACCTGAGGTCCAGCTGGACCTGGACCTGAGGTCCAGCTGGACCTGGAGTGAGGTCCTGGGCCAGGTGGACCTAGGGTCTAGGTCGGTCCAGGTAGACCTGGACCTTACTTCCAGCTGGACATGTACCTGAGGTCCTGGACCACCTGGACCTGAGGTCCGCTGGACCTAGACCTGAGGTCCTGCTGGAGTCCAGGTCCAACTGGACCTTGCCCTGAGTTCCTGGACCACCTGGACCTGAAGTCCAGCTTGACCTGGACTTGAGGTCCAGCTGGACCTGGCTCTATGGTCCTGGACCACCTGGACCTGAGGTCCAGCTTGACCTGGACTTGAGGTCCAGCTGGACCTGGACATGAGGTCCTGGACCACCTGGACCTGATGTCCAGCTGGACGTGGACCTGAGGTCCAGCTCGATCTGGAGCTGAGGTCCTGGACCACCTGGACCTGAGGTCCGATGGACCTAGACCTGAGGTCCTGCTGGAGTCCAGGTCCAACTGGACCTGGCCCTGAGGTCCTGGACAACCTGGACCTGAAGTCCAGCTTGACCTGGACTTGAGGTCCAGCTGGACCTGGGCCTGAGGTCCTGGACCACCTGGACCTGAGGTCCAGCTTGACCTGGACTTGAGGTCCAGCTGGACCTGGACCTGATGTCCTGGACCACCTGGACCTGTTGTCCAGCTGGACGTGGACCTGAGGTCCAGCTCGACCTGGAGCTGAGGTCCTGGACCACCTGCACCTGAGGTCCAGCTGGACCTGGACCTGAGGTCCTGAACAACCTGGACCTGAGGTCCAGCAGGACCTGGACCTGAGTACCTGGGTCTCCTGGACCTGAGGTCCAGCTGGACCTGGACCTGAGGTCCTGGACCACTTGGACCTGAGGTCCAGCTGTTCCTGGACCTGATCCTGCTGGAGTCCAGGTCCAGCTTGTCCTGGCCCTGAGGTCCTGGACCACCTTGTCCTGAGGTCCAGCTGGACCTGGACCTGAGGTCCTGGACTACCTGGACATGAGATGCAGCTGGACCTGGACTTGAGGTCCTGGACCACTTGGACCTGAGGTCCAGCTGGACCTGGACCTGAGGTCCTGCTGGACCTGGACCTGAGGTCCTGGACCACCTGCACCTGAGGTCCAGCTGGACCTGGACCTGAGGTCCTGAACAACCTGGACCTGAGGTCCAGCTGGACCTGGACCTGAGGACCTGGGTCACCTGGACCTGAGGTCCAGCTGGACCTGGACCTGAGGTCCTGGACCACTTGGACCTGACGTCCAGCTGGACCTTGACCTGAGGTCCTGTTGGAGTCCAGGTCCAGCTGGACCTGGACCTGAGGTCCTGGACCACCTTGTCCTGAGGTCCAGCTGGACCTGGACTTGAGGGACTTGACCACCTGGACCTGAGGTTCAGCTGGTCCTGGACCTGATCCTGCTGGAGTCCAGGTCCAGCTTGTCCTGGCCCTGAGGTAATGGACCACCTGGACCTGAAGTCCAGCTGGACAAATACCTGAGGTCCAGCTGGACCTGGAGCTGAGGTCCTGGACCACCTGCACCTGAGGTCCAGCTGGACCTGGACCCGAGGTAATGGACCACCTGGACCTGAGGTCCAGCTGGACCTGGACCTGAGATCCTGAACAACCTGGACCTGAGGTCCAGCTGGACTTGGACCTGAGGTCCTGGACCACCTGGACCTGAGGTCCAGCAGGACCTGGACCTGAGGACCTCGACAACCTGAACCTGAGAGTCCAGGTGGACCTGGACCTGAGGTCCAGCTGGAACTGGAGTGAGGTCCTGGGCCAGCTGGACCTAGGGTCTAGGTCGGTCCAGGTAGACCTGGACCTTAGGTCTAGCTGGACATGTACCTGATGTCCTGGACCACCTGGATCTGAGGTCCAGCTGGTCCTGGACCTGAGGACCTGGACCACCTGGACCTGAGGTCCGCTGGACCTAGACCTGAGGTCCTGCTGGAGTCCAGGTCCAACTGGACCTGGCCCTGAGGTCCTGGACAACCTGGACCTGAAGTCCAGCTTGACCTGGACTTGAGGTCCAGCTGGACCTGGGCCTGAGGTCCTGGACCACCTGGACCTGAGGTCCAGCTTGACCTGGACTTGAGGTCCAGCTGGACCTGGACCTGAGGTCCTGGACCACCTGGACCTGATGTCCAGCTGGACGTGGACCTGAGGTCCAGCTCGACCTGGAGCTGAGGTCCTGGACCACCTGCACCTGAGGTCCAGCTGGACCTGGACCTGAGGTCCTGAACAACCTGGACCTGAGGTCCAGCTGGACCTGGACCTGAGTACCTGGGTCACCTGGACCTGAGGTCCAGCTGGACCTGGACCTGAGGTCCTGGACCACTTGGACCTGACGTCCAGGTGGACCTTGACCTGAGGTCCTGTTGGAGTCCAGGTCCAGCTGGACCTGGACCTGAGTTCCTGGACCACCTGGAACTCAGGTCAGGCTGGACCTGGACCTGAGGTCAGCTGGACCAGGACCTGACGTCCAGCTGCACGTGGACCTGAGGTTTTGGACCACCAGGACGTGAGGTCCAGCTGGACCTGGACCTGAAGACCTGGACTTGAGGTCCAGCTGGACCTGGAATTGAGGTGCAGCTGGACCTGGACTTGAGGTCCTGGACCACTTGGACCTGAGGTCCAGCTGGACCTGGACCTGAGGTCCTGCTGGACCTGGACCTGAGGTCCTGCTGGAATCCAGGTCTAGCTGGACCTGGACCTGAGGTCCTGGACCACCTGGATATGATGTCCATCTGGATCAGGACCTGATGTCCAGTAGGACCTGGACCTGAGGTCCAGCTGGACCTGGACCTGAGGTCCTGAACCACATGGACCTGAGGACCAGCTGGACCTGGACCTGAGGTCCAGGACCACTTGGATCTGAGGTCCAGCTGGATCTGGACCTGAGGTCCTGCTGGAGTCCAGGTCCAGCTATACCTGGACCTGAGGTTTTGGACCACCTGGACGAGAGGTCCAGCTGGACCTGGACCTGAGGACCTGAAATGAGGTCCAACTGGACCTGGACCTGAGGTCCAGCGGGATCTGGACCTGAGGTCCAGCTGGATCTGGACCTGAGGTCCAACTGGACCTGGACCTGAGGTCCTGCTGGAATCCAGGTCTAGCTGGACCTGGACCTGAGGTCCTGGACCACCTGGACCTGAGGTCCAGCTGGACCTGGACCTGAGGTACTGGACCACCTGGACCTGAGGTCCAGCTGGACCTGGACCTGAGGTCCTGGACCACCTGGACCTGATGTCCAGCTGGACCTGGACCTGAGGGCCAGCTGGACCTGGACCAGAGGTCCAGCTGGACCTGGACCTGAGGTCCTGGACCACCTGGACCTGAGGTCCATCTGGACCTGGACCGGAGGTCCAGCTGGACCTGGACCTGAGGTCCTGCACCACCTGGACCTGAGGTCCAGCTGGACTTGGAACTGTGGTCCTGGACCACCTGCACCTGAGGGCCAGCTGGACCTGGACCTGAGGTCCAGCTGGACCTGGACATGAGGTCCTGGACTACCTGGACATGAGATGCAGCTGGACCTGTACCTGAGGTCCGGGACCACTTGGACCATAGGTCCAGCTGGACCTGGACCTGAGGTCCAGCTGGTCCTGGACCTGAGGACCTCGATCACCTGGACCTGAGTGTCCAGGTGGACCTGGAACTGAGGTCCAGCTGGACCTGGACCTGAGGTCCTGGACCAGCTGGTCCTAAGGTCTATGTCGGTCCAGGTGGACTTGCATCTTAGGTCCAGCTGGACATAGCACTGAGGTCCTGGACCACCTGGACCTGAGGTCCAGCTGGACCTGGACCTGAGATCCTGCTGGAGTCCAGGTGCAGCTGGACCTGGCCCTGAGGTCCTGCACCACCTGGACCTGAGGTCCAGCTGGACCTGGACCTGAGGTCCTGGGCCACCTGGACCTGAGGTCCAGCTGGACCTGGACCTGATCCTGCTGGAGTCCACGTCCAGCTTGTCCTGGCCCTGAGCTCCTTGACCACCTGGACCTGAGGTCCAGCTTGACCTGGACTTGAGGTCCAGCTGGACCTGGACCTGAGGTAATGGACCACCTGGACCTGAAGTACATCTGGACAAGGACCTGCGGTCCAGCTGGACCTGGAGCTGAGGTCCTGGACCACCTGCACCTGAGGTCCAGCTGGACCTGGACCTGAGGTCCGGCTGGACCTGGACCCGAGGTAATGGACCACCTGGACCTGTGGTCCAGCTGGACCTGGACCTGAGGTCCTGCTGGAGTCCAGGTCCAGCTGGACCTGGACCTGAGGTCCTGGACTACCTGGACATGAGATGCAGCTGGACCTGGACTTGAGGTCCTGGACCACTTGGACCTGAGGTCCAGCTGGACCTGGACCTGAGGTCCTGCTGGACCTGAACCTGAGGTCCTGGACCACCTGCACCTGAGGTCCAGCTGGACCTGGACCTGAGGTCCTGAACAACCTGGACCTGAGGTCCAGCTGGACCTGGACCTGAGGACCGGGGTCACCTGGACCTGAGGTCCAGCAGGACCTGGACCTGAGGTCCTGGACCACTTGGACCTGACGTCCAGCTGGACCTTGACCTGAGGTTCTGTTGGAGTCCAGGTCCAGCTGGACCTGGACCTGAGTTCCTGGACCACCTGGAACTCAGGTCAGGCTGGACCTGGACCTGAGGTCAGCTGGACCAGGACCTGACGTCCAGCAGCACGTGGACCTGAGGTTTTGGACCACCAGGACGTGAGGTCCAGCTGGACCTGGACCTGACGACCTGGACATGAGGTCCAGCTGGACCTGGACTTGAGGTCCAGCTGGACCTGGAATTGAGGTGCAGCTGGACCTGGACTTGAGGTCCTGGACACCTGGACTGAGGTCCAGCTGGACCTGGACTTGAGGTCCTGGACCACCTGGACCTGAGGCCCAGATGGTCCTGGACCTGATCCTTCTGGAGTCCAGGTCCAGCTTGTCCTGGCCCTGAGGTCCTGGACCACCTGAACCTGAGGTCCAGCTTGACCTGGACTTGAGGTCCAGCTGGACCTAGACCTGAGGTAATGGACCACCTGCACCTGAAGTCCAGCTGGACAAGGACCTGAGGTCCAGCTGGTCCTGGAGCTGAGGTCCTGGACCACCTGCACCTGAGGTCCAGCTGGACCTGGACCTGAGGTCCAGCTGGACCTGGAGTGAGGTCCTGGGCCAGCTGGACCTAGGGTCTAGGTCGGTCCAGGTAGACCTGGACCTTACTTCCAGCTGGACATGTACCTGCGGTCCTGGACCACTTGGACCTGAGGTCCGCTGGACCTAGACCTGAGGTCCTGCTGGAGTCCAGGTCCAACTGGACCTTGCCCTGAGGTCCTGGACCACCTGGACCTGAAGTCCAGCTTGACCTGGACTTGAGGTCCAGCTGGACCTGGCTCTGTGGTCCTGGACCACCTGGACCTGAGGTCCAGCTTGACCTGGACTTGAGGTCCAGCTGGACCTGGACATGAGGTCCTGGACCACCTGGACCTGATGTCCAGCTGGACGTGGACCTGAGGTCCAGCTCGATCTGGAGCTGAGGTCCTGGACCACCTGCACCTGAGGTCCAGCTGGACCTGGACCTGAGGTCATGAACAACCTGGACCTGAGGTCCAGCTGGACCTGGAACTGAGTTCCTGGATCACCTGGACCTGAGGTCCAGCTGGACCTGGACCTGAGGTCCTGGACCACTTGGATCTGACGTCCAGCTGGACCTTGACCTGAGGTCCTGCTGGAGTCCAGGTCTAGCTGGTCCTGGACCTGAGGTCCAGGACCACCTGGAACTGAGGTCAGGATGGACCTGGACCTCTGGTCAGCTGGACCAGGACTTGACGTCCAGCTGCACGTGGACCTGAGGTTTTGGACCACCTGGACGTGAGGTCCAGCTGGACCTGGACCTGAAGACCTGGACATGAGGTCCAGCTGGACCTGGACTTGAGGTCCAGCTGGACCTGGAATTGAGGTGCAGCTGGACCTGGACTTGAGGTCCTGGACCACTTGGACCTGAGGTCCAGCTGGACCTGGACCTGAGGTCCTGCTGGACCTGGACCTGAGGTCCTGCTGGAATCCAGGTCTAGCTGGACCTGGACCTGAGGTCCTGGACCACCTGGACCTGAGGTCCAGCTGGAACTGGACCTGAGGTCCTGGACCACCTGGATATGATGTCCATCTGGATCTTGACCTGATGTCCAGTAGGACCTGGACCTGAGGTGCAGCTGGACCTGGACCTGAGGTCCTGAACCACATGGACCTGAGGACCAGCTGGACCTGGACCTGAGGTCCAGGACCACTTGGATCTGACGTCCAGCTGGACCTTGACCTGAGGTCCTGCTGGAGTCCAGGTCCAGCTGGACCTGGACCTGAGGTCCTGGACCACCTGAAACTGAGGTCAGGATGGACCTGGACCTCAGGTCAGCTGGACCAGGACCTGACGTCCAGCTGCACGTGGACCTGAGGTTTTGGACCACCTGGACCTGAGGTCCTGCTGGACCTGGACCTGAGGTCCTGCTGGAATCCAGGTCTAGCTGGACCTGGACCTGAGGTCCTGTACCACCTGGACCTGAGGTCCAGCTGGACCTTGACCTGAAGACCTGGACATGAGGTCCAGCTGGACCTGGACCTGAGGTCCTGCTGGACCTGGACCTGAGGTCCTGCAGGAATCCAGGTCTAGCTGGACTTGGACCTGAGGTCCTGGACCACCTGGACCTGAGGTCCAGCTGGACCTGGACCTGAGGTCCTGGACCACCTGGAAGTGAGGTCCAGCTGGAACTGGACCTGAGGTCCTGGACCACCTGGATATGATGTCCAGCTAGACCTGGACCTGATGTCCAGTAGGACCTGTACCTCAGGTCCAGCTGGACCTGGACCTCAGGTCCTGCTGGACCTGGACCTGAGGTCTAGCTGGACCTGGACCTGAGGTCCAGCTGGTCCTGGACCTGAGGTCCTGGACCACCTGGACCTGAGGTCCAACTGGACCTGGACCGGAGGTTCAGCTGGACCTGGACCTGAGGTCCTGCATCACCTGGACCTGAGGTCCAGCTGGACTTGGAACTGTGGTCCTGGACCCCCTGCACTTGAGGTCCAGCTGGACCTGGACCTGAGGTCCAGCTGGACCTGGACCTGAGGTCCATCTGGACCTGGACCTGAGGTCCAGCTGGACCTGGACTTGAGGTCCTGGACCACCTGGACCTGAGGTCCTGGAACACCTGGACCTGCGGTCCAGCTGGATCAATTCCAGCTGGACCTGGACCTGAGGTCCTGGACCACATGGACCTGAGGTCCAGCTGGTCCTGGACCTGAGGTCCTGCTGGACCTGGACTTGAAGTCCTGGACCACCTGGACCTGAGAGTCCACGTGGTCCTGGACCTGAGTTCCAGCTAGACCTGGACCTGAGGTCCTGGACCACCTGAACTGAGGTTTTCGACCACCTGGACCTGACGTCCTCGACCACCTGGACCTGAGGTCCTTACCTGGCCCTAACCTGAGGTCCTGCACATTGACCTGAGGTCCTGGGCCTGGATCTGAGATCCTGGTCCTGGACCTGGATTGAGGTCCTGGACCTTAATGAGGACCTATCCCTGAGGTCCTGATCTTGGACCTGTGGTCCGGGACCTGGACCTGTGCCTTAGTTTCTGGACCTGAATCTAAAGTACTGGACCTTGACCTGGACCTGAGTTCCTGGAGCCAGACCTGAAGTCCTAGAGCTAGACATGGACCTGAGGACCTGGAACTGAAGTCCTGGAACTGGACAAAAAGTCCTGGAACTGTACCTGGACCTGAGTTCCTGGAACTGGTCCTGATGTCCTGGTCCTGGATGTCGACATGAGTCCTGGACTTGGACCTGAGGTCCTGGACCTGGACTTCAGGTCGTGGACTCACTCTCCTAGACAGCACAACGTCCTGTTTTAGGAACATCTTAAAGGAAC
Organism: Cricetiscus sungorus; assembly: GCA_030556225.1. Taxonomy (NCBI): domain Eukaryota; kingdom Metazoa; phylum Chordata; class Mammalia; order Rodentia; family Cricetidae; genus Cricetiscus; species Cricetiscus sungorus. The sequence goes on along the minus strand of JANBXA010000017.1, from coordinate 5,931 downwards.
ACGTTTCTAAATATAAAGTAGTGTCGGGCTCCATTTCAGCAAGACACCAGTTTCAACCTGCACGGTCACATTGACTTTCACATTTCTACGTGCAATCCAAGTTGGAAACATATATTCTATCCCATCGCATATCTAGCTACAGTTGATGTGAAGACGTCCTTTTACCAATGCCACCATTGATAATACACAGTCCCTTGTTTCTTTCTCGTTTCTGTGTGAATCTAGTTTATTCTTACCTACAAAACACAAGTTCTGCAGAACATCGTTTCTATTTGAACACTCTGCTGAAAACACTGTGCGTGGATGGCATGCGGTATCATTACAGGCAGTGAGGTTCACATTGCCACAAACACATTAACTTTCCATTGAGAACTACAATCGTAGATCGGTGTCTTGGATTTCTTGAAAGGGATGAGTTTCTCTGACATGTTCTCAATGTTCTTTCGATTCCTTTAACGTACTAAAGTCGAAAGAAACCCTGCCTCATTTCAGAGAAGAAAGAGATGACAATGCAATACTTAAGTGTACAATGATGTTTTCATGCTCATGGTTTGCAAATGAGACGTCGTCTCACCACAAGAAAATATCGATTTTATATGTGCTTCTCCATAGACAGACATAAGAGACACGGCTCTTTTCATGGTAAAAAGAATGCGTTTCATATAAATGACAGCACGTTAATATTGCATGGATAATTAATCACAAACAAACACAAAAGCTAACTTTAACCCAAAGGAAAAGGGTAAAGCTAAACTTAATCCAAATGCTAAATGTAACACTGGTAGTAACGCAAACGCTAACCTTAATACCGACACTACCCTTAATCTATTCCTGAACCTAATGCTAACCTTAACCCTGATGCAAAGTATGAACGTAATCCTAAAGCTAAACCAATCGTCCTAATCATGACACAAACCCGAATGTTAACAATAACCCTAATGCGCTAACGCGAACACAAGCAACAAGTTGAACCCGTACCTTTACCCAGCATTTAGCACTAACTGTACTTGTGGACTGAAGTACACATCATTCGGAAACAGAGTTTGGCTTTGGTAAATCTATGCTCTCTACCAATTTGAGTTAGTAGCGACAGACGAAAGAGGATCTTACTCGTTGCCTACCCAGGAGAAATCATTTCTTATCAGAACACTTTTTGAAGATGCTATTTCAGTGAAAATGAGTTGTCACTCTCCTAGAAATCACAACGTCCTGTTCTTGACACATCTTAGGCGGACACGTTTCAAAACCAAACTGCAGTGTCGGGCGCAATTTCACCATGAAACTTATACGTTTTCAACCTGCACAGTCACATTGATCTTCACAATGTTATGTGTAATCGAAGTTGAAAAAGAAGATTCTATCCCATCTCATATCTAGCTACAGTTAAGGACATGAAAGTGTCCTTTTACAAAGAGGATATGCCACCATTGACATTACATATTCCCTTATTTCTTTCTCATTTCTGTTTGAATCTAGTTCATTCCTGGACATGGAGCTGAGGTCCTGAACCTAGACCTGAGGTCCTTACAAGGCCCTAGCCTGAAGTCCTGGACAAGGACCTGAGGGCCTGGACCACCTGGACATGAGGTACAGCTGGACCTGGACTTGATATCCTGGACCACCTGGACCAGAGGTCCAGCTGGAACTGGACCTGAGGTCCTGAACCACATGGAACTGAGGACCAGCTGGACCTGGACCTGAGGTCCAGGACCACTTGGATCTGAGGTCCAGCTGGACCTGGACCTGAGGTCCTGCTGGAGTCCAGGTCCAGCTGGACCTGGACCTGAGGTTTTGGACCACCTGGACGTGAGGTCCAGCTGGACCTGGACCTGAGGTCCAGCTGGACCTGGACCTGAGGTCCTGCTGGACCTGGACCTGAGGTCCACCTGGACCTGGACCTGAGGTCCAGCTGGACTTGGAACTGTGGTCCTGGACCACCTGCACCTGAGGGCCAGCTGGACCTGGACCTGAGGTCCAGCTGGACCTGGACGTGATGTCCAGCTGGACCTGGACCTGAGGTCCTGGATCACTTGGACCTGAGGTCCAGCTGGACCTGGACCTGAGGTCCTGCTGGAGTCCAGGTCCAGCTGGACCTGGACCTGAGGTCCTGGACTACCTGGACATGAGATGCAGCTGGACCTGGACTTGAGGTCCTGGACCACTTGGACCTGAGGTCCAGCTGGACCTGGACCTGAGGTCCTGCTGGACCTGGACCTGAGGTCCTGGACCACCTGCACCTGAGGTCCAGCTGGACCTGGACCTGAGGTCCTGAACAACCTGGACCTGAGGTCCAGCTGGACCTGGACCTGAGGACCTGGGTCACCAGGACCTGAGGTCCAGCTGGACCTGGATCTGAGGTCCTGGACCACTGGGACCTGACGTCCAGCTGGACCTTGACCTGAGGTCCTGTTGGAGTCTAGGTCCAGCTGGACCTGGACCTTAGTTCCTGGACCACCTGGAACTCAGGTCAGGCTGGACCTGGACCTGAGGTCAGCTGGACCAGGACCTGACGTCCAGCTGCACGTGGACCTGAGGTTTAGGACCACCAGGACGTGAGGTCCAGCTGGACCTGGACCTGAAGACCTGGACATGAGGTCCAGCTGGACCTGGACTTGAGGTCCAGCTGGACCTGGAATTGAGGTGCAACTGGACCTGGACTTGAGGTCCTGGACCACTTGGACCTGAGGTCCAGCTGGACCTGGACCTGAGGTCCTGTTGGACCTGGACCTGAGGTCCTGCTGGAATCCAGGTCTAGCTGGACCTGGACCTGAGGTCCTGGACCACCTGGACCTGAGGTCCAGCTGGAACTGGACCTGAGGTCCTGGACCACCTGGATATGATGGCCATCTGGATCTGGACCTGATGTCCAGTAGGACCTGGACCTGAGGTCCAGCTGGACCTGGATCTGAGGTCCTGAACCACATGGACGTGAGGACCAGCTGGACCTGGACCTGAGGTCCAGGACCACTTGGATCTGAGGTCCAGCTGGATCTGGACCTGAGGTCCTGCTGGAGTCCAGGTCCAGCTATACCTGGACCTGAGGTTTTGGACCACCTGGACGAGAGGTCCAGCTGGACCTGGACCTGAGGACCTGAAATGAGGTCCAGCTGGACCTGGACCTGAGGTCCAGCGGGATCTGGACCTGAGGTCCAGCTGGATCTGGACCTGAGGTCCAACTGGACCTGGACCTGAGGTCCTGCTGGAATCCAGGTCTAGCTGGACCTGGACTTGAGGTCCTGGACCACCTGGACCTGAGGTCCAGCTGGACCTGGACCTGAGGTCCTGGACCACCTGGACCTGAGGTCCAGCTGGACCTGGACCTGAGGTCCTGGACCACCTGGACATGAGGTCCAGCTGGAACTGGACCTGAGGTCCTGGACCACCTGGACATGATGTCCAGCTGGACCTGGACCTGATGTCCAGCTGGACCGGGACCTCAGGTCCAGCTGGACCTGGACCTGAGGTCCTGCTGGACCTGGACCTTAGGGCCAGCTGGACCTGGACCAGAGGTCCAGCTGGACCTGGACCTGAGGTCCTGGACCACCTGGACCTGAGGTCCAACTGGACCTGGACCGGAGGTCCAGCTGGACCTGGACCTGAGGTCCTGCACCACCTGGACCTGAGGTCCAGCTGGACTTGGAACTGTGGTCCTGGACCACCTGCACCTGAGGGCCAGCTGGACCTGGACCTGAGGTCCAGCTGGACCTGGACATGAGGTCCTGGACTACCTGGACATGAGATGCAGTTAGACCTGGACCTGAGGTCCGGGACCACCTGGACCAGAGGTCCAGCTGGACCTGGGCCTGAGGTCCAGCTGGTCCTAGACCTGAGGTCCTGCTGGAGTCCAGGTCCAGCTGGACCTGGACCTGAGGTCCTGGACTACCTGGACATGAGATGCAGCTGGACCTGTACCTGAGGTCCGGGACCACTTGGACCATAGGTCCAGCTGGACCTGGACCTGAGGTCCAGCTGGTCCTGGACCTGAGGACCTCGATCACCTGGACCTGAGTGTCCAGGTGGACCTGGAACTGAGGTCCAGCTGGACCTGGACCTGAGGTCCTGGACCAGCTGGTCCTAAGGTCTATGTCGGTCCAGGTGGACTTGCATCTTAGGTCCAGCTGCACATAGCCCTGAGGTCCTGGACCACCTGGACCTGAGGTCCAGCTGGACCTGGACTTGAGGTCCTGGACCACCTGGACCTGAGGTCCAGCTGTTCCTGGACCTGATCCTGCTGGAGTCCAGGTCCAGCTTGTCCTGGCCCTGAGGTCCTGGACCACCTTGTATTGAGGTCCAGCTGGACCTGGACTTGAGGTCCTTGACCACCTGGACCTGAGGTCCAGCTGGTCCTGGACCTGATCCTGCTGGAGTCCAGGTCCAGCTTGTCCTGGCCCTGAGGTAATGGACCACCTGGACCTGAAGTCCAGCTGGACAAATACCTGAGGTCCAGCTGGACCTGGAGCTGAGGTAATGGACCACCTGGACCTGAGGTCCAGCTGCACCTGGACCTGAGGTCCTGAACAACCTGGACCGGATGTCCAGCTGGACTTGGACCTGAGGTCCTGGACCACCTGGACCTGAGGTCCAGCAGGACCTGGACCTGAGGACCTTGACAACCTGAACCTGAGAGTCCAGGTGGACCTGGACCTGAGGTCCAGCTGGACCTGGAGTGAGGTCCTGGGCCAGCTGGACCTAGTGTCTAGGTCGGTCCAGGTAGACCTGGACCTTAGGTCCAGCTGGACATGTACCTGATGTCCTGGACCACCTGGACCTGAGGTCCAGCTGGTCCTGGACCTGAGGACCTGGACCACCTGGACCTGAGGTCCGCTGGACCTAGACCTGAGGTCCTTCTGGAGCCCAGGTCCAACTGGACCTGGCCCTGAGGTCCTGGACAACCTGGAACTGAAGTCCAACTTGACCTGGACTTGAGGTCCAGCTGGACCTGGGCCTGAGGTCCTGGACCACCTGGACCTGAGGTCCAGCTTGACCTGGACTTGAGGTCCAGCTGGACCTGGACCTGAGGTCCTGGACCACCTGGACCTGATGTCCAGCTGGACGTGGACCTGAGGTCCAGCTCGACCTGGAGCTGAGGTCCTGGACCACCTGCACCTGAGGTCCAGTGGACCTGGGCCTGAGGTCCTGAACAACCTGGACCTGAGGTCCAGCTGGACCTGGACCTGAGGACCTCGGTCACCTGGACCTGAGGTCCAGCTGGACCTGGACCTGAGGTCCTGGACCACTTGGACCTGACGTCCAGCTGGACCTTGACCTGAGGTCCTGTTGGAGTCCAGGTCCAGCTGGACCTGGATCTGAGTTCCTGGACCACCTGGAACTCAGGTCAGGCTGGACCTGGACCTGAGGTCAGCTGGACCAGGACCTGACGTCCAGCTGCACGTGGACCTGAGGTTTTGGACCACCATGACGTGAGGTCCAGCTGGACCTGGACCTGAAGACCTGGACATGAGGTCCAGCTGGACCTGGACTTGAGGTCCAGCTGGACCTGGAATTGAGGTGCAGCTGGACCTGGACTTGAGGTCCTGGACCACTTGGACCTGAGGTCCAGCTGGACCTGGACCTGAGGTCCTGCTGGACCTGGACCTGAGGTCCTGCTGGAATCCAGGTCTAGCTGGACCTGGACCTGAGGTCCTGGACCACCTGGACCTGAGGTCCAGCTGGAACTGGACCTGAGGTCCTGGACCACCTGGATATGATGTCCTTCTGGATCTGGACCTGATGTCCAGTAGGACCTGGACCTGAGGTCCAGCTGGACCTGGACCTGAGGTCCTGAACCACATGGACCTGAGGACCAGCTGGACCTGGACCTGAGGTCCAGGACCACTTGGATCTGAGGTCCAGCTGGATCTGGACCTGAGGTCCTGCTGGAGTCCAGGTCCAGCTATACCTGGACCTGAGGTTTTGGACCACCTGGACGAG